>CM042537.1:27591708-27714208 GCA_023630585.1 Cranoglanis bouderius
TACTGCTTTTCGCTTAGCACAATTATTGTATTTATGCGCATATCATGAAAGAAGGCGTTTAATGCAATGTAGTTGCTGTGCTTTTTGGTATCTTTCTGAGAAAATAAAGGCAGCATAAAGTGCCTTTTTTTTTTTTTTTTGTTAGTGCAGTCCACGGAGTGAGAAACACTGAAATGAAATCGGTTATGGCGTGACAATCAAACACAGAGGATAAAATGGTACTGAAAATAAATCAACCCTAGAAGATTATAACCAGCATAGAATTAAAAATAAAGAAAGAGTTTCTTGTATGCTCTTATAAATGAGCGGTATTTCTAATATTGTCAGCTTGTGAAATGTAGTATTAGACCTAAATAGCAAAGAAAGTATTGTAATGATTAGGGGGGGAAAAAAACCTATAGTGATGGGATTTATTTCTTAGCTTTGTAAAAGAATAATAACAATATGCAATTTCCTTTTTATTATTGCATTGACACTTTATATAAAATAATATGCAGACCTTAACTTTTTTTTTTTTTTAACTCTTCAGGAAATATTTGAATTGCGATTAAGCAATAAGTTTTCCGCATTACACCTCTCCTCCCTGTGTGCTTTTTCTGGTCAGTTTCATCATCCTGCTCTTAAGGTGTTAATACGTAGAGAGGTGGTTATTCTTTAATTTTTATTCTTAGCAAAGGCACAGGTGTTCTCTGTATTCTGTTCTTGCGCTCTTTTGCTAAAATGTAGTACTGCTTACATGCTTTTACTGATTCTTTATATTTTTTAACTATTTTTGCTTCATTAGTGAGGAAAAAACAAGGGATTTAAAGATGTAAAAACATTAATCATGTAATTGAACATTAGGGGTAAAATGTACTATCTTGCTCAGGGTGGCCTCAGATGGGTTTGTTCAGTCAGGTATTTTTAGAATGGACCATACATTTACAGGAGCTTAAATGTTCAAGAGTTCTGAATTTTCTTACACGTTGTACTTTGTTAAGTAGTTAAGTAGTCTTACTGGTGTGATTGGGGTTATTCCTTGGGGGGGATATAACAGGAGAAAGGAAATTTGTTATTATGACTTCTTGAACAAGTTGATTAATTAGAAATCCTCATATATGTTTTATGTCAATTTTTGATTTGTATTTGCAAGTACTCATTCCCACACTGTCTCTGTATTATTTCCTCTAGCTTTAATAAACCTTTTGGCATACGAGTCAGCTTGTTTGTTTGGCTTTATTGGATGTGTTATATTTCAAAATTGTCCCTCAAATCTAATTAAACGTGGTAACTTGAAACATTAAAGGTGCAATAGTCAATTTTGTTTACTTTTTTCTAGTACAAATAATCTGGAAAATATGTAGGAACATGATCAAAAATACTTAGATGGATGCATGCAACAATCCAATACAACTATTCAAGTTCACCTATTGTCCAGTCCTATTGTCCACTGAGCCAATGTTGCTTATCCTAAAATTGGCTCAGTGCAAAATAGTGTCCCAGCACAGTGACAGCACACTGTTGTACAGTGTGATCGCTGTTGGTACAAATGACCTCCTGTACCGCTCCTTTCTACAGCGGAGCTGAATAAGTCTTCTGCTGTCTGTTTAACCCGTAGGTCATGGAGGGGATGCTGTTTATTGTCCAGAATGGCTGTGAGTTTATTGAGTGTCCTCTTTTCCACCACCTCAAAACTGTCCAGAGCGCAGCCCAAGACCACGCTGGCTTTCTTCATTAGTTTGTTGAGTTCTCTCCAGCTCTGATGCTGCCTCCCGAGCATACTGCTGCAAAGAAGACTGCACTGGCTACCACAGACTGGTAGAAGATCTCTAACATCTTGCATTTAAGCAATGGTATCAGCATAAGTATAAAATGTAGCAGAGAAAAAAAACAAACTTTTTTAAAACTAGGGTCTGGGCCAGTGTTTTTTGTCTTTGCTTACGTGGGCCTCCTGTCAGTCTTTTTATAGACATGCCTTCACCTCCATCTCAGTCTACTTAGCAAGGTAAATATGTTGGATTCTGCTAAGTGGCCAGTGCAGCCAGATATACTACATGGCCAAATGTTTATGGACATCTGACCATCACACCCATATGTGCTTTTTGAACATCCCATTCCAGATTCGGTCCCCCTCTGCTGTTATAATAACCTCCACTCTTCTGGGAAGGCTTTCCACTAGATTTTGGAGCGTGGCTGTGAGGATTTGTGCTCATTCATCCACAAGAGCATTAGTGAGGTCAGACACTGATGTTGGGTGAGAAGGTAAAAAAAATCGTTCCAAAGTTGTTGTCCCTCTTCTACTTAATCACTAGAGATACAATCTTGATTAAGTTTGACTAACACACACATATATCCCACAGGGTTGTATGATCAGAGTTGTAATGATTACAAAAGAGCTGTCATCAAATCAGAGCGGCCATATTGTTATTTTAACTACTTTGCAGGTTGCCCAGATAACTAAACCCTCAGTGAGAACTCAAGCACACGCATTACATCCCCTCATTCAGCTGCTCAACAAAGTATTTATTACATGTTAAGAGTTATTTTCCACAGATCACATGTTTAAAATTCTCTTCTTCTAGCACCTCCTGAGAACAGCACACTCAATAACCTCTGCATACATCATATCTTTGTCACTGTCTGACAGCGTTTTCTTGTTTTTATCATTTACCCTGGTGTTTTTATCTGCACACTCAGGCATTCTGATAGAATCGGCCTGATTGAATTCTTAAAATAATTTAAAGGTCTCCACAAGGCACCCCTTGAGGCCCTTAATTTAATCCTTTCAATTTGTCATCTTGCTCACGCTCCAGGACCCGGCCGTAAGTCACAGGCCGTTTTATTGCTCTCTCCAGATTGCGAGCGGCAACCCGAAACACAGAGCTGCCAGAGGACAACACTGAAACGCTCCATGGCAGTAATTGGTTGAGATAGATGAACGGCAAAAAAAAAACTGTGTAAATTTACCAGAATGGTTTGTCTTCAGCTTTCAGCAGCCTAAATCTGATATTTAAAGCTGTCCGAGAGCTCAAAGGAAAGAGGAAACAGGAGAAAAGAAATTCTTAAAAACTTCCTCAAAGCATTTCTCTTAAAAGGAAGCAAATTATGAGGTTACGTATTATACAATACAAATCCAGCTGTATGGGCAAATTAAAATAACCAGAGCAAATCATGACACATAGGAGACATCTATGTTCTAATGCTATCTACATAACCCTATACAGTGGAATGAAATTTGTGCCCCCACAGTGCAACATGCAAGACAGGATCAGCGTAATAAATACACAAGACAATATAATTACCTATACAATGCACTAAATGGGCTGCATCAGGATAAAACCCACGGGGTGGTTGTGCAAGTATCATGTGATTGTAAACCATTGTAGCAGCATAATAATTAAAAAGTATGAAAATGAGTAAACTTTGCATTTGGAAGAACAATCCTAAGTGGTGAACAAATTCAGTACACAGTCTATTATAGTGCTTTGAATACTGTAAGTATTCACCCCTTGAACTTCTGCATTTGGTAGTGTTACAACCTGGAATTTAATTGGGATTATACATCATGAATCTACAGAAAAAAATATTGAAGTGTGAGGAGGAATCAGTAGAAAAATAAACTACCCTGGCAGTCCTCCATTTATAAATTGGAAAAGGAGGCATCTTATTTGGAAGTGTGTGTGTATGAGTAGTTAATGTCTCCATAAGTGCATAAGTGTGTGTATTTCCCCTCTAGCATCCCAGCGTGGGACTTGGCTTACTGTGCTAATCTGCTGTTTACAAACACATTGATGAGTGTAGATCCCTTTGGCTGACATGATGTGGCAATGTGGTTTACATAGTGTGTGTGTGTGTGTGTGTGTGAGTTTTTCTCACGGGACCAGCTATGGCATTTCCGACTGTCTGGCTCCGGTCTTGAAATTAAAAGTAAATAATTTATCATGAATCTAGTTTTATTTTGACTCCTTAATATCATCTACTTTAATCTGCTCAAACGTTTTCCTTATCATCTTTTACGTTTACTCAGAATAAAGTGTAATAAGTGGGGGGGAAATGTATTATTAAAAAGAGAGAGTGCTATAGAGGGGTTTCACAATAAAAATTAAAAAAAAAAAAAGTAGTTTGAGGCTAAGTATATTTTCCATAGTTAATGCTGTCACCATCAATAGCAAGTCACATGCTGCTGCTGAGGATGGCTCCACATGGTGCAGCCTAAAGATCATTGAGATTACTGAGGATGGTACCACTTAAAAACCATAAAGATGGCTTTGGATCTCAATTCATATGAACAGTTATGCTATGATGGCTAGGACGACAATTGCCACAAACAGTTTGGCACTCAAGTCTCCATCAGTGAACAGTGGAGAAGTTCAACAAAACAGTCTTCATGTAAAAACTGTAAAGTTTCAATAAATATTTGACCATGTAGTATTTATTTATTCATAATTGCACTATCCAGTGTTACCCAGATGAGGATGGGTTCTCTTTTGAGTCTGGTTCCTCTCAAGGTTTCCTCTTCGTGTCATCTCAGGGAGTTTTTCCTTGCCACCGTCGCCTCTGGCTTGCTCATTGGGGATAAATTCATACATTTAAAATCTATATCCTGAATTTACAGTGGGTATAGAAAAGAATCACCCCCCTTTAAAATAATCGCATTTTGTTGCTTTTCAGCCTGAGATGAAGACGGATACAGTTTTTGTTTTATCCAGCTGTATTTACTCAGTGCAACTTATAACATCCAAGTGAAAGATATAACACCAACATGTCAGAAAAAAAATAAAAAACCAGAATCACTGAGTTGGAAAAAGGATCACCCCCTTGCTTTAATTTGCCTTAATTTTTTAATAACAGCCTTTAGTCTGTTGGGATATATCTCTACTAACTTTGTACATCTAGACTTTGCAATATTTGCCCACTCTTCAGTTAAATTTGATGGTGACCGTTTGTGGACTGCAGTCTTCAAGTCATTCCACCAATTTTCAATGGGGTTTAAGTCTGGGCTCTGACTAGGCCATGCAAGGACGTTCACCTTTTTCTCCTTCAACCACTGTGTGGTCAGTTTTGCTGTGTGCTTTGGGTCATTGTCATGTTGGAAGGTAAACCTTCTTTCCATTTACATTTATGGCATTTGGCAGACACCTTTATCCAGAGTGACTTACATTTATGTCATTTATACAACTGAGCCATTGAGGGTTAAGGGCCTTGCTCAAGGGCCCAACAGTGGCAGCTTGGCAGTGCTGGGATTTGAACTCATGACCTTCTGATCAGTAGTCCCACAGCTTAACCACTGAGCTACCACTGCCACCCAATTTTTCCCATTTACAACTTTCTGGCAGAGAGCAGCAGATTTTCCTCAAGAATTTGATGGTATTTTGCCCCATCCATTTTCCTTCTATCCTGACAAGTGCTCCAGTCCCTGCTGCAGAGAAACACCCCCATAACAGGATATTATCACCTCCATGCTTTACTGTAGGAATGGTGTTATTTGGATGGTGAGCTGTATTGGATTTCCACCAGACATATTGTTTGGTGTTGAGGCCAAATAATTAAATTTTAGTCTCATCTCACCAGAACACCTTTTTCCATGTGGCCTCAGAATCTTCAAGGTGCGTTCATGTGGCCTTTCTTGAGGAGTGGCGCTTTTCTTGCAACCATCCCATACAAGCCACATTGTGGAGAATTTGTGATATTGTTGTCACATGCACACAATGACCACTCTTTGTCATAAATTGCTGCAACTGCTTCAGAGTTGCTGTAGGCCTCTTGGTAGCCTCTATGACCAGTTTCCTCCTGACTCTTTCATCCAGTTTGGAGCGATGTCCTGATCCATGGAGGGTCTGTGTTGTACCAAATACCTTCCACTTCTTAATAATAGACTTCACTGTGCTTCTAGACTTAGATAAAGCCTTTGAAACTTTTTTGTATCCATCTCCTGACTTGTGCCTGTCCACAACTTTATCCCGGAGATCCTTTGACAGTGCCTTGCTATCCATAGTTGATTGTTTGCTTCAGTTTCACTACAAAATGCTCCAGGAAAGCTCTTTTCATGCTGAGCTAATTAAAATGACCACAGCTGATCACGGTTGAGTCAAATGGCTTTGTGTGGATTGAGAAGGTGATTAGGTACACCTTATTGAGTTTACAAGTCATTTTTAGGAGGGGGGTGATCCTTTTTCCAACTCAGTGATTATTTTTTTTTTAATTTTATTATTTTTTTTTTTTCCTGATGTTGGTGTTATATCTTTTACTTGGATGTTATAAGTTGCACTGAGTAAATACAGCTGGATAAAACAAAAACTGTGTCTGTCTTCATTTCAGGCTGAAAAGCAACAAAATGTGATTATTTTAAAGGGGGGTTTCAAGGATTTAAAGGATTCTTTTCTATACCCACTGTATATATTTCTGTAAAGCTGCTTTGGGACACTGTCTGTTGTTAAAAGTGCTATACAAATAAAACTGAATTGAATTGAAATAGTAAATGCTGATAAACAGCAGCAAACTGGGTTATTGATCCAAAGGTTGGAGGTTCAAGCCCCAGCACTTGTCAAGCTGGTGCTGTTGAGCCAGGCCCTTAACCCTCTCTATCATGTCTGACCCCATCTTCCCAACAAGCTGGGATATGAACAAAACAAAAGTATTTCACTGTGCTGTAATGTATAGGTGACAACTGAAGGCTTCTTCTTCAAAGAACACATCAAACTGCACTTCAGTGTTTGCCAACAATGAAAATAAATCTATCCATCCATTTTCTGTACCACTTATCCTACACGGGGTCGCGGGGAGCCTGGAGCCTAACTCGGGGCAGGGGATGCCCTGGACGTTGTGCCAATACACATTAACACGTCTTTGGACTGGGGGAGGAAACCCCCAAAGCACGGAGAGAACATGCAAGCTCTGCACACACACATGGTGGCAGCAGGAATCTAACCCCCAACCCTGGAGGTGTGACGCAAATGTGCTAACCACTAAGCCAGCGTGCCCCCCTAGAAAATAAATCAGCTCAATAAATGTGCAAACTCATAAATCTGTATTTCATATTACACTATTCAAGGATGTACTAGTTCTTAAAATGCACCTACATGTATTAAGTGGGGGCTCAGCTGAAATGGCTGATCCTGAATCTGAGACAGCGCAGCATGGTAGCACATGTCCTCCTTATAGCTCATGTGACTCTAAACTAGCTGAGTGGAATTAATAGTGACGTGCAACCTGCATTTCTGAACATGCTCTTCTATTCACTGTACCACAGTGCAAGGATTTTATTTTAATTTTATTTAGCTTTAAAGGACAACAAAAACAACTGTGGGAGGAATTCCTGCGAGAGTAAGCAGGTGTGGGATTTTTTTTTTTTAAACTGTCACATGTCCACCTCTACACTTCAATCAGAGTGAAATGGAAGTCACGGCATTCCATTAAAGCAAAAGAAAATGAAGAAAAAAGACTTTTCTCAGCTTAGTCGTACGCAATGTGTAATCGACTTCCTCTTGTTATTTTCTAACAAAGTACATTAAACCTGCTTTCTTTACTGTGTCTCACTATTTTTTAACAGCCCAGACACAACAGTGACTAATGAATGTATTAGTCAACTAGCGTATGCAACCCCTAGCACTGCCTGAAAAAAAAAAAAATCCACATTCTAGGCAATGAAGATAAACAAGTCCATTCAAGTCAATGAAGTCCAAGTTAAGTTGCATGGACTTATTACTGATTTCATCCCAAGTTGCTCTGCTGGAGTCCTCACTTTTGCCTGATATTACCTTGACCTACAGTTTCTGTAGTTGATAGGCATACAACATCCAACAGGGTGGATAAGGCTACATGAAGTTGGCTGAACTGACTGAACCTGAAAAGATAAGCAAATGTACAGTCTATGGTATTGTCGTTGGCAAACATATTTCTGCTTGGTTATGTATCTAACGTCTTTGTATCGGAAAAAAAATGTATCTAAAGATTGAGTTTGAAATAAGAGGCCTATTTTAGTAAGATACATTTTCCCAATTTGCAACAATTGCTGTAATATAATAGACCATACACATGAAAAAGAGGTTTTTTAAAAAGAAGAAAAAAAAAAGATTGTACCATGTTTTCACAAATAGACCGTAGATTGCTCTAACTCCCATTTGACCATAGTTTATAACTACATTCACAAAATATTGCTGTACTAATCTATCATGCACAGGGAAGCGTTATTTCCATGCTCAGTTTGTTATTTTTGAGCACCGATGTTCAGTGAGATGTATGTAAAAAGGTCAGTGTTGTGACAGAGAGGCTGATTTGGTGCCTGAGGGATGATATTTTAGTTCAGCTGTGGACGGAAAGGCTTAATTTACCCTTCGCTGTTGGTTTTCATTTTCCTCTCAGTGACTCTGTCCTCGACAAACATGGCAATTAGCCGTGCAACGCTAGCAGACTGTTCATTAGTCTGTTTAGAAAACAAAATGATGAGATTATGCCGGGTAATTAAGCCCCCAGTTGTGCCATTGGAGTGTGTTTATCTTCAGCATACGAGTATGTTGCTCCTGGTTGGTAATAGGAGGTCGTGTAGGTGCAGCCGCTGAGTGAAAGGTCATGTTACGTGGGCAGCCTTTTGAGCAACAGCAAACATACATAATGTTGATTATTTAACCCTTGAGTTCTTTTTGTTCAGGTCGACATGATCCATGTAGATTTTCAGAAATTACTTTCCTAACAGATTTTGGTATGTGCTTAGCTCAGTTTCTCTAATAATCACGAGCAATCTTTTTAAAAATCTTATTTATATTAGTTCTATTTCACCCTTCTTGGCCACAAGGGGTGGCGTGTAATACCTGGTTACCTCCTTGTATGCATGCATGCTGAGATGTTTTGCAGTAAATAACACATACAACAATCATTCACTTTTAATTGTTGGAATCCATGAACATGACATGAAGCTTTGCATTTAGTGGCTTATGCCCACGGCCATTGTCCTGTCCTCCAAAGGTAAAGACAGCCCCCTCTCTTTCCTTTCTACCTCAGTGAGTACAAGCATTTTCATATTATGCTAGGCTTTGTAGTGTCTGTTAGTCTTGAATCAGATTTCCCTTGTTAGCATTACTGCCTGCATTTAGCTAGTCACTTGCCACTCTCTGTTTGTGGACACTCATCTCCATGTGCTTTGCCTGTGTTGAATAGTTTCTTATTTACCATATAGTGAGTGGCACCAACTATGTGCTCACTGCCTCAGAATTACCCATCTGTCACTCTGATATTCTTTTGTGGCATCCTTGCCAACACAGGGTCAGAGTCAAATCTGGCCCGAGCTCATTACAGTCTAAACAGCCTGCAAGTTGCAAACGCCCAGGGTCACAAACTACCCACAAGCACAACCAAAAGCCCAGAAAACATCCTGAGTTACTCTATAGACAAATCAGATACTTGGCAGCAGACAAGGCTCAGCTGAAATCAATGATCCAGTAGCTGAGGATCTTCAGCTTGTAGTTCTGAACACAGCATTCCTTATAACTCAGTGCCTAGTCATCCTCATTGTCCCCAAGAGTTCACCAAGTCACAGCAGCACAAGAGGTTTAAGGTAAAAATTGTGATTTTGCTTCCAATTTTAAGCGTTTTTAAAAATGCATAACTGAAACTTTTATATTACTACTTTTTTAAATTATTTATTTAGGTACATTTAGTTAGTTACAAGGGCATATTTAATGAACTATTGCCTCATTTGTATATTGTAATACTTTTAAAAGAAGCTTGTAATACAAATTTTAAGTTTTATTCTGATATGAATAAAGGAAAGTGTGGTTCCTGGGCACAAACTAATGAGGGGAAACAAACACAGTTATAGAAGGAACCAACCCAGGTAGCACATTTAAAAGTGGCTGAAAGTCTGTCAGCCCTGGTGGCCCAATGGACAAAATTACATTGGGGCATTGTTGGCAACTGATGTTGGCCCAAAGGAATGACTAACTTTGGCCCAACTTTGGTCCAACATTAGTTTGCTACTTGGGAATAATGAGTCAAGGGTAGAGACAGAACCGAAACTAAAACTAAAATGAAGAACACATGGTGCTGTTGCCATTGGAAATGAGACACTGAGTGGGAAAAGTGTCATTGTGATTGCTGGGTTTGTTGTAAAGAAAAGGGAATTCAAGTAAATAAGACTAGCGTGTGCGACAGCATGATAGCGTTGTCGCTTCACAGATCCAGGGTCCCGGGTTCAATCCTGAGCTCGGGTTACTGACTGTGTTTCTTGGCATGTTCTCTCCATGTGATCATGGATTTCTTCCAGGTTCTCCAGTTTCCTCCCACCTCCAAAAACATGCCAGTAGATCTCTTTGCTAAGATAAATTGCCCTTGGGTGTGAATGAGTGTATTAATGTGTGTGTGAATGGTGCCCTGAAAGTGAGTGAAGATTAGAGTCTGCAGTGCCATCAGTGTTCTTTGATGCCTGTGTACATACTGTATCTCGCAGACGAGTGACAGTGCTGTTTCAAACAGTCCTAATCACTACAATTTTCCCCAAAAGGATTTCTGTCTTTGCTCGGCTTAATGGGAGTTCACACAGCCTGAATGTAAGGTAATAGAACAGATGCTGACAGTTATAAACCTCATGGGTATGGATTTTCAGTTTAGTTTATAGCCCCTTTGCATGGAGAGAAAGGCACTCTGTAGCCATGGGCTCTGCTGTGCTGCTGCTGTGATAAATGGCCCACATTCCCTAAGCACATGTGCATCTGCATGTTAGCTGTTACTCACATTTGCTTTTTCAGGGGACCTTTCGCTGTCTGCTCTACCCTGACAACTATTAATTAATTATAAACTCTGCTTGTATCCCTCATAAACATTCACAGCCTGATTCTCCTTCAATTCAGCCGGGCTGTGCGGGATAGTAACCTGGCATCTACCGAGTTTTATAGCTCTCCTTTATAGCTTTTAACTTTATAGCCTTTTTCTTAATACTCAGAGCACAGCAATAATAAGATTAGCCAACCATTTACAGGAACAGGTTTTAGCCTGATCTATATTTAAGGAAATTAGTTAAATCAATCACTGTTTCTCAAACATTGTTTCAGCTTATGTAAATGTGTATCCAGAGCTCTGTAAAATCAACATCGGAGATTTTAATGAGTCCCTCTTCAGATGAACAGAACATTCTCTCTCAAACAGTTTTTCCTTCACATGGAGCATATTCTGAGTCCAGTGACATTACCCTGTGCAGAAATCACCTCATTTACTGTCATATGGTGAACAGAGCAGTGGATTCTTTCCTAGACTGATTTCTTATATACTACCCAGGGAATGGAATATCCTTTTGCTCTTTAAAGTGACTCGCTGAACTTCTTATTGCCTCTGTTTTATGCTCCCAGGAATCCCTTTCATCTTTTTTGACAGGTACATGCCCAGCTAAGCTAGAGGTCTGTGCAGCTCTAGCATCAATCAGGTGAACTTACTGAAATGCATTTATTTCTGTCTCTGAAATACAATCACTAAATTAATAAATTATCAAGTTCTTTTAAACCACAAACGTGTGTGGAATGCTCCTCATTTCCTCTAAGGGATTTGTGGAATCCCTGAGAAACTTTAACTGATAAGCCACTTTGGACTGATTACTGTTTGATATGCATCACACGCTAGATCTAAAGATCCTGCTAAATCCACTGATTTTACCCACCAAATCTCCAGGGGCACTGGAGTCCAACTTCAGCTAAAGCTAACAGAGTCCTTGTGAGTTTAAAGGTATCCTCTACTCCACAACCTTCTGCTTTTTCAAAGACAAGGTCGAGGTTTACTTTATTTTGTATCAGTGTGGGTTGTTAATTTACCACCTCATAAAGTCCACATTTATTAAGCATATGAATATTGAACGTCAAGACATAAATACACTGAATAATTAACATGGTCCCACAGCCTGAATTAACTGAACTTTCTCAACTCACTCATGGTTGGAGTAAATTTCCATGAGGTTTTTTGGTTGCTTCTGAAATATTCATTATTTCCATTAACTAACATTAACACAAATCTTTGGATGCATTCAGTCTTGCCAACCCTTTTCAGGGGAAAATAGTTAATGCATGCTCAAATATTTGCTAGAAGTCACTAAATGACATCATAGACTATTAAGCATATTCAATGAATCATTAGTCACTGGGAAGCAATGGTGATTGGTGATTGGTTATTGGAAAACAATGGTCATCAGTGATTGGCCATTAGGAATAATGGTGATCAGTGATTGGTTGTTGGGAACAATGATGATCAAAAATTCATCATTGAGAACAATAGTATCCGTGATCAGTCATTCGGGAAGAATTGTGATCACTGACTGGTTGTTGGGAACAATAATGATCAGTGAGTGGGTTGTTGAGAACAATGGTGATCAGTGATTGGTCATTCAGAAACAATGTTGATCAGTGATTGGTTGTTAGGAACGATGGTGATCAGAAATAGTTTTTTGGGGACAATGGTGATCAGTGATTTGCAGTTGAGAACAATGGTGATCAGTGATTGGTTGTTGGGAATGATGGTGATCAGTGATTGGCGGTTGAGAATGTTGGTGGGCATTAATCTGTTGTTGAGAACAATAGTGATCAGTGATTGGTCATCGAGAAACAATAGTGATCAGTGATCAGTGATTGGTTGTTGTGAACAATGGCGATCAGTGATTGGCCATTGAGAACATTAGTGATCAGTAATTCATCATAGAGAACAATAGTGATCAGTGATTGATCACTGAGAAAAATTGTTGATCAATGTTTTGTTGGTGGAAACAATGGTGATTATTAATTGGTCATTGAGAACAATAGTCATCAGTGATTGAACATTGGGGATGATGGTCATCAGTGATTGGTCATTGAGAACAATGGTGATCCATGTTTGTAAGTTGGGAATGATGGTGATCAGTGATTGGTCTTTGGGAACACCACCTTGCACAAGCACAACTCAGCACAACTCAATACAGTACACACTGGTGGTGAGTCAACTGAACCTGCCCTCTCAACTCCTATAACCAGTGGCTGTGATGTAAACTGAAGAGGCAGATCAAGTGCAGGATAGTCACTAGAAGTCCCTAGATTTGTCTCTAATATTTAAAAAAATAATAAAATAATAAAGTCACTAAAGGTCAAAGATTAGCAACTAAATTGCTAAGTAGGCAATACCAGATGTGTCACATATCACAGACACATACTAACTTTTCACTAAATATCGATTTCATCCTAAGATTATATTTATTGGTCAGTTTCACTGCTGGTTTATTTAATACTGAGGTTTTGCAGGCCTGGTTCTTGGAGTCTCTTTATCCAATAACCTAAAAGAAATCACAGAGATTATTTTTGGCCTCATTATTAATATATGAATTAACTGGTTGCATGCATTTATTGATAATGTACATGTCTAACATAAAAAGTTTAACGTTATGAATAATTTAGGCCTCTCCTACAGAGAGCTACTTTTTTAAACACCCAGAACACATTTCTATATTGCTTTTTTTAATAGACTGGGGAAAGATGAGAAAAGACAACATGCCCATGTGGCCGAGATAACTTCTACGGCTGAAAGAAATACAAGTTTTCCTTTGAAAATCCCAAGACTGGGGATTATTTGATCATGCATAATAAGTCCAGCCACAAATGGTATTAAAGCTTAAAATGCATATCCTTTGGATAGAGAACAAAGAGAGTCAAAACACTGGTATGATAAATTATTCACATTTAACTTAACGAACTTTCCTCCTACCCTGTGTTTGAAAACGCATTGCTCAGAGGTTTCAGTATTTTCCATTTGCAAGTTTTTGTAGTCTCTGTATAAACCTGTAAGATGTGAACACATTACACAGCTAATAGACTATACAAGCCTCAAGAGACAGTACACTCCCTACAGAATATTTTTATGATCATGTTGCTGTTTATTTGGAATTATTCTCATTTTCCTCTGGTTCATTCAAATTGTCCAGATGTCTACGTTATATCATTTGCATGAGAAGCTAAAGCCACAAGCTCATTGCATTCATCTCATCATAAGTTCCATGAGTGATACCGAATTCCTGTCTCTTAGTGCTGTCATGCCCTCCAGCGTTCTCCTGTTCTGAAAAGCACTGGCCTTGCTAACAATTTTGTCAAGGATTAGCTGTTACAGCCTAAAGGGATTGGAGGATTATTGTCCTGACATTTGTAAATATCAGTGGAATTTCAGTTCTGCAGATCGTGGCTTCTAATCAGGTTGGATGGATTAACTGAGAGGTAGGAATCGATGAATTAATTAAAAGATGCTGAGGTGGTTTTTTTTGTTGTTTTTTTTAAAATAGAAGCTTAGAGCAAGAACTATGTGGAAACTGCTGGCACAGTGTATTGCCCATTCATTTCTGCAGTAAGACAAACTATACAATTGATTTTGTATATGGTGCCTGTACTTGTTCTTGGAAGGTTTTTTTTGTTTTGTTTTTTGTTTTGTTTTGTTTTTTTAAAGTACATGAATAATGTAAAAATTCATTTGGGAAAATGATTATACTTTCACATTGCATTTAAATTTCAGCACTGTTCTACACATTACCGTTTAAAAAGAAATCTTCTTAACTAGGAACATATTTACTCCCTCTCATTTGAATGTATTAGTGTGGGATACCATGATAGTTCACTGATCACCTCCTCTGATTGCTCAGAAGGCGCTGACCTGATATTCTAAAACAGCACAGCTCTGACTTATTCTTAGCTGCAGGGCGAAGCAGAGGTTTATATTCATGCACATATTCTACTATGTTATAATTTCTATAACAACTCATTTTCAGGCATGTGTTAGATCCACATAATTTAAACCTAATAATAAAAAGTGTGGATATTTAACAATGAATACCCTTTAATTATTATTATTATTATTCATTAATGTGGTGATGTTTTCTGTAAGGAGATGTTTATTTAACATTTGTAGAAAGAGTCTCAGGTGTTTAAGCTTTGTAATGGTGTAAAGGTTTTCCACTATTATAACATAAGTTATAACAGGAACTAATTTGTTTTGTGGGTATTACACAACATTAAATGCTGTAGAACTATAAAATGGACAAAAAATATTGTTATTTATAAAAAAAATAAAAAATAAATAAAAAACTGTAATCTTTGTGAAATTGCTGTGGTAAGAGAATGAAACATGAAGGGATGAACTGTTACAGGAAAATAATCAGCTACCTCCGCTTAAACAGTAACTAGACGTCATATCGAGCCGCATCACACCACCTTGTTATTTATTATTTTCCTATAACAGCACCTCTCTGTGATAGAAAAAGACAGAGTCTGTTTTAGAACCACAGAACATGTAAAGGTTGCCTTTGCCCCAAAGTGTCACGCTGAATGAGTCCTAGATTTAACTAGGACTTAAGAGGACACAGAAGATTAATTAAATATTTTAGAGCTGAACACAGATTAAATGTTTGGGAAATGATATTAGATCATACTGAGATGAGAGCAGGTGACAGTGCAGTGCCATATTGCATTACACTGGATTTTAGGTGCAAGATTTCTGAAAAGGTTGTTGATCTCTTGATTTTTTTTTATTTTATGCAAAGATGTCTTCATCAGGTATTTGTGTTGTTTTGTTGTCTACAGTAGTTGACCCATAAATCCAGCATATAGTCTATTGAAATGTATCATATCTGCAGTTCCCCTGTTGTAAGGGGAATCAATATTAGTATTCAGAATCAATCATTCTTTATGTAAATCAACTTTAGCAGAGTTCTTATTCAGTCAGGTCCTGAGGGGGTTTCTCTTCTTGTGTGAAAACATAATGGGAGCTCACAATTTGAACATCTGGTAGTGGCAGCTAGCCAGGAATTTGCTCAAGAGGATTTTTTTTTTTTTTTTCAATCAAATTATCACAAAATTCCACAGCCACTCTACTTTCCAATCCTTCACCAATACCCCACTACTACTCTATTTGTTTTTTTAGAAGGACCTGCTGGAGGCTCTTGTTACCCAGGTGGTTTTTTAGACACATACTGTTTATATAAATCAGCTGTTTATATGGACTTCTTCAGAGCTTGGAGCATTTTGGGTTGCTTTGGGATTTTTTTTGCTTTTTTTTTTTATCTCAAACCCATTGCCTTCTTTTAGGAAATGCAAGTAGCATAAAGATGTTATGCAATGAAAAAACATTGCAGCAAGCTGTTCTGGAACCAAAGCATGGCTGGCATGGCATAGAGTTTTATTCAGTCTGTGTAAGGATCTTGTTAGCATGAGTGCCTTTACACAGAGGTCACGAAGTGCAGTATTTAATCCTCAAGAGGCCTGTTTTGAAGCAATAAGATTTTTTATGGACCCATGTGAACACTTGAGAGGCCTTGTCTAAAATGGCAGCTTACCATGCTCCTTGGAATCAGGGAGAAGCTGAAAGATGCCCTCAGCGGTGGAGCTGACATATGGTCGTTTATTTTTTGCAGAATGGCACTTTTGTAGTGAGACAGTTTGTGGACAAGGTTTCTGGATTTGCAGTGACCTCCTTAGGCACAGGGGGTCAGTTTGAAATATGTGCTGTAGTCTCAGTTCCCAGAGGATATCATAACTCAGTTCTTTGCTTCATTTTCCTTAAGCTATTTTGGCAGAGCCATTTAGCTGGAATCATTTGAATTTTTTTCTTGCACTGTATTGGGCTGTTTCACTCTGATAAAGCCTGTGTTGCAGCTGGACTTTCTGTCAGTCTGTCACCCTTATAAGCATTTCTAGGCCTTACATGCTTCTCTCTTACACATGAGGTGCTTCAATCATATCCTGCACTGGGATGAGTGCTTAGTGGTTAGTATTTGTGTGTGTGTGTGTGTGTGTGTGTGTGTGTTGCTAGATTTGGTGACTTTTTAGACCCCTTAAGAGACTTTATTAAAAAAAAAAAAGAAAAAAAAGTCTAGTACCAATTCTAACGACAGACATTAGCAACTGCCTTGCAGTGAAAAAAAAGTTACACCATTTGAAAGAGTAGGTTTGGTCGACTCACTGCTAGTGTGTAGCCTGACTGAATTATGTGTATGTGTTAACATCGACCAATCACTGGTTACCGCTGTTCTCCAAGACCAATCACTGGTTTTCACTATTCCCCAACAACTGATCACTGACCAATATTGTTCCCCAACAACCAATCACTGATCACTATTGTTCCCCAACAACCAATCACTGATCACCATTGTTCCTCAACAATTAATCACTGATCACCTTTGTTCCCCAACAACCAATCACTGATCACCTTTGTTCCCCAACAACCAATCACTGATCACCACTGTTCCCCCAACAACTAATCACTGATCACTGTTCCCCAACAACTGATCACTGGCCACCATTGTTCCCCAATAACTAATCACTGATCACCATTGTTCCAGAACAACCTATCACCGATCACCATTGTTTCTTCCACCCACGCACTTATTTGTTCTTCATTTTAAACTCTCTTCTTGGTTATGAAACTATTTCCATTTATTTCCGTTTCCTCTATGTCTATCTCCCAACAACTTACTACCACTTCATCTTTTTGTCTGTGTTCTTGACAGAAATGCTAGACATATAGATATGACATCATCTGGTGACTTCTAGCGACTTCTAACATGCATTAGTTACTTTCCCCAGAAGAGATTTGCCTACAATGAACATGCCTGCTTTCATTTTCCCTCACACTTTTAAATCTTTAAGGGAGGTTTCATTCAAGTAATTTCATGCAAGTATGATTGAACACTGTTTAATTTTGTGCAAGACATTTCAACATCTTTTGACCAGTCAGTACCAAAACAGTACCTATCAGTGCTTAGTAGCTATCCTGTGTTAGGGAATACACAGGGGAGCTGCAGGCAATCGCTGGGGAAAAGTCAGTTTATTCACAAGTAACCAAAAGTATATGGACAGGGGGAAAATACAAAGAACCAAAAGTATATGGACAGGGGGGAAAACGCAAATAACCATAAGCGTTTGGACAGGGAGACAAGGAACACAAAGGCAGGGTCCACAACAAATAATAATCCACAAAATAAAGCAAACAGTAATCCAAAGAGTGTCAAGGTAATACTCCACAGGGTTGCAAGGCATAAATCCACAAAAGAACGTGGCTAGGGTCTATGGTCTATGGTCTTTAAAACGCGAGGCGAGTGAACAGACCAGACCAGACCAGATCAGACCAGATCAGACCAGACATTCACAACGTACGTCTAGTTCAATATGCTCTAATACGCCACGCCGAAGCGGACACAAGGCGGGGTTTAAATCTATGGATGAAAACAAACCGTAACTGAAAACACCTGCAACTAATAATGAGACAATAAACGGAAAACCAATGAACATACATGGGCGGAGACATGACGTAAACCAAAACAAACGAGCACATGGTGAAGTAAACAAAACAAGAGTCTATGAATGGAATGCAGAAGTGCGCTGCCGGCTGTCCTCAGCGGCCACGCGGAGAGGGGAATACGGAAATGCGCTACTTGCTAGCTTTTCGCAAGTAGCACCGAGAGAGCGACTCTAACATCCTGGATGTTAAAGTTTTCATTCTGGTTAGGTCATTTTAGCCAACAGGCTCTGATTTGATGTTTATGTCTTTTATACAGCCATTCTTGTGCTTAAACAAACAAACAAAAAAAAAGGATCTCTAATAAGCTTCGCACCCAAAGAAGATGCACAGAGGCTTAAAGAATATCCATAAATTGACTAGATATATTTAACAACCTCTCAGAAAAGCAGAAAACTTCTGACATGTGGCAGCATGCCAGTTTTCACACAAACACTATCAGTTTGTTTTGAATGTGTGAGGTTATTACGCTATGCGATGCACTTGTCTTACTGCTGATCAGTGCTGTATGAGCCACTGGAAGAACATGCTCCTGCTAAATACACACATCCATCCTGGTTTAAGAGATCCGTGCTGTGTGTATTCTATGTTTTCTTGTAGCATTAATGGTGTTGTTACTGCTAGCAGATGGTATGCTGTTGCTTGAGTTACCATGAGGCGAGGCAGCCTCCAGATGCCTACTGAATCTGTTTGTTCACAAATGAAGTTTTCATGCAAATGTAGACAGCTCATTTGGGTTAAAACATTCATTAAGTGATTAAGGGTACAGTAATAAAGGGTTTCTGTTAAACCATGACCAGAAATACAGAAAACATAATAAACACAATCTAGATTCTGGGTTTGGGGGACTACAGTAGCCAAAGAAACCTTACATTTTGTTTTTAATGTATGTATATTAGGTCTTTTTGCATAATATTTTAACCAACTTTGCAAGACCAGAATTGGTTTAAGTAAGAACAATATCTCACAAGGAATTGGATTTGGGAAGTTGCTTAAATTATCACACTCATTGCAGCATGGAAAATAATAAGAAGGGTAAACAAATGAATAATTCAATTATAAGAGACTAGTTTCTGGGTGTAAGAATACAAAATACAGAGGTTACTCAGTGGTTAAGGTTTTGGGCTGATTGGTGGGTTGTGAGTTTATATCCCAGCACCACCAAGCTGCCACTGTTGGGTTCTTGAGCAAGACCCTTAGCCTCTAATCTGTTCAACTGCTCCCAGCTGTCTTAGTTTTGTAAATTGCTTTAGATTAAAGTCAGCCAAATGAATATATTTACAAATACAGTATGTATGGAATGTATAGCTTCCACTGCATATTTTTATCCCTCTACTACAATCAAGTAATATCAAATTACCAATATGTAAAAAGAAATTAATAAATAAACAAAAACAAAAAACATGGTTAATCTTTTAATTGTATTTATTTATTTTATTACACTTTGTATATTTATTTCTATGCTTAAAATAGATGGATCATGTAACACAAGGTCAGTCAGAAAAAGCATGTATGCTTCATTGTATTCTGGATTAATTAGCCTCCTGTGATGTTATTTTCCAAATATTGCAAACACTTTTACTATCATATTCGCATCTCCATGTTCTGCAGTCACTCGCAGAGAAAAGAAATTGATTAGACAAGTCAAGCCAGGCCTGGTAAGCATGTGTAGCAGCGAGAAACCATGTTCCTGCACTAAAATCCCATCTGAGCATCTCAGCACTGAATTACCTTGACCTTTCAGTTGCTAGGGTGCACTGTTAATTCTAATATGTAACTATGACAACCTGCCGGCTCGGAGAGCTGCTCTGACGCACTGGACCGATCGATGGCAAGTTGTTCTCCAATGTGCACTTTTCTAACCCAACAACCCCCCCACCCCCGAACACACACACACACACACACACACGCACGCACGTTACCCATTCATTCACTCTCCTCCTCTCATCCTCACAGTTCCTGTTAGAGCTAGATTGGCTTTCTCCCAGCATCAGGCACTAGTTCATCTCACCATGCTCTCAGGGCATATGAGAGGAACTGCAAATAAATGATGGTTTTTTCCCCCTTTAAATCAGTTATGGGTTATACAGTCATGTGAAAAAATAAGTACACCCTATGGGAATTGTTGTTATTTATTTATTTATTTATTTATTTATTTTTTTTACATATTTGGACAAGCAAACATTTGATCCTATATATATTTTTTTGCATATTAATAAAGTTACACACTGTCAAATGACACATAAAATTGAAATTTTGTAGTAATTTCATAATTTAGATGAACAAAAAAAAACAGATTAGTCACATGGAAAAAGTATGTACACCCCTACATTTATCACAAATGTCTTCAAATCCATACAATTAGAGTCAGGTGTTCAAGATTGGGTGCCAGTGACTAGAACCTGCTTATGGAATGCAGGAGGAAGCTGTCTTATTTATACCCCTCTCATATCTAGTGTCTGGTGTTCCCTTTGTTATTGAGGTGTGTGGTGTCATCATGCCAAGATCTAAAGAGTTCTATAAGGCCTTCAGAAAAAAAGTTGTGGATGCCTATGAGTCTGGGAAGGGATTTAAAAAGATCTCTAAATTATTTGAATCATTGAATCATCATAAATTATCATAAATTATATAAATTATTATACCATTCAACGGTAAGGAAAATAATCTACAAATTGCACAGATTTCAAACGACTGCCAATTTGTCCAGGACTGGCCGTCCCAGCAAATTCAGCCCGAGAGTAGACAGTCTGAAGCAAAAAGAAGTCTCCAAGAACCCCAAAATTTCATCACAGGATCTGCTGGTAAGTCTTGGAACTATTGGTGTCAAAGTGCATGTGTCTATGATCAGAAAGAGATATGCCAGTGAGCATATAGGCACAGACCAGGCCTTTTGGAATAATGTGCTCTGGACAGATGATTCAAAGATAGAGTTGTTTGGTGCAGAACAAAGACAGCTTTTCAGCAGAAGCATAAATATTACACCATACCAACTATAAAGCATGGTGGTCGAAATGTTATGGTTGGGGGTTGCTTCTTTGCCTCAGGGACTAGACAGCTTGCATTCATTGATTCAACTGTGAATTCTGTATCATATCAAAGAGTGCTTGAAGATAATGTGAGGCCAACTGTCTGAAAGTTGAAGTTGAACCTAAAGTGGACCTTTCAACAGGATAATGATCCTAAGCACACTAGAAAATCCACCAAGGCTCAAAAAGAAGAAATGGAGGGTTATGGAATGGCCTAGTCAAAGCCTGGGTTTGAATCCCTGAAATGGGCAGTACATGCAAGAAAACCCTCAAACATCTTGCAACTGAAAGAATATTGCATGGATTGGAAGATTGGTCAAACATTCCAGCAAGCTCGGTGGATAATTATGCAAAATGCCTACAAGAAGTTATTTCTGCTAAAGGGGGCAATACTAGCTTCTGAGGCCAAGGGTTTACTTACTTTTCCCACAGAAGAATATCACATCTATTAATATTTCTGTTGAATAAATGATTGAAAAATCATTTTCCTTGTGGTTTTGTTCAAGTATATCAACTTCATTAACAGGCATTGTTTCAAAGATGATCAAATGTTTGCTTGTACATAAGTCAAAAAAGCCAACAATTTCCATGGGGTGTACTTATTTTTTCACATGACTGTATATGTTAGAATCTCCCTCTCGCTACGATGCTAGCAGAAGCTAGCGAGTAGCACACTTCCGCATTCCACGTTTTATCTTGTTTGCTTTTGATTACCCTTGTTATTTAAACCCCTTTTTGTGTCCGCTTCCTCGTGGAGTATTCACGACGACTAAAGATGACTTTAGATGACTAAAGATAAGAAATTGTAGATTTCTCTATGCTTTTCGTTTTCCACGCGTGCTCTGGACTTTGGATTATTGCCTCGTAATTTCTTGGATATTTACCTTGCCATTTTTGGGATTACCGCCTTGTCAGTTTGTGGATTTATGCCTTGTGAGTTTTTTAATTATCGCCTTGCCTTTTTGGAATTACTGCCCTGTCATTTTTGTGGATCATTGCCTTGTTTATTTGTGGATTTTTGCCTGAACACTCATTGGATTTTTGTTTGACAGTTTGGTAAATGTTCCTTTACTTTTGAGTGTTCGTTTAATTTTGAATGTTCCACTCCCTTCGTTTGTTCCTAATAAACTGCCTATTTCTCCTGCGAATGCATCCTGCTTCCCTCCTTCCGGTTACCTAACAGTATATAGCCCAATATATTCTTCATGTTCCTATCAGGTGTGTTCAGATCTCCATCTGTGAGCAGGTTCTTAAATAATCAAGACTTACTTAATCAAGGCTTTATTCTGCAAATCACAATACAGAGCACGGTATTCTAATAAAGTTCTTCATTGTAATCAGGTCTTCTGCTAACTTTATACGAAATTATTTTGCAGAATATGTCCCTTAAATTTACATGACTCATTATCTGTATCTTAATGTATTGCAGGCCATATCTATAAATATGAATTTAACTGTCATTTTTTACTGCCGTATTGGCTCACAAGGTCACTTTCTTCTGAGTGAGTTCTATTTTCAACCTGTTCTAACATTAGTGAAACCAGAGTTAGACATGTCCTCATTACGCCAACATTATTTTCACATTTATGCTTGAAGTTTCATAGACATCTTTAAGGAAACATTAATCAAAATGCCTGAAATTCTTCAGTACTGTCAGGCAGACTTGCTGGATTAGGATGCAGATGCTTAATCTAAAACCAGACTCTATAAACCCCTAATCTATAATCTATTAATCCCTAGTTTTCAGCCTCCCGAAGTTTGAAGGTCAAACTGCACCATTACTTGTTAACTACATTAGGCTTGAAGATTTGGTATAAAATTAATGAAACAGATCTCAGATACCAAACATTCCTTTTAAAGATGCACCAAGTATGTTTCTTTTCTTACTCTTACTGACATGGCTGGACACTTGGCTCATCTCAACATGCAAAACAAAAATCTGTGTTTTACTTGCCAGTTTTTCACATTTTATGTACTGCACTGTTCTAAATACTCTATCATGGTTGCCCTCTGGGGTCATGTTTACTGTCTTAAATGTGTAATTTTGTGCCCTTTTGTAAAAAAAAAATATATATATATATATATATATTATAAGAAAATTAAAAATGAAAATTTTGTTGTGCCATCTTTCTCCACCATGTGAGGAGGGCAGGACAAAGAAATCTAATGGCTGCAGCAAGTAATCAGTATTCAATAAGAATTTATATCTCTGTTCCAAACCACTTTCTATGCACTAAATAGGATGTCAAAATAGAAATTACACTATCAGTGTAATAATGTACTATTTAGTATTGTAGAAGGTGGTTTGGAACATGCCCGAAGTATTTACAAATCTGATTTTATACTTCAAAGTTGCTCGATCAATGAAAACTGTGAAGCTCTTTTTTTATGAAGCTATAACACTTCTATAAACATGTCGGAATGACAAAAACTGCAGAGAATTATATAAAGTACAGAAAAACAGCAACCATACATCATTAGCCACTAGCCAGATAATGTTAGCGCACTAACAAAAACAAAGCAGATAAATAACTACAATAAAAGACATAGATCTGTAGGTAAAATAATTTAAGTTTGCCCAATTTAAATTTGAAATGCAAAAAACACATAACTCACCATACACCCAGTTAGCCTCTAGCTAAAACAACTTCACAGCTGGTAATTATACAAATCCTATAACAAGCATAACTCGGCTGGGTATTCAGTAGCCTCTTATTAAGTTAGAGGATAAATAAGCGCCTGGCCTGTTCAGTGAGAAAAAAGTTAAAACTCCACCAGTCCTTAATCTTTTTTATTTTTTATTTTATAGTATAATTTCATTCATTCTCGTGTATGTTTACACTCCAATGCTATCTCAGTCTCTCTCTCTCTCTCTCTCTCTCTCTCTCTCTCTCTCTCTCTCGTGCTTGAAGTTGGGCCATGATGATCTTTCACATATGTGAGCTGGCATATGTCATATGTGTGCATATTTCCTCTTACACATTGTTGAATGTTAGTTACTATTACATGATTGTCAAGGAAGTTGTAAAGCATTTTAGTTCCTTGTCACTCAAAAGTCATCTTTTACGCTTACTCACTCTAGACTATGTCTAGTCTATATATAGTCCTCTCTGAAAGTATTGCAATGGCAAGGCCAGTTCTTTTGTTTTTGCTATACACTAAAGATACCTTTTGTTTGACCCACCCATTTTTCAAGTGATTAAAAATATTGAAACCTTGTTGCCCTCTTGGTTTGAGCCCTGGGTTTTGCCTCTGAAGACTGCATTTGCTGTTAAAAAGTGTTAGAGAACCTCTCGCACTCTGAGTCGCTCGCTAAGCGAGCGGCTGACTCTCGGAGTCGTTCGCTGCGCGAACACTTCCGTATTCCATTCTTCGCACCACCGTTGAGGACTCAGTTTGTTTACATCGCCATGTGCTTTTGTTTTTGTTTGACGTCATGTCTCCGCCCCTGTTCATTCATAGGTTTTCTGTTTATTGCCATGGTTAGTAGCAGGTGTGTTTAATTTCTGTCAATTTCCATTCTGCCTTTTTAAACCGCTTTCCGCTTCCTCGCGGAGTATTAGAGTTTGTTCTAGCATGTGCTGTACGCCTGCTACCTTCTTGCTTTCTCTCGCCCTTAGACCATAGCTCTTAGCTCATAGCTCTTAGCTCATAGTTCATAGTTCCTAGACCATAGCCTAGTTTCGTGCGTTTGCTTCGGTTTTTTTTTGTTTTGTTCTCATGTTCTGTGCATTTTGGAATTACTGCCTTGTGGATTATCACTTTACTCTTTTCGGATTATTGCTTTGCCTTTTTGTGGATTACGGTTTGTTTCCTTTTTTGGTGTTCGGTTACTTTTGAATCCTACTGTTCCTAATAAACTGACTTTTCCCCTGCGCATGCATCCTGCCTCCCTCCATTGATCGTAACAAAAAGGATAAACAAACATAAAAACCAGAGAGCTGAGAAAATGAATCAGCACCACTGCAAAAATATTGGGCATAGCCAGTACAACAATTTGGAATGTCCTGAAAAAGAAAGAAACCACTTGTGTACTAGTAGCCAGACCTTGAACAGGTCAGTGGAGGGGGAAAAAAACTGCAGTTGATGAAAGAAACATTGTGAGAGCTGTGAAGAAAAACCCAAAAACAACAGTCAGTGACATCACCAACAACCTCCACAGGGCAAGGGTGAAGGTGTCACAATCCACGGTTCGAAGAGCAGAAATATAGAGGCCATACCACTCATCAGCAGTAAGAATTGAAAAGCCAGATTGGAATTTGCAAAAGAAATACAGAAATGAGCACAAAAGTTCTGGAACCAAGATGAACCTCTACCAAAGTGATGGAAAGGAGAAGGTGTGGAGAAAGAATTGATCTGCTCATGAACATACAAGCTCATTAGTCAAGCACAGTAGAGGTAGTGTCATTGTCTGTTCCAATACTTTTGCTCACCAAAAGATTTGTTGTTTCTGTCACCAAAGATGCCTCGTTCTAAGTTGTTTAACACATGTAGATTCAAATATCAGGAAATGAAAGCTGAAATTCTGATGTCATTTCATATTCATCTTTTGATCTCAAACCCAAATGTCTTCATTGTATATGCAAAACTGAATGCATCATAATATAAAACCTGCTCCCTGAGTTGTCCTATTTGAATGGCTTTAGCCTCACTGGCATTAACTCAAGTGTAATATATAAAGCTAAGGTATTTTAAATCAGCAAAAGCATAATACAAGGCCAGGCAGCATCTACAGTATATAAGTGAATTCCATTTATTCTGAATTTTAGATCTGCAAAATAGCATGTGTTTGTCTGGTCCTTAGGTAGCCAGGTTGGCTTGTTTCCATGGAAATAAAGGAAAAAAAGCTTTCTGATGGTCTCAATAGGCACAAAACTATCGGTAATAAAAATAGATTGACCACTGGATCTGCACTTAGCACTTTAAGTTCTGTGTGTTCTAAGATACGCAGCAATTGAATATGTGTAAAAGCATATATTTATAGAATGCAGGTTTTGTAAAAACAGATTTTATGATTATGATGAAGCAAGTTTTAATATCAGGGTCTTAGATGACACCCCTCTGTGACAAAGCTGAAAAGGATAATCGTTTAGCAAATAAGGGGCCAATCTGTAAACGTTTCAGAAATCATTTCCCTTTTTACTATTTTTATCCTTGAGGTAAAAGCATATCCACACATTCTAAAACTCTTTGCTCAAAAACATAGCATACCTTCATGAGGAAAAAATCACATGTCAAATATTGACTTTATCAAAGTAACTCACATCCCATCATTCCATCCATCTTCCACCTTGTTATGTGCACAGTCAGAGTAAAGATTTGTCATGTTTGTGACGTGATCATTTGTGATTTGTGATCATTCTATGAGACTTCATACTCATGTCACTTCCCGAGCTTCGCTAGATTCGTTTAAAATCGGCTTCCCCTGTTTGCTATTAACTCTGCATCCCCTGACCTCCTTTTAAACCTTTTGCTCTGTTAAAGTTTAATGGCCCCCGTTAGGAGTTATTCTGATTTCCGTGTTACCGAGGATATTCATATCTCATGCTGGCCATGCATGTTTGCCGAGCATTTCGTCTTCACGGTAAATGATTCAGAAGGTGCACGATCAAAGGCTTCTCAAGCTGTTCTGTGCAGTTCACAGTCTGTGCCATAGATTTTCTCCATCTCTCGCTTTGAGCATGCTCACCCTTTCCACCGTGACTACCCAGGCCGGCTCCTAGTGCGAAAGAATAAAACTGTGCTTTATTTTTCAAACCTGTATCTTGGAACTTAACATTTTCCAGCAGAGACAGATTGGATGGGGAAAAAAAGAAAGACCATATTGCATATGGAAAAAATTGTTTTTAAGCAAGACAATATGCAAGAGCCTTTAAACCAGAACAGTGGTGGCTCATCCATAAGGGCAGCTGGGGAGAAGCCCCACTGTTTATATCAGCCAGTCAACAAATATTAATCTTCGTAATGTCCTGATTCACAACTCCATGCATTTAAAAATCAATTGAACTATGAATTATTTTCCATTGATTTGCTCACCTTTCTACAGGTTGCACAATAAAGTTATTATTATTATTATTGCACTTAGTGCTCAAAAAATGGGAACAGCAATAAGTCCTAACAGAGATTCTTATGGGTAGGATTTTTCCAGCCCCATGCTCACTCTATGAACATTTTCAGTTTAGTAGAAGTTGCAGACATGACCGTTAATGACAGGTTTGCCAGACTGGGCTAGTTTAAAATATTCCATGGCCACCAATTTGCTATGTTGTTTAATAGCAATTCATCTGAATTTAATGTAAAAATGTTCCACAAAATGGCAACGCATTAGTACATACAGTGTGTCTATGATGAACAGAACCATTTCTATTGTAAGATATAATGCAAAAATTGAGAAAGAGAGAAGGAAAGGGGGATTTATAGCATGAATAATGTCCGTACATCAGAAAAAAGTTTGAAATACTTGTTTCCCAACAAAAGGCTGAGAAAAAGAAGGATTTTCCAATGCCCATATTCTTGGGCTAGTTTTAGGTATTTGTGTGTTTTTAGAGATATGGGCTGGAAAATTTTGCTGAAACCTGTCTAACCCAGTTAATATTACCTCGAACACAGCTGAATGTTGAAGATGTCTAAACCCATTTAAAGCTTCTAGAGTCTATGCTGGATGACTGTATGCTGTTGCTGACTCTTGGGTTACTCTTAAAAAAAAAAAATCACTAGATAGTAGCTTATAGCATACTGTAAGTCAAGTGTGATAACCACTTGATTTAAGGCTATGTTGTTATTAGTGTCACCCTGCCCCACCAACATCTATGGTCACGAGCAGCTGCTGAACCAGAGTAAGATGGGAAGTAGTAATGAGATCATTTAATTAAGAAATCATATCCGTATGAGGTCTGTGTATATTGCATTCATTCATTTTTCATTTCAAAATGAAAAAAAAAAAAAACATGAAAAGGAGCTGTTCAAAATGATACATATTACAAAAAGCTTTTTTTAGGCTAAAATTAATGAACAATCTTGAATTACCCGGATATGTATCCGCAGTTACTGGGTAGCTAGTAGCAAGAAGTGTAGATTACAGATTGCCCTTAGCTCCTGATGTGCTGCTAATATGGATCGCTACATGCTTTTTCAAAATAGCAAAAGGGTGGTGGTAAAGGCTGATGACATGGCGGCTGGATTATCAGGATTTTCCAGGTGCAGCAATTTAAGGATATTTTAATCACACAAAATTTATTTCTGCATTTTTTAAATGAAAACAGAATAAGGTTCCAGAATACACATCTTAAGCAGAGAAATGAGCATCTAGAATATCCTACTGTAACAAACTTTAAAGTTGGGCAAGGAGGAGGCGGGAACCAGCTGAACATAAACCTAAGTTTAATGATAAACGAAACTCAAACATAAAATAAAACACACAAACAGAACACAAAGTGTACGTGCATCTCTCTCTCTCCCTCCCCGGCGCTTCCAGTCGCTCCTTCCAGTCTCTCTCCCACTGATTAGACAAATCAGTGCCAGGTGTGCATCCTCACAGCCTGGACACTCCCTCCTCCTCGTCACACCTACTTGTAATTCCAGGTTGACTTTTTTCACATTTGGATTCATGAATATTTTATTTCTAGACTTGTGTAGTGAAACTAGTAGAAAGAATTTCACATTTAGTGCATGCCAAGAAAAAGAAAAATATAAACATAGCTGCGATTGGTCGGCCCAAGCACCAAGGGTGTAGCATAAGCCAATATTAAACATACACGTGATCTTTGAGTCACACTGCGGATGTACAGTGAAATTATGCCATACTTCCTGTTTTTGCTGCGTGACATATTAATTGATCATCTCACCACGGCAACGCTATTCCAGATGTCAACATTTCCTTTCCAATTTAATATCATGGATATCCTGACACCATTCTGTCCATATGTGCTATGACTCCGATGAACCCTATAAGAGCAGGATTAAAACAGTTTCTTTATAAGCCTCACTTTCTGGTGCCACCTGTTGGCACTATGATGATGAATCAATATTGGCATGTGTATGTGACTGCGCACCATCATTGAACATACATGTGAAGTTTGAGCCATACTGCTTGATGTAAAGTGGAATTATGCCATGTTACCTGTTTGTGCAGAGTGAAATGTTAGTTGATTGCCTTGCCATGACAACACTATTTAAGAAGATGAAGCATTTCTTCACATTTTAGCATCATGGATATCATCATTATTCTGATCAAATTTGGTTTGAATTTAATGAATCTTGCAGGAGGATTATTTAAAAGTTAGATAACTGTCAAAATGCACAAAAGCAAAAATGGCTGACTTCCTGCTGGGCAGAGTTGGATGGATGTTAATGTGAAATTTGTTTGTCCTAAGAAGACCCATATGCCTAGAAACCTGGTGTATATAGTGGTAAATGGATGCATATAATTATGAAAAATGTGAAAGGGGGTGCTGTCAAGCCCCAGGGCCATGCACATGTCCAGTTTTTGCATTTGCCAAGTTTCATTTGATTTTGAGCATGTCAAGCACCTCAAAAATGCAACAAAAGTTCAGGGGGAAAAATAACAGATAATTGGGCCCTTCACCCTCTTGCTTGAGCCCTAATATAAGCTGCTTCCTTATTTTCCTTTTCCGTTTTCATTTCTAAATTTAATTTCTTTGTTTTCCATTTTTTTTTATTTCTAAATGAAAAATGACTGAAAGCAAAGTACACTGACTGTATGACTATCACACTTTTTTTTCCAGTTTTGTTTCAGTTGTTGTACAACACCTCTCATAATGATAAAACAGTATTTATTGGTGCTCAGACAAGGCCTTTCAACACTGAAGTTCTGACCTAAAGTGTTGGCCAAAGGTTCTGTGTGCGTGTGAATGGGAAAGCAGTGGCTGCCAGAAGCTTTTGGAGAGGTTTAGGAAAAGTCCATCCAAAACCAAGAAATCCTGAGAATCATTTGAGATTTGTGGCAAAGCGTGCGAGCAACAAGCCATCCAAGTACGGAGGTGAATGAAGCAATGGAATCTGGCACACTGTATCTGTGTATTACTGCAGGAGCATCACTACAGCCAATCATTCAGGAACCAAATGTTTTCAGTCTATTCAAAGAGAAAAGGTTTAGTTGAAGATCTGGTTTAAAAAAAAAAAAAAAAACGGCAGTGTTGAAAGTCAAGTATGTTTCCATGGGGTGGTTGCTAAATCCCCAAATGGCTAGTCTTTAAAATAAATAAACAAACAAACAAACAAACAAATAAATAAATAAACAGGCATCCTTTCTGTGTTTACAGAAGATTGGCCAATGTCTGGAAGAATATTAAAAAATGGACTATACAGAGAATTGCTCTACTTTTTTCAGAATATCTATTTTATTGATAATGTAATGCATTATTAGAAAGCTACCACTGCTACTGAAATATTTTTTACTAACACTGATTCACTTTCTGATAAAACACTGATAAGATCTTTCTCTCTACACGCACACATAATTTCCCAGCTACTAAAGTGTTCAACAGGTTTTAAGAAGTTGTTGTAACATTCTCAAAATTGCTGCAATGTTCTAAAACAATTCTGCAAGTAGTAACCACTTTCTATACAGTTTTATTAAAATGTTGTGCACACATTGGGGCTCACATATCTTTTAGAAAAGTTAGCCAAACTGAACTAAAATGTCTTTGTACTCATGCATGTATGCTGATAAATGCAAATCGTTCATAAATTACTAAGCATGTTCACAACACAGCTGATTAACATTTATTGACACTGACAAAACTCAATAAAAGGCAAAGCTCATAAAGCTGAAAATGACAACTAAATGGTGAAAACAATGAAACAGTGAAAGAGTGCCTCTTATGTGTGTAGTGCATTAAATCTTCCAGCTCTCTAGTCACACATCACTTCTTCCTCCTATATGGCACCATTTCCTAATTTAATGACTAGTCTTATTTTGTCTTCATGTACAGTATGGATTTGTTTTGGATTTATTTATTTTTTATTTTTTGGAGTTTCATAAAACTTGTATTCAGTTGAAATAAATTAATACATTTAAACTTGACTGTGTAAAATTGCAGTAACTCATGCATATTATAAGGTCTGAAGCCTATCAGTCAACATTTACATTACTAAGAGTCCTTATATTTAAATTGACGCTTATTTTTTATTTATTTTTTATTTATTTTTTTTTTACAAAAACTAAATATTCCAAATTAAATTTTCATGAACGCCACAGTTTTTTAAAAATTTGTTTGTATCCAGCTTCATCAGTCAGGCCCAATGTTCAAGTTTGGACAAAAATAACATTATACAACATTTAGTTCCAGTCCACTAATTTGACTGGTCGAGCAGTATTCCAATAGTGCTTATGTTTCCTATAACCACACTGGGACATTCCACTGTGTGTATCACTCCACTCCTCTGTGTTTGCCCCATAAAATTTCCACTTCCTAGTTTGAATCAGTTACTACAGTAGTGTTAGTGACATCATCAGCAGACATGGCATACAGTAATTTTGAGGAATATAACTTTTGTCTAAAAATATGAAAGCTCACTAGGAAAGATGGAAAAGAACAAGAAGGGATGCCAGTTTTACCAGAATCACCTTTAACATGAATGCACAAATCAATGTGCGCTAACTAGCCAGCTAGACGACGTGCTACAACGAGTGTGGCTTTTTCGGGATCTATTTCCGCTAGGGGAGCAAAAATTAAACGGAACATTTGGCCATATTGCATCCAAAATGTCACTTACTGTACTAGATATTCATTGCTTGTTATGTGCGGTGTCAAAATAGTGAGAGAGAAAGAGTATGCCTTTGTGACATGATAGAAATTATTAAATAATGATTAAATTATTATATATAAAAATTAATTAGAAAATTAAGATTATTGTTTTGAACCATGAAAAAGAAAAAAATTGGAAGGCCCTCACATCCTCGCAAATGTTTCAGTCTGCCATAGACTTTTATGTGCCATAGTGTTTCAGTCAGTTTCTGTGGTTGTTTGAGGTCATGCAGTAAAGCGTGATATTGTCTGTCAATGAATGAAATAAATGATTTAAATTAAATGGGGAACATTATATTTAAAAGGAAGCAAAGGAATCACAGCGACAAAGCCAGAGTCAATCAGGTGTGTGTGTGTGTGTGTGTGTGTGTGTGTGTGTGTGTGTGTGTCAGGGAGAATTAGACAAGACATATTAATTGGCATATGTTTTGCTCCTCAACCACGCACATGTTATTTGCTAATATAAATATCATTTGTTAATAAAGAAGTCTTAATCTGGGTTCAGTTAAGTCCTCAGTGGTGATCTAAATGCACAAGAATGATAATTCCTCTGGGGGAATATATCCATGGATCCTCCTACAAATCTCCATGTTTTGGCATAAATCCCTGATTTTTTTAAATCCTAGAAATGCCCCTGTATCACATTACACCCTCACTCACACGCTGCCTGTGCTGAGAGTCTTGTGGAAAATGTGTTCACTTTTAGTGAGCTTATACAGTATGTAGGTTCAGAAGGTCTGTATATTTTTATTGGGATCCAATTATTTCATATATTCCATCCTTGTGGTGGTGTTGCTGTTATTTATTTGCCTTGTGCTTGTTTAGAGATTTTTCTTTTTGGGTCGCTGTCTGGATGGGAGCAAGTACAGAAGAGCAGAGAAATGAAGGCCCTTGTAAAATTCCAGCAGGAAGCTCTTTCAAAAGAAACTAAGATCTTTGCTTCCATCCTTCACTGAATTGACAGGCTTTGTTTAAAACAAGTAGGACCATGCAACATGTCATATGTGAGAAAATAACATAAAACAGCACTGTGGGCTAAAATATCAATCAGTTCAGAAGTTCTAGCTAGAGAACTGTCAGAGATCACTACTGATTGAAAATAGCAAATGGGACAATGTCTTTTCATCATCGAGCCGCACATTCCCTCCTGTTTATTTGCTGTGGTGACTAACGGAGGATATTGATTTATTCTGTATGAGTCTAGCTCTTTTTTGGATGCAGTAGTACTACCCACTCTGAGTGGTGTTTTTGATCATCGTAATTTAAAGCAGACCTTGTTTTCGTCGCTCAGGATTGATGTTCGGTGTGTTTCTGGGATGCCTGTGGTGGAATGTTTGTGATGTAATCTCAAAAGGCCTCTCCAGTTTGGATGGTTCTTTGGTAGTCTGTGGTGCGTCCTCCAAGAAGATGAACAAGGTGCCTCGGGCTCAAAGCCCAGTGGAGAGAAAGGATTTATGAAAGCAGCATAGTTCTTAGACGTGTGTGTGTGTGTGTGTGTGTGTGTGTGTGTTCTGGCTTTAGGCATATGTTTTTCTTTTAGCTTCAAGCATTTTGGAAGCCATCTGTGCAAACATTTACTGAAAACCATAAAGCCTGTCTAGAGAGAGAGAGAGAGAGACAGACAGACAGACAGACAGACAGACAGACAGACAGACAGACAGACTGAAACTGTTGCTGCTGAAAACAAGGAAAGTAGATTTCTGTATGTGTGTGTGTGTGTGTGTGGGTATGTTTTTATATCTTGGTGAGGACAGGAAACCTAGGATAGTATGACGTGTGTGTGTGTGTGTGTGTGTGTGTGTGTGTGTGTGTGTGTGTGTGAGAGAGAGAGGGAGGGAGAGAGAGAGAGAGAGAGAGAGAGAGAGAGAGAGAGAGAGAGCAGATGGCTCTATTGATTGAGAAATTAACTCAAGGAACACAAATGTTAACAAAAAAAGAGCCAAAATTTGCATTTTTCATTTTAATTGTAGTTTTATTTCAGCCCTAATCAACTGAAAGTTATAATATATAAATAATGTTATCTTCAATGACAGTGAAAGCTTTCCCCATGTAATACACTAAAGGTCTTAACCTCAGCCCTTTGGTTAGGGTTAGATTTAGGTCTAGCATTAAGTAGCTTAATTACATCAGTGGAAGGTCCTTAGAAGGATAGTAAGTGTGTGTGTGTGGTGTGTGTGGTGTGTGCGTGTGTGCATGCGTGTGTGCGTACGTGTGTGTGTGTGTGTGTGTGTGTGTACTCTCTCGACTCTCCACGTTGAGGATTTCTGTGCCAAGTCCTGGCTTCGTCTCAGGGAACAGCATGTACTTGGCTGCAGTGGAAGGCTGAACCATGACATCTATAAAACACACAAAGCAGCAGCCACACACACGCAAGCTTAAAAACTTGACCCCCACGCTCCATAAAAGACTCTCTCTCTTGTGATTGCTGGAGTGGTGGAGTGATTGCTGAAGTGGGTTCCCAGAGCTCTACTGAGCTTCAAACGGATCACATCATGCTTATAGTATTATCATCATATATTTCCTTTATTTAAATTTTTCGATGAAAAAGTACTTTAGTCTATTACAATGGAGTCTATTACAATGTGAGATTTAATGTCGATGGGTTTCTTAAAGGTTGCTTCTTCAAGCAGACATGTAGGTGGAGGTTCAGAAGTCTACAGCATAAGATTGTTTGCTTTTTTTTTTTTTTTTTTTTCCTCTATTGATGCATATACTTTTGCCAGATAACTGCAGAGTTTCTTGGTCAGAGTGAAGTTTACAGGTAATAATTAGACTGTATACAACACTTAATTCCTATATATGAGGAGCAGTAAGTTCATCCTGTTGTAAGTTTTGAGCCCTCTAGGCATTTAAAACTCCAGGAGCAAAGAACTAAACTCTAAACACCTTGAAGTCATTAGGTCAATGATATGTAAATCATAGAAGGTGTTCTTGTATGCTTTTTTGTGTGCTTTTTCAATCAACAATACATGTGCATTTGCTCGCAAGTTAATAAATCTGTGTCTTTTTCTTCTCAGTTGCATAACATGACTTATGCAATTCCCTTTTTCCATTCTTTTTTTGTTTAATATTATAATGCTCTGCACCCTGACTACTTTGCTCTCTTTCAGTCCTTTTTTCCCCTTTAAATCAAAACCACCTTTTAATAAAGAGCACCAGTAAGGCAAAAAGTATAAATAAGTGTCTATACACTGATCAGCCATAACATTAAAACTATGTGCCGTATATTGTGTAGGTCCCCCTTGTGCCCCCAAAACAGCTCTGACCTGTCAAGGTCCCCACAAGACCTGTGAAGGTGTGCTGTGGTATCTGGCACCAAGACATTAGCAGCAGATCCTTTAAGTACTGTAAGTTGCAGGGGTCAGCATGGGTGCTCTGACCGGTCTGCTGCTAAGCAGCCCCGTACACAACAAGCTGTGATGTGTGTGTGTGTGACTGTGTGTTTTGACACTTTTCTATCATAGCCAGCATTAACTTTTTTTTAGCTGTTTCTGCTACAGTAGCTCTTCTGTGGGATCGGACCAGATAGGCTAGCCTTTGCTCCCCATGTGCATCAGTCAGCCTTGGGCACCCATGACCCTATCATTGTCCTTCCTTGGACCACTTTTGGTATGTACTAACCACTGCATATACCTGGAACACCCTGCCATTTTAGAGATGCTCTGAAACAGTCGTCTAGCAATCACAATTTGACCCTTGTCGAAGTCACTCAGATCCTTACGCTTGCCCATTTTTCATTTTTCCTGCTACCAACACATCAACTTTGAGAAATGACTGTTCACTTGCTGCCAAATATATCCCACCCCTTGACAGGTGCCATTATAATGAGATAATGTTATTTACTTCACCTGTCAGTGGTTTTAATGTTGGCTGATTGGTGTAAGTATAAATTTATATAAATGGAAAAACACAATGAACACGGCTCTGCCAAAAGATATTTCCTCAGTTGTTTTTTGTATGATGGTGGTGCAACTGTATGAACACAAACACGCTCCAAAATAACCCATAGGTGTTCAATTGGGTTGAGAGTGACTGTAAAGGTCAGAGTGTATGAGTAAAATCATCTTCAACATTAAACTATTCAATGAGCCCCCTAGTCCTGCAGAGTCCAGAAATAGACCACTCCCATCAGGATAGAATAAAGGTAATCAGTCAGAAGAACTTTGTGTTGATTTGCAGTGATGCCCCCTTCTAAGGCAGAAGCAACGGTGTTGGCCTTTACTGTGATTCAATAACTGACTCCAAATCTTCAAATGTATTACACAGATGTAGAGACTTATGCACATAAAGAAAAAGAAACGAAAAAAGAAAAATTGATGGAACATGACCACAAAGATAATAGTGCTGGGAGATATTGTGGGAGGTAAGGACATTTACAGTATGTTCTTAGCAGAGATAATCCTGTGTCCCTGAGTTCTTCTTAAATGTATTCCTTAATATTACGTATGTTCCATATTTGGAAAATAGATACAGTATTTGTTGTGTTTAAAAAAAATGCCCTAATAGTGCACATACAATGAATAGTTTCTGTTAACCTTTCTTTTTCCTAGAAACATCCTATTCTAATTTCAGAGCTGGTTATTGGTGTTCATTAATGAAATAGACCTGTGGTCACCAACCCTCTTCCTTGATCTTTACCTTTTACGATGCCTTTATGAACTTTTTGGAGCTTGAAAGTTTTGGTTTCTTGGACTGTAAATGGAGGGACAGAAATCTCCCAGGTTTCATTAATGTTAGACCACCCAGCAGGTGGTCTCCTCAGTGGAGCTCCGACCGGCGGCCAACGTGGTGACCTCCGCTCCAGCCCTGTTCCAGATGGAGGTCCACGAGGAGACCTCTGTGCAAGCCACGTTCCTGCCAGAGGTCCATGAGGAGACCTCCGCTCAAGCCACGTTCCTGCCGGAGGTCCACGGGATGACCTCCTCCCAAGCCACGTTCATGCCGGAGGTCCACGGGATGACCTCCTCTCCAGAGCCTAGCCCAGGTTCATGTCCAGGTTCATGTCCAGGTTCATGCCCTGGTCTATGCCCTGGTCCATGTCTAAGTCCATACCCCAGCTCATGTCCAAGTCCATGCCCAGGTTCATGCCCCAGTTCACGCCCCGGTCCACGCCCCACTCCATGCCCCAGGTCATGCCCAAATTCATGCCCAGGGTCATGCCCAAGTTCATACCCCGGTCCATACCCCGGTCCATACCCCGGTCCATACCCCGGTCCATGCCCCGGTCCATGCCCCAGGTCCATGCCTCAGTTCTTGCCCCAGTTCATGCTCAGGGTCATGCCCAAGTTCAGGCGTCCCCCAAGTGCAAGTTCCTGTCCAAATCCCTGTTCAGGTTCCAGTTCAGGTTCCAGTCCAAATCCCTGTTCAGGTTCCAGTTCGGATTCCAGTCCAGGTTCCTGTCCAAGTCCCTGTCCAAGTTCCAGTCCAAGTTCCTGTTCAAGTCCCAGTCCAAGTTCTTGCCAGAGGCCAACCAGGCAGCCTCCAAAGCCAAGTTCCAGTCTAAGCTCCTGTCCAGGTTCCAGTCCAGGTTCCAGTCCGAGTTCCTGTCCAGGTTCCAGTCCAGGTTCCAGTCCAGGTTCCTGCCCTGAGGCCGACGAGACGGCCAACCACGCTCCGCTCACACCTGTGGCCGACGGGACAGCCAACCCCGATCTACTCACACCTGAGGCCAACGAGACGGCCAACCATGCTCCACTCATGCCAGAGGCCGACGGGACGGCCCACCACACTCTGTTCCATGGACTATGCCTGCCTCGGGACCTGGTGGGCAGAGATTACTATCCTGCCCAGGGGCCCAGGTCCGCCAGAGGGGTCAAGACTTTGCTTCTCCCAAAGCGCCTTTGGGGGGGGGCTCTGTTAGGGTTTCCCCTCGTGCTGTTCGCTGAAGCGGGCGAGTAGAGCACTTCCGCATTCACAGACTCTCGTTTTGTTTACGTCGCCACATGTATCTTTGCTTTCGTTCATGTCATGTCTCTGCCCCTGTGTGTTCATTGGTTTTCTGTTCTTATATGTCATTATGAGTTTCAGGTGTTTTGTGTTAAGCCTCATTTTCATTCATGTATTTAAGCCTTTTGTTTCTTCCCCTCAGGGTGAAGTATTTGTGCACTCACCTTGTCTCTACAAAATACCAAGCAGATTTATATGGACTGTCTATTCTGGTTTTGAACTTTGCTACGTCTCTCGATTTTGGATCATTGCCCTTGCCCATGTTATTGCTGTTACTGGTTTTGGATTCTCACTAAACTTTTCTTGGATTTTGGATTATTGCCTTGCCCTGGTTATTACTATTTCTGGTTTTTTGAACTTTGCTAACGTTTTGGGTTTCTGATTTTTGCCTTGCCCCAGATATATTTGTTTGCCTATATTTTTGAACCTTGCCTGTTTTTGAATTTGCATTGGCTTCACGTTTTTTCTTATTACTATGATTTTGAACTGCCCCATTAATTCTGAAGGTGTTCCTAATAAAGTGTCTTTTCCCCAGCGCGCGCATCCAACCCCTCCTTCCCTGATCTTCCCTGGTCTTCATTTGTGTTTCGAAGATGAATGGGAGTCTTATGGGTTTGGAACGACATGAGGGTGAGTAATTGAAGACAGAATTTTTATTTTTGGGTGAACTTTCACTTTAAGGCAATGTTTAGATGGTCAGGTGGCCACGATTATGGTTGGAGCTAAAGTCTTCAGGAAGGTAGATGTCCAGGAACAGGGTTGGTTACCACCAACCAACAAGTCTAGTCCTTTCAGTCATTTGACCTTGCTGTAACCTTGATGCTGTTAAGGATCAATTCCAAAATCTAACCAGTTTTATCTGATGGTTACTTGGATAAACATTCAACTACCTCTGACTTCTGCACCACTGAGGTCTCAAGTGTGCACTGAGCTTTATAATAAGGTGTTTATGCACTGCAACCCTGCCATAACATCCCTCTCTATGTAGTTGTGGACACATTGTTCTTGCTGACCAAAATGGAGTTAAAAATGACTTATTGTCTCAGAGGGCAGACCTGGAGAACCATTCTTTTTTATTTACAGGGTCATATGGGCTACAAGTGAGTCTCAACCCTTATGAGATTTGTTTCAATATAACAAGAGCCTCTTTCCCTGAACCTGCTGGAAACACAGCAATAAGTGCAGTGTGCATTTCAGGATATTTCCATCCACTTCATTGCGTGTGTGTGTGTGTGTGTGTGTATTTTATATATATATATATATATATATATATATATATATATATATATATATATATATATATATATATATATATATATATATTTCCACAGGAGACAAACATATATGAGTTAGCAGATGACCTCAAATATTGCTTAACCAGAGGAAATTTGTAATAAGGTAACATGTTTTCACACAGAGCACATATTTGATTTTTATCTTTTTTTATACTGACCAAAATTAACTTATAATTTATTACTAATAGAAATTACATAGTATTCATTCTGACTATGAGTATTAAATCTTCCTCTCATAGATGCTCAACCTTATGCCAAGTAGTAATGTAATTCAGTATATCCCAAATAACGTATGTGGGTTTCAGGAACATTCAATTGTTCCATTACCAATTCAAATGCATTAAAATATTTTATATTAGCAGTCAAATATGGTGCATATACAGTATATACATATAAGGAGCCAGTACTTGCAATGACAAGAGTATTTAAATATTCAATGCTAACATGTGCTGCAGGAACATCACAGATAATTCACAGCCTGATTACAAACTAAATTGATTAGGCTTATGTCTGTTTAGTCACAGCATGTATCCAAAAACTCCTAATGACATTCACTGTGTGAGAAAACCACACTTAACTAGTCAGGTTTTAAACATCTTCAGGCAGACTGACTGTTTTTACCACTGTGTTTGTTAAAGTAGATCTGTTTGCACAACATGATCTTTGCAGCCTAGGCAAGATTAAAATCTAAATAAAAAAAATCCACGTCAGTGTTGGTTTCCTCAAAGTTATGGTATCAAAGTATGTTATAGGCAAAAAGAAGTTTGGTCAAAATCAGATTTTTCTTTGCCAGAATTCTGCCAGAGTGACATATGACAGGTTTTCCCAAACCACCACATATTTATGACAACATTCAGTCATTATGTGAAGTTGAAATAATGTAAAACAATGTATTAAATAGGGATTAAATTGGTATACAGGATGTGGGGGAGTCCTTCATTCATGCCAACAATGTAGGAACAGTACTATGAAATGTATGTGTTAATACATGGAACTTTCAACATTGATATCATGGAAATGTGACAGAAATACGGTTTTGTTATATTTGTTTTGGTCCTAACTGCTCAATTTAAGTAAATAAAAAATGAGCAAAGTGCCTTTCAAATTTACTAAAAAATCTATTCACATGAAATACGTCTACTTTATGAAGACATGTTTGATCTAGCTATAGCACAATGGTCACAATTTCATCTGTGAGTTAGTCTACCTTATTGGTTCTCAATGTCGTGTCTGGGGACCCCAGCGGTCCATGAAGCATTGCCGGGGGTCTGTGAGTTTTTTTTTTTATTTTTTTATTTTTTTATTTTTTTATTTTTTTAAATCAAAATCCACCATTATCAATGTTGTTATAAATATTATTCCTTTATTCTAGTTATTAGCTTAATTGACTGGTCACTTTAATTAAATGAGTGTAATCCAAACCAAAAATAAGTAAGCTGATTAATAATGTCAACTTGGACCTAACTTGACAGAACAACTTGTTCTGTCAATAGACAGTTCAGGAACAAAAAGCTCCATAGCTCCAGTAAATAATCAGAATATTATTGTACACACTTGAAATATTTGAATATAAATCTGTGCTGAGGGGGTCAAACAAGTTTGAGAACCCCTGGTTTAGCTGACTATCTAGCTGACTGTCTGTGCAACATACTATTTTCAGATACTATTATAACAGACAAAAACAAAATGAAAATGTAATTAGAAAAAGTAATCTATAGACGACTTAAAAGTTGAGGCTTATTAAACTGTAGCTGCTCATTAATTCATGTTACATGTTGCATGTAGCATGTTGAAATACTATGAAATAGCAAGAGGGGTTGAAAGTAAGTAAATACTATACTTATAAGGGATTGCATAAGTAAGACTGGGGTTGAGATGACTCATAGCTACAAACATCAAACATGTCAAAATCATGGAATGATTTATTAATATCCCCTGATATTAGGCTATAATGTGTTTACTGTTTGGTGATTTTGAATAATTGCAGTTATCAATTTTACTCATACTGCAAACATACTGTAAACAGGAAAAGAGCATGAGACATGTCATTTCTTATTGCTTCGGAAGACTCAGAACACAATCTGACAAGCATGTCAGGCCAATCACCTCAGTGCCGGTATCTCAGACTTTCCTGCTACTACATCCCTATACTCCACTTCATCCCAGAGGGGAAAAACAGAGAGATGACAAACATATTTTCCTCTCCTCAGTACTATTGCCCCTACTCAACTCATATGTTTCAGGGCAATTTGGCCCTATGATTTCTCACCAGCAAAACCAAACTGCCTCCAGATCAAATCTCATTTCCTCAATTAATTATATTAACTAACTGAAAGATTGCTCTTCTTTTCTTCTGTTGCAGTAAACAATGAGTCCTATAGATGAACTAGGTTAACTGGCAGATATTTCAAGAGCCTGGTACACACTCTACAAATAGGCAATGCAGAGACTCAATTTCTGGATGAGACATCACCCAGAAATTGACTGCATCAAGCAAACAGACATCGAGTGGAGATATGGAGATATTCAGTTTGTTGGTGAAGTGGCCAAACTATTAATCCTGTTTCAAACTTTAATGCTGTCCCGCAGGGATGAGAGGGCATGTCAGAGACTGTGTGTGTGTGTGTGTGTGTGTGTGTGTGTGAATGTAAGAAACGAGGTTCGCCTTGTCTTTGATGAGATGTGTTAGGATTTGCTAAACCATCTGTTATAAGCAGATCCATGTTTCATCAGCCTCCAACTCCTTTCATGATGACAAGTGATAATAATTCTCCTACTTGCTTTCCTTGGAAAGGAGACTCTGTGGAGTGTTCTCCACCTCTCCCAACTGACTATGGTACAGCATGTTAACAAATATTTGCTGGAGAAGGAGGACATGACCTTTCGGAAAACACAACATCCTGTTACCATGTACTCTACTTGGGTGTACCCAAAAAAAAACCAAAAAAACCCTTTTCTCATTTATATAAGAGCAAACCATATTACGCTTTTGTCCCCAGCATGTGGAGTTTTAAAAATATGGGTGTTTTTTGAGGGTCAGGCAAACCCTCAAATCTTATTTCTGCATCTATAAACTCTCATGGTGACTGTGTACATGGTTATTGATAAGATTGAGATGATAAATAAAGAACCTAAAGAACACAGATAAATGAAGAACCTGTAACAAGGTGTTTAGTACCCCCTGTACTGCACAGCATGGAAAAAGACTAAAATGTGCAGGAGACAGGGTTCTCCAGGACCAGGATTGCGAACCTACAGTATGGACTAAAGACTAATGCTGGTCTAAGCTGGTGTGTGTTGATCCACTGGGTAACACAAACCCAAAAAGTAAGTGTGTGAACAATAAAATCACAGTGCAGATAATTACAAAGTCCTGTTATCATGCTGTAAATATTTTCTGCAAAATATTTAGTCTTTTAGGAAGGAATGGAGACAACAGGACCATTCCAACTGTAAGGGGAAGCTCATTTTATCACTGAGGAGCCAACAGGAGTGAGTTATGAAGTAACAAGCATCTGTACTTTGTATCTAGTATCAGAATCAGAATGTTTTTATTTGCCAAGTACAGGGTGTACAAGGAATTCTTTTTGGTGCAGGGTCACACAATACAGTGCAATACAATACAGTACAATACAATACAATACTGTGCAAAACAATACAGTACAATACAACATGGTACAATACAATACAATATAATAAAATACTACGTACTACAATACAGTACAATTGTTTTAATTGTTAGATTATTATTAGTGTTATTGTGTGGTTACTGCAGGTGTTAGTGCAATTACAATTGAACTGTACTGGTATATTAAAGTGACTTGTGCTGCATGTCAGAGGCGAGTCATGCAGATATCTGTACTTTGCTAGAGTTTTTCTTATATTCAAGATGTTTAACATTTACTCACTACATTTCAAAAGAAGAAAAGCACGGCTAGTTTTTAAGAGATTAGCCGGGGACTCGTTTGTGCCTAGAATGCTAGTTACGCTCATTTCCTGTTGGTTAACTATATAAAACACATGGTCACAACCACAAAATGCAAAGCCTTGACAATTGTACCCATTCATGTAAGTACTGAGCCATTACATTCTGCCTTGATACTCCATATATGACCTTGACTTGCTTACCTGTTCTCACATTTTTTATTTACCGCTTGGATTTGTCTGCCTGTCTATGCTTATTGTCTCAACCTGTGCCAGGACTACATTGGATAACCCTTTTGGTTTTGTACACTTTGATTCATATGCCTATTGACCTTGCTCTGCTCATAATGCTGTATTTTGGATTTTGGATATTTGCAATAAATCTCCTTTTTACAAGGAGATTCAGACTTTACTTAGCTATATTACTGTAATATACAGTCGTGGCCAAAAGTTTTGAGAATGACACAAATATTAATTTTTACAAAGTCTGCTGCCTCATTTTTTATGATGGCAATTTGCATATGCTCCAGAATGTTATGAAGAGTGATCAGATAAATTGCAATTAATTTCAAAGTCCCTCTTTGCCATGAAAATGAACTTAATCCCGAAAAAACATGTCCATTGCATTTCAGCCCTTCCACAAAAGGACCAACTGACACCATGTCAGTGATTCTCTCGTTAACACAGGTGAGAGTGTTAACGAGGACAAGGCTGGAGATCACTCTGTCATGCTGATTGAGTTAGAATAACAGACTGGAAGCTTTAAAAGGAGGGTGGTACTTGAAATTATTGTTCTTCCTCTGTTAACTATGGTTATCTGCAAGGAAACACGTGCAGCCATCATTGCTTTGCACAAAAAGGGATTCACAGGCAAGGATATTGCTGCTAGTAAGATTGCACCTAAATCAACCATTTATCGGATAATCAAGACCTTCAAGGAGAGAGGTTCAACTGTTGTGAAGAAGGCTTCAGGGCGCCCAAGAAAGTCCAGCAAGCGCCAGGACCGTCTCCTAAAGTTGATTCAGCTGTGGGATCGGAGAGCTTGCTCAGGAATGGCAGCAGGCAGGTGTGAGTACGTCTGCACGCACAGTAAGGCGAAGACTTTTGGAGGATGGCCTGGTGTCAAGAAGGGCAGCAAAGAAGCCACTTCTCTCCAGGAAAAACATCAGGGACAGACTGCTATTCTGCAAAAAGTACAGGGATTGGACTGCTGAGGACTGGGGTAATGTCATTTTCTCTGATGAATCCCCTTTCCGATTGTTTGGGGCATCTGGAAAAAAGCTTGTCCGGAGAAGAAAAGGTGAGCGTTACCATCAGTCCTGTGTCATGCCAACAGTAAAGCATCCTGAGACCACTCATGTGTGGGGTTGCTTCTCAGCCAAGGGAGTGGGCTCACTCACAATTTTGCCTAAGAACACAGCCATGAATAAAGAATGGTACAAAAACATCCTCAGAGAGCAAGTTCTCCCAACCATCCAAGAACAGTTTGGTGATGAACAATGCCTTTTCCAGCATGATGGGGCACCTTGCCACAAGGCAAAAGGGATAACGAAGTGGCTCGGGGAACAAAACATTGACATTTTGGGTCCATGGCCAGGAAACTCCCCAGACCTTAATCCCATTGAGAATTTATGGTCAATCCTCAAGAGGCGGGTGGACAAACAAAACCCACAAACTCTGACAAACTCCAAGCATTGATTATGCAAGAATGGGCTGCCATCAGTCAGGATGTGGCCCAGAAGTTGATTGACAGCATGCCAGGGCGAATTGCAGAGGTCTTGAAAAAGAAGGGTCAACACTGCAAATATTGACTCTTTGCATAAACTTCATGTAATTGTCAATAAAAGCCATTGACACTTATGAAATGCTTGTGATTATACTTCAGTAACATCTGACAAAAAGATCTAAAAACACTGAAGCAGTAGACTTTGTGAAAATTAATATTTGTGTCATTCTCAAAACTTTTGGCCATGGCTGTACTTGCACTGTCATTCATAATGCACTTTTTTTCTCCCTGTATTTAATTTAGACTTTTAAATAGACTTCATTTCATACATTCTTTTGCCTGGCTATTCAATCACATATCTGTGAATTTTTTTTTTTCACTTTATTTATTAACTATATCTTAAACCTCCATAAGGACTGTCTGTTAGTCTTGTATGGTAGATTGAAACTATTTTAATTGAAAAAAAAAAACTGTTCAATCTTGTTGATAACCATGTTCCTACCCTGCATAGGCTACACAAAACAAGCACACAAAATAAGCCATGTAAATAATTACACATTTGTGAAGGCAAGTGTGAGACCATGTTGAAAATATACAGGTGCATCTCAATAAATTAGAATGTCGTGGAAAAGTTCATTTATTTCAGTAATTCAACTCAAATTGTGAAACTCATGTATTAAATAAATTCAATGCCACAGACTGAAGTAGTTTAAGTCTTTGGTTCTTTTAATTGTGATGATTTTGGCTCACATTTAACAAAAACCCACCAATTCACTATCTCAACAAATTAGAATACTTCATAAGACCAATAAAAAAAAACATTTTTAGTGAATTGTTGGCCTTCTGGAAAGTATGTTCATTTACTATACATGTATTCAATACTTGGTAGGGGCTCCTTTTGCTTTAATTGCTGCCTCAATTCGGCGTGGCATGGAGGTGATCAGTTTGTGGCACTGCTGAGGTGGTATGGAAGCCCAGGTTTCTTTGACAGTGGCCTTCAGCTCATCTGCATTTTTTGATCTCTTGTTTCTCATTTTCCTCTTGACAGTACCCCATAGATTCTCTATGGGGTTCAGGTGTGGTGAGTTTGCTGGCCAGTCAAGCACACCAACACCATGGTCATTTAACCAACTTTTGGTGCTTTTGGCAGAGTGGGCAGGTGCCAAATCCTGAAAATGGATTTGGAAAATGAAATCAGCATCTTCAAAATGCTGGTCAGCTGAAGGAAGCATGAAGTGCTCCAAAATTTCTTGGTAAACGGGTGCAGTGACTTTGGTTTTCAAAAAACACAATGGACCAACACCAGCAGATGACATTGCACCCCAAATCATCACAGACTGTGGAAACTTAACACTGGACTTCAAGCAACTTGGGCTATGAGCTTCTCCACCCTTCCTCCAGATTCAGGACCTTGGTTTCCAAATGAAATACAAAACTTGCTCTTATCTGAAAAGAGGACTTTGGACCACTGGGCAACAGTCCAGTTCTTCTTCTCCTTAGTCCAGGTAAGACGCCTCTGACGTTGTCTGTGGTTCAGGAGTGGCTTAACAAGAGGAATACGACAACTGTAGCCAAATTCCTTGAAACGTCTGTGTGTGGTGGCTCTTGATGCCTTGACCCCAGCCTCAGTCCATTCCTTGTGAAGTTCAATCAAATTCTTGAATTAATTTTGCTTGACAATCCTCATAAGGCTGCGGTTCTCTCGCTTGGTTGTGCATCTTTTTCTTCAACAATTTTTCCTTCCACTCAACTTTCTGTTAACATGCTTGGATACAGCACTCTGTGAACAGCCAGCTTCTTTGGCAATGAATGCTTGTGGCTTACCTAGTGAACCAAACTGAGAGACCATTTTGAAGTCTCAGGAAACCTTTGCAGGTGTTTTGAGTTGATTAGCTGATTGGCATGTCACCATATTCTAATTTGTTGAGATAGTGAATTGGTGGGTTTTTGTTAAATGTGAGCCAAAATCATCACAATTAAAAGAACCAAAGACTTAAACTACTTCAGTCTGTGTGCACTGAATTTATTTAATACACGAGTTTCACAATTTGAGTTGAATTACTGAAATAAACGATCTTTTCCACGACATTCTAATTTATTGAGATGCACCTGTACATTCTGACTTATCTTTTTAAAGTAAATCAATTTACTTTAATTTTTTTCCCACCCCTGGCTTTAGTTAATGCTTTAAGTAAGTAAGTAAACCTGAGTTTGTAATGTTGTGCTTTAGGGAAACTTAAATTCTGAACATTAAATCAGCAAGATCTCACCTTATATTCATGCTTATATTGTAGAGATTTGGTGTTTGTAGTTCTGAACCACAGTCTAAAGACAGAGTCTTAAACTTGATTCTCGCTACAGTAACATATGGGATATGAGAGTCGTATGAGAGAACTAGGGAGGTTATGAATCAGACGAGCAGCAGAATTCTGAATGCTTTGTTGTGGAGATACTATGCACTACTACAAGGTATTCCCTGCTCTGAGTTATGCACACACTAGTGCTGTAGTGTGAACGAGGGGAGCAGTGTGTTTCATTATGTCCCTGTTGGCCAGTAAGTCAGCAATTGAACTGCCCCAGTGCTCCAAACACGCTGAACACTGGCCCAGTGAAGCGGAGTACGGGCACGCAGCCAAGCGGAAAACACAGTGTAATCTTATAGGCAGCGGCAAATAAGCAAATGTTCTTGGATTATCCCAGAGGTCTATGATTGCACACTGGCGTAACTGTTTGGAGGAGTTCTTAGATGTCTTAGATGGATGTAACCACTGACACATACAAAAAGCACCAGGGGAAGTTATTTTTCTTTGTAATTATGCTTTTGAATAGCTTATTTATTTACAGAATAAATAGACTGGTGTGAAACAGGAGGACAGTGTCTGCCCATAAAATACCTCTGTAAATTTTAGCACTAGGACAGAATGAGGTTTTAAATTAGACAAAGCAGAACAGTGTTGTGTTGAGTAGCAACATACAGTAGTTAACTGTTTATGCAGTAGTTAAGTAGTTTACTGATTTATGCTGCACGGGGAGAAACATGGTTAATTATTTGTATGTTTTGAATTCTGTTGGCAGCACTTGCATGTGTGTACAGTTTACCACAGCAACTTGAGCGCAGCATACACACACATGCATAGAGAGTGACGGCAGTGGGCAGGTGTGTGGGATCATCCATTACAGGGAGAGAGAGAAAGGGTCAGTGCTTTCAAAAATATACATCTCAGATCAGGTCAAATACTAATCAGAGAGGAGTACTGAGTTGAGAAAAAAAAAAAACACTGACCTCTGATTGTTTTTGCCATAAAGGGAAAATTATTTGTAGAAATCATACAGAAATGAGGCAGACTTCTCAGGCATCCTGTGTAACAAGAGTGAAGCGGTGGAAAATCTTCCTACAAAGTGACTCCGGAGGTTGCACTGAGACAAAGCAATACGGAAGCAGCTACAGGTAATAAGGCTGGACTACAGAACTGTTAAATAGATTAGAGGTGGGATCAGCAATAAAAGACAGTTTTGATTTGCTTTGCATGAGTTCCATTATTTTTTCCCCATTTTCTTCCCCTCACATGACAGCTACCAAGCGGGCGGTGTGAAGACTAACGTGTTTCCTCAGAGACACGTGAAGCCAGCCAACAGGGCAACACTCAGAGGAAAGAGCTATCTGCCCTCTTTTGCATATATATGCCCACAATTAGTGGTTTCGTGTTGCTCTGCTTGACAGGGAAGATAAAGTATGCCATCATTGCCACACAGATTTTGCTCCTGACCAAGGATGGCTGTGGCATTGTTGGGATTCAAACTTGCAATCTGCCAAACAATTTTCTGTTGTACCACTGGGGAGTCACTTCGAATCATCTAAATCTGTTCAAACTGAACCAGCTTGCACCAGGCCAACACAAATAAACCCAATTTATGCCGCTCATCAAGAATCCAAATAACCTATGAAAAAAAAAAAAAAACTTAGGCAAGAATTATTTGGGACAGGAAACTTGCCTTTCAAGTCTTTCAACTCATCTCTACCTCCATTAGATGAGCTAAAATTGAGCAATTCAGAATAAAATGTACTGGCAATCCTAATTCCAGCTGTCCTGATGAGAAACTGACATGCTTTATTCTTCTCTAGAAGACAATGATTGACTTTTTATTATTTTTTAAAACCGGTTCGATCGAGCTTACGACACAGAGCAGTAGCTAAGAAATTTTACTACAACTGCCTGTCATTAAAATCATACTACAATTTACAGTCAAATTAAACTAGGTAAACACTTGTACCAGTCAGAATCAGTCAGTGTAATTCTAGTGGATCTTTTTTTCTATGCACAAACATATGGAGCAAACAGTGCACTAGCTCTGCTGATTATAAACACTAAAGCGGGAAAGTATGAGTAACTGTTAAGAAGATAAAAGTTGAAATTTAAATTGTTATTTAATTTTGCACTGTTGTGCACTGTTGTTCTGTTCGGATATGTTTTTCTTTTACATGGTACAACCTGTATATATGTACCCTCTAAGATACAGCAGCCATTTAGGTTCAGTTACGTATGTACCAGGAGCATTAACCTCTTCAGACTATACATGGTTTAGAGATTTTTTTTAATTAAAATGCATAAAACAAAGGAAAGTCCACTGAGTTCAGTAGTCCATAGAATCCACTGGGTAACTAATCTAAGTCAAGCTTTGCCCTACTCGTGATGAAAGTAATCAATAGTATAAAGGCCTCTTAAATGAAATCTAATTAATACTGAAGGATGAACTATAATTAGTTGCCTAAGCAAACAGGTCTGAAAATTGTAAAAGGTACACTCTAAACCTATCCAAGAAGTACCATTTAGTACCTATTTTCTCAGAATAAGCATTGTTAAGATGTTTAAAAAAAAAAAAAAAAGTTTAATGACAATAGTCATGGCAAACCATTTTGTAGGATTTTTACCACAAGTTGTCCTTTTAGAATTTTAGTGCCTAAATATTCATTAATATAAACTTTATCAAATGTTACATTTAAAGTCCATTTAAAGGACTTAAAATCTTACCAGAGGGAATTATTCATTTAAAAGCATTCAATAAAATAAGTGAAATATATTTTTTAAAGTATCAGAAATGGGATAATTTGAAGCAGTATAGAACTATGGCAATGTTTTCCAGCAAATTACATACTATACAAATTATGCTGTGTATTTAAAAGGCAACATTTTAGACCTGAGTTGCTATAAAACAGTTCAATATACATTGACTTTTCCTTCATCCTGGTTTTATCCTTCCTGAGCAGAGCAGGCTTATCACCAGAGCCTGTACTAGTCTATATGTCATCCAAGCATTTGAATTTGGTATGAAAAGTTATGCTCCACGCATGGATTGCTTTGACCTACCTACGCCGCCCACAGCAGCCTCCCGACAAATCAAAGCACATCATCATGGCAATGCTTTGATTCATTGATGTCAACGAGAGTCAATGTTCTTACTGAGGGATTTCAGAGGCAGATGCCTGAGAGTCTTTCATAGCCGGTGTGCTCTGTATGTTAATCCTGATGGAATACTGCCACCTTGTGTCCAGAAAGGACTATATGTTACATGGCTTAATGATACTAGCACTATTCTCAGCTCTATTTACTGATATGTCCTGTTTTACTTGTAGCTTTGAGCCCAGACCCAGTAGTGCATAGAAATTGAAAAGCTGAATGGAAGTCAATGTTTTCTAAAGGTATGCACTACTTTTAGAAAACACTGACTTCTGTTCAGCTTTTCAATGGCTCTTTGCAAACACTGAAAGACTGATCTAAATGCAACAAGGTGGTGTAATGCAGGCAGACGTGAAACAGAGTTACTAGCATGGCTTAAAGTTTCCCAAGGAAATTTTCCAACAATTACAAATTTTAACTTATAAACAAATTACATTAGCAGATATTGACTGTTATTCTGAAGACCTCCCTCAGGGCTTGGAGCAGCACATGGGTCAAGTGGCTGGAGACACTCATGGAAAAGAAAACATGGAAAAGAATATTTTGCAGTGCAATTGTAAAAAAAGATAGAGTGATTTTATTTCATACCTATGTTGTAGATGATTTTTTTTTTTGCTGGCTTGTAAACATAGCATAAACTAATTGTCAATATTCATCATACAGTAAATGTCTAAATTACTTGGTTTAAGCAAAGATGTGTTGGGTTGTATCTTGCACTGTAAATCATGCATAAATTAATGACAGCAGGTTTGTAATATATTGTAATAGTTTATAAAATGCTCACAAAGCTGCCAAAGAATGAAATCACACAAATTTCATAATTCATACAGTGGGTATAGAAAAGAATCACCCCCTTTAAAATAATCACATTTTGTTGCTTTTCAGCCTGAAATGAAGACGGACACAGTTTTTGTTTTATCCAGCTGTATTTACTCAGTGCAACTTATAACATCCAAGTGAAAGATATAACACCAACATGTCAGAAAAAAAATTAAAAAACAGAATCACTGAGTTGGAAAAAGGGTCACCCCCTTGCTTTAATTTGCCTAATTTTTTTAATTACAGCCTTTAGTCTGTTGGGATATGTCTCTACTAACTTTGCACATCTAGACTTTGTGATATTTGCCCACTCTTCTTTGCAGAACTGCTCAACTTCAGTTAAATTTGATGGTGACCGTTTGTGGACTGCAGTCTTCAAGTCCTTCCACAGATTTTCAATGGGTTTAAGTCTGGGGTTTGACTAGGCCATGCAAGGACATTCACCTTTTTCTCCTTCAACCACTGTGTGGTCAGTTTTGCTGTGTGCTTTGGATTATTGTCATGTTTGAAGGTAAGCCTTCTTCCCATTGACAACTATCTGGCAGAGGGCAGCAGATTTTCCTCAAGAATTTGACGGTATTTTGCCCCATCCATTTTCCTTCTATCCTGACAAGTGCTCCAGTCCCTGCTGCAGAGAAACACCCCCATGACAGGATATTACCACCTCCATGCTTTACTGTACGAATGGTGTTATTTGGATGGTGAGCTGTATTGGATTTCCGCCAGACATATCGTTTGGTGTTGAGGCCAAATAATTCAATTTTAGTCTCATCTGACCATAACACCTTTTTCCATGTGGCCTCAGAATCTTCAAGGTGCGTTTTGGCAAAGCTCAGTCCTGAGTGACTTTTTTTCTTGCAACCCTCCCATACAAGCCACATTTGTGGAGAATTTGTGATATTGTTGTCACATGCACACAATGACCACTCTGTCATAAATTCTTGCAACTGCTTCAGAGTTGCTGTAGGCCTTTTGGTAGCCTCTATGACCAGTTTCCTCCTGGCTCTTTCATCCAGTTTGGAGCGACGTCCTGATCCAGGGAGGGTCTGTGTTGTACCAAATACCTTCCACTTCTTAATAATAGACTTCACTGTGCTTCTAGGCATTGATAAAGCCTTTGAAATTTTTTTGTATCCATCTCCTGACTTGTGCCTGTCCACAACTTTATCCCGGAGATCTTTTGACAGTGCCTTGCCACCCATAGTTGATTGTTTGCTTCAGTTGCACTACAAAATGCTCCAGGAAAGCTCTTTTCATGCTGAGCTAATCAAAATGACCACAGCTGATCACAATTGAAAGTCAAATGGCTTTGTCTGCCATTAAGAAGGTGATTAGCTACACCTGATTGAGTTTACAAGTCATTTTTAGGAGGGGGTGATCCTTTTTCCAACTCAGTGGTTCTGTTTTGTTTTTTTTTGTTTTTTTGTTTTCTGACATGTTGTCATATCTTTCACTTGGATGTTATAAGTTGCACTGAGTAAATACAGCTGGATAAAACAAAAACTGTGTTCATCTTCATTTCAGGCTGGAAAGCAACAAAATGTGATTATTTTAAAGGGGGGTGATTCTTTTCTATACTCACTGTACCTTAAATAAACATTGTAGCATTGAAGATATTTTGACAAAATTCATTAACAGTAATATAGCAATGCCATTATGTAGCCATTCATTTTGCAGCAATGTACATATTATACATGCTTTAAAAACTTTGACAGGCCACAGGAATTATGATCAGTTGAACAAAAAACTTTGAAATTTAATTTACATATAGTACTGTGCAAAAGTTTTAGGCACCCTTTTTTTTAGTACACACTTTGTTATAGATTTTTATTTTATGACTTCTACATTATCACGTCAGTACAAAAAATAATAATAATAATTAGATTCCCAAACATTAGTTTTTTAGCACAAAATTAAATGTTACAGAAAAATGTTTGTATGTCATTACAGAAAGCAGCACATTACGTAAGAGACACTTTTCAGACAAAAAACACAATGAAGGCTGCTGGGTTTTGCTGCAAAAATAAGAAGCAAGTGAGAAAGTCAAAGTGTCCAGAAGAACTGTGGCTGGTTCTGCAAGATGCTCAATAAAACTTACCAGCTCATTTCCTTATAAAACTGCACACATTGTACCGGAGACTACTATTTTTATTTTTTTATTTATTTTTTTATTTATTTTGTCACACCAAATATTGATTTTGTTTCATTTACTACAGTTTACTGCTCTTTACGGTATTTTTATTTATTTTTTTAAAATGTAGAAACATTTAATTTCATTATTTTGAAGGCACCTTTGCTCAACAGCATTTCTTTGCATGTGCCTAGAACATTTGCACAGTACTGTATATGCCTGGAAATTGTTTCTAAAGGTGTTGACTGTTAATTCTTTGTCATGGACATAAGTTCTAAGAAATATTTCAGTACGAGCAGCACCCTGTCCTTCTTCAGTTCATTCATCACTGCCAGTCTGGGTGACTCTCTCTCTCTCTCTCTCTCGCTCTCTCTCTCTTAGGAGAAATGCTGAAACATGTTGTAATGCATTCTCTTTCAGAAAGCCTTACATCAGCAATATGGTGTGTCTGTGCTTAGAGAGCAGCTCCTAAATCGTCTGGTGTTTGAGCTTGGTTGCATCTAGGGAATTTACCTATTAAATAGGGAGTGTTTATTGTATCCGTGGGATGAATTTTGTCATTGCTGAGTGTTTTTCAGTCGACTGATCAATTAGTTGTCATGCATCTGATCCAAAATCACTGCCAGGCTGAGTAGAAATGTTAGTATCTCAACGATGGCTCTATACTAATGTGAATATTAACATACCAAGATAGGGAATTCTTACCTGTTGTGCACTGGCGCCATTTGATCGGCAAAGGCTTCTGATTGTTATCAGTGCATTACAATACACATAACAGTAGATTCATGCGAATATAAGAATCAGGAAAGGAGAATACATACTGGCTGGCATGGCCATGCATGTACAAATTCACACCATGTGTTTGGGTGGTGGGAGAAAACCTGGAGAACCCAGGTTACAATCCAAACAGATACAGCAAGAATATGTGGAACAAATATGTGCACAGTCAGTAAACTGATTTCAGGATCAAAACTGGGATGCTGGAGTTGAGAGGAGACAACAGTACACTGGAATGTACTATGTTCAGTACATTCTGTAATATGTGTATAAAATGAATACAGAAACAAACAGTGGGTCACTGGATATTTACAAGAGTAATGTTAAAAAGGAGTAAAATAAACATTTGTGCCGAACCATTCTGAACATTACATTATTTGAACAGTAAGCTGCTAATCCAGAGAAAAGTACAGTGCAGTAGTCCATCCTGGATGTACAATCCGATCCTGGTAATGACAGATCAATCTTATCAATATCAAAAATGTGAGTAGAGCAGTTTCAGAGCAGTTTCAGTGCTGAAAGGTTCTACTTGAGACAAGATTTCTCAAGAGAAAGCAATGTGTTATAGGGTTCTACATAAAACCTGTAATGGTTTCCCCAGATGAACAAACTGTAGATCATTTATAAAATACTAGATGGAACCTCTTAGATATATTCTGAGACTGTAGGGCATAATTAATATAATTAAAATATGTAATAATTAAGTATAGGAACTGGGATCATGTAATCCTTAAGGGGTATGGAAAACCTTTAATGGTTCTATGTAGTGCTCAACATGAGGTACCTGAGCAGTTACCAATTGGTCATCATGGAAATGTGCTTATTGTAGTTTTAGAAAGGAGGTGACACATAAAGAATCAAATTATTTTATTATTTATTTATTTTTAAGAATGTGGGCACTCTAAATCTGAGAGGTTCCAGAGCCTGTTTTGGGATGATCCAGCACAAATTAAGTGTTGGTTCTACAGTATGTGAAACCTTACAACACAGAGTTTCTCAGCAAAGGTAAAAGGTAAGTAGAACTCCTATAGGATGCAAATTATCCAAAGAACCATTGAGAAACCATTTATTTATAAGAAAGTGCTTACAACTTTAAGTAAATTCTGCATTAAGAAATGGAGCACTGAGACAGACACAGAATCAGCACTTATACAGTGCTGTGAAAAAGTGTTCCTGATTTGTTCTGTTTCTGTGTATAGCTCATACTATATTGTTTCAGAAATTAAAACAAAATCTAAGATAAAAACAAAGGCAACCTGAGTAAACACAAAATGCAGTTTTTAAATGATGTTATTTATTGAAGCAAAAAAGTTATCTAATACTAACTGGGCCTGTGTGAAAATGTATTTGCCCCTGCAGTTACTAATTCCCCAAATATATGAAACTGCATTCATAATGGGGTTCAGCTGGACTAGACGCAGCCAGGCCTGATTACTGCAAACCCTGTTCAATCAAATCAACACTTAAATAGAACTTTTTCAATGGCATGTACTTTTTAAAAGGTCCCAGTAACACACTATGCCAAAACTGAAAGAAATTCCAGAAATGATGAGGAAGAAAGTAATTGAAATACATCAGTCTGGGAAGGGTTACAAAGCTATTTCAAAGGCTCTGGGACTCCAAAGGTCCACAGTGAGAGCCATTATCTCCAAATGGAAAAATTTGGCACAGTAGTGAACCTTACCAGAAGTGGCAGACCTTCCAAAATTCATCCAAAGACATAGCAACGACTCATCCAGCAATACCTACAGGCCTCTCTTGCATCAATAAAGGTCACTGTTCATGAGTCCACTATCAGAAAGACACTGGGCAAAAATGCCATCCATGGAAGAGAGGGGGAGGCAAAAACCACTGCTAACCCAGAAGAACATTAAGGCTCAGCTGAATTTTGCCAAAACACACTCAAACCATTTGGGAGAATGTTCTGTGGACTGATGAGTCAAAAGTGGAACTGTTTGGAAGACAGGGGTCCCGTTGCATCTGGCATAAACCAAATGTAACGGGAAGAACACTCAAGTCAATGTTCTAAATTTTAAGAGCAAGTTCATTTATGAAAAGTTTTTTTCACTGATCAAATGTCTGCTAGCTGGATAGCGCCATGGAACAGGTTAGCATAACAAAATAAAATGAATGAAATATTATTGAAATGAATATTAATTGGAGAAAATTTATAAGTTCTCAGGAGTTGAAATCTGTAAGCAGTGAATCATAATCTATAAAGTTTATTCATCAAGGTTCAGTGCAAATGAATGATCTTCGACACAGACCTTGGGGCTCAATATTTCATCTGCACAACAGGGTTATTAGCATTTCTGTGTGTATCAGCTTCAATACATACTGATCACACTCACTCAGATGTGTGTGCAGTGAGTTCAAATGATTGAATTGTAGAATTGCTCTACATCAATCATTTTAAAATAAAATGTTTGCTTTACCCTGGTACAATCCTGAGCTCCTTGTCATGTCTACGCCGGAATCTGTGTCGAACCCTATTTCCCAGAATACAGCGCAGCCTACAATCACGAGGCCACTGAGGACTACAACACCCAGACTCTCTCATATTCTCACTTACTAGATTGCTAATTGCACACACCTGGACTCAATTACAATCACACTACACTCACAGTTTAAAAGGACTCTCGCCAACAGTGTCGCAGAGAGAGGCTATGTTTTTACTGTGGCAGCCCCCAACACCAGATTGCACAGTGCTTCTCTCAACCCTCCACCAAGGTTTCACAGTCCCCTACTGAGCGAGCAGCCTCCAAGTCTCACTCGAACATGGTGAGTCCTAACAGTTTCTTCTCTCACCACAGTTTCGTACTTACAGTTCAGATTGTGTACTCAGCTAACCTTTATTCTTTTTTAACGCTGATCAACTCCGGGAATTTCAATGGCACCCTTGCCGAGAAACTCCAGCTGCCCTTACCACTGCAACATCCCTTAAAATCCAGGCCCTGGATGGAGGACCCGTCAGAGGGGTGTCAGTAACCAAAGGCACCAAGAACGCATCTCTCTCCTAGTCACCATCTAGTCACTGGTGATGCTGTGGTTCCCATAGATGCAGGCCCATGACCCCCAAATCTCATGGAAAGAATGTGAAATCACACGCTGGTCCGCACATTGTCATGCGAATTGTCTCCACACACTCTCAGTTCAGGTGGCCTCCACCTCCATCAAAAGCCCAGAAACCACAGCCCAAGTGATCATCCCTCCAGAATACCAGGAGTACAGTGAGATATTTAGCAAGGCCAAGGCCAGTGGCCTTCCTCATCATCACCCCTATGACTGTGCTATTGATTTGCTGGCTGGAGCTACACCCCCTTGCACCTGTATTTACCTCCTATCTGCCAAGGAGACAGAGGCTATGGAGGAATACATTGAGGAAGCCTTTCAACGGGGTACATATGCCCCTTGACCTCACCAGCTTCCACTGGATTCTTCTTTGTGGAGAAGAAAGGGGTGAACTATGGCCATGCATTGATTATCATGCGCTAAACCAAGTTGTTGTCAACTATTGCTATCCCTTATCTCTGGTGCCTGCCACCCTAGAACAACTATGAGAGGCCAAAATATTAACAAAACCCGATCTGCTAAGTGCCTACACTCTTGTACGCATCCAAGAGGGAGATGAGTGGAAGACAGCCTTTAGCACCACCTCTGGTCACTCTGAGTACTGCATAATGCCATATGGGCTATCTTTATCACCAGCAGTATTTCAGTGTCTGATCAATGATGTGCTGCTGCAGATGTTGGGGAAGTATGATATCACCTATTGTATATTGACGACTACAGTATATTGACAATTCTGATTTACTCCCCCAACAAGACAAGAATGTGAGTTCCATGTACTCAAGGTGGATTTTTTAGGCTACATCATAGGACCAGAGGGGGTGCTCAGCCATAACAAACTAGCCCACACTCACCACAATTAAGGAACTGCAACATTTCCTGGGATTTACCAATATCTATTGGCATTTCATAAGAGATTTCAGCAGCATCGAGTCCCCATTAACCGTCCTGCTAAAAAAGGGGACCAAGAAGCTGCACTGGAACACTTCAGCAGACCACGCTTTTGTGCAACTCAAGAAAGCCTTCACTACTGCACCCATACTGAAACATTCTGACCCTAAAAAGCCCTTCATAGTAGATGTTGACCCATCAGAGACTGAAATCGGTGCCATCCTCTCCCAATTGTCTGCTGCAAGTTAAGGCTTTACTATGCAAAGCAGAAGCCATACATCAACACTGTCCAGAAGCGCCACCAACTTCTCTGGGCTAGGTCTCATCTGAGATGAACAGTAGCACAGTGGAATCATGTTTTGTGGTCCAACGAGTCGACATTTCATATAGTTTTTGGACAAAACAGCCATTGTGTTCTCCGGGCCAAAGACGAAAAGGACCATCCAAGCTGTTATCAGCGTCAGGTCTGAAAGCCAGCGTCTGTCATGGTATGGGGGTGTGTCAGTGTCCATGGCATGGGTAATTTGCACATCTGTGAGGGCACCATTAATGTAGATATGTACACATTTTGGAGCAACATATGCTGCCATCCAAATGTTGTCTTTTCCAGGGATGTCCCTGCATTTTCCAGCAGGACAACGCCAAACCACATTCTGCCCTGATTACAAGCGCATGGTTGCGTAAGCAGAGAGTGCTGCATGGCCTGCCTGTAGTCCTGCAGCCAAAATAAGGCAACGAAGGCCCCGTACAGTTGCGCAGCTGAAGAAATGCATAATGGATGTATGGGGGGAAATTCTCCTTGCTAAACTTAACCAGCTGGTGTCTTCAGTGCCCAAAGGCTTAATAAGTGTTATTAAAAGAAAAGGTGATGTTAAACAGTGGTAAACAGTCGACTGTCCCAACTTTTTTGGAGTGTGTTGCAGTCATCAGATTTGAAATGAGTGTATATTTACAAATATAAATTAAATTCAACATAAAATAATATGTTGACATAATATGTCAACATAAAAAAGTAAAACATAAAATAATGTGTTAATAATGTGTTTTCAATATAGTACAGGTGCATCTCAGTAAATTAGAATGTCGTGGAAAAGTTCATTTTTTTCAGTAATTCAACTCAAATTGTGAAACTCGTGTATTAAATAAATTCAATGCACACAGACTGAAGTAGTTTAAGTCTTTGGTTCTTTTAATTGTGATGATTTTGGCTCACATTTAACAAAAACCCACCAATTCACTATCTCAACAAATTAGAATATGGTGACATGCCAATCAGCTAATCAACTCAAAACACCTGCAAAGGTTTCCTGAGCCTTCAAAATGGTCTCTCAGTTTGGTTCACTAGGTAAGCCACAAATATTCATTGCCAAAGAAGCTGGCTGTTCACAGAGTGCTGTATCCAAGCATGTTAACAGAAAGTTGAGTGGAAGGAAAAAGTGTGGAAGAAAAAGATGCACAACCAACCGAGAGAACCGCAGCCTTATGAGGATTGTCAAGCAAAATCGATTCAAGAATTTGAGTGAACTTCACAAGGAATGGACTGAGGCTGGGGTCAAGGCATCAAGAGCCACCACACACAGACGTGTCAAGGAATTTGGCTACAGTTGTCGTATTCCTCTTGTTAAGCCACTCCTGAACCACAGACAAGTCAGATGCATCTTACCTGGGCTAAGGAGAAGAAGAACTGGACTGTTGTCCAGTGGTCCAAAGTCCTCTTTTCAGATGAAAGCAAGTTTTGTATTTCATTTGGAAACCAAGGTCCTAGAGTCTGGAGGAAGGGTGGAGAAGCTCATAGCCCAAGTTGCTTGAAGTCCAGTGTTCAGTTTCCACAGTCTGTGATGATTTGGGGTGCCATGTCATCTGCTGGTGTTGGTCTATTGTGTTTTTTGAAAACCAAAGTCACTGCATCCATTTACCAAGAAATTTTGGAGCACTTCATGCTTCCTTCTGCTGACCAGCTTTTTGAAGATGCTGATTTCATTTTCCAGCAGGATTTGGCACCTGCCCACACTGCCAAAAGCACCAAAAGTTGGTTAAATGACCATGGTGTTGGTGTGCTTGACTGGCCAGCAAACTCACCAGACCTGAACCCCATAGAGAATCTATGGGGTATTGTCAAGAGGAAAATGAGAAACAGGAGACCAAAAAATGCAGATGAGCTGAAGGCCACTGTCAAAGAAACCTGGGCTTCCATACCACCTCAGCAGTGCCACAAACTGATCACCTCCATGCCATGCCGAATTGAGGCAGTAATTAAAGCAAAAGGAGCCCCTACCAAGTATTGAGTACATGTACAGTAAATGAACATACTTTCCAGAAGGCCAACAATTCACTAAAAATGTTTTTTTTATTGGTCTTATGAAGTATTCTAATTTGTTGAGATAGTGAATTGGTGGGTTTTTGTTAAATGTGAGCCAAAATCATCACAATTAAAAGAACCAAAGACTTAAACTACTTCAGTCTGTGTGCATTGAATTTATTTAATACACGAGTTTCACAATTTGAGTTGAATTACTGAAATAAATGAACTTTTCCATGACATTCTAATTTATTGAGATGCACCTGTATAGGGTGAATTGAATTTTCAAATGACTCTTTTTGGGTTGTAAAAGGGTGTGCACAATTAAGTTCTGACATGATTTATCTTGGTTTCATTTTTATTTTACATCACAAAAACTTGCCATTTTAACAGGGGTGTCTAAACTTTTTATATCCACTGTAAGTACTATAATAGTTCATCATTTTAGTGGAGTTGGTTTCGGTTTGAGAAATACTGTATATGTTCTTAATATAATGACTGATTAATATCAAAGTCAATGGCACTGTTTTGATTAACTCAGATGAACACCAGTGCTGTTTTCATTGCGAAACTTTGATATAAACTTTTTGGCCATTTGAATATGTTTGATTTGTGTTGAGACTTGCATTTTAGGTAGTAACTAAGCATAGGCTTACAATTTTATGATTTTCATTTATAGCCTATACACTCCAAAAAAATATATCAAGTGAAAATCAGTCACTCAGTTTCAGTAACTGCTTTAGGAAGGAAACCAGAGAACATGGAAGAAATAAACATAAACACATGGAGAACATGCACAGAAACTCCGTACAGGCAGTATCCTGAGGATCGAACCAGGGACCCTGGATCTGTGAGGCAGCAGTGTGACCAATTCCACCAGCATGCCACCTCAAGTGAAAATATACTAATGTATATAGGTGAATTTATCTACTAGTTCTCATTATGAGATTACAAAAAATAAGATTTTTACAAGAAGATGACCATAATAGCATTTCTGTATAAATCTGTGATTGAGGCCATGCATGCTGAGATGTTGTAAATAGCTCTGCCCACATACTGTATGAGGATTTCCATAACAGTGGACACTGTTAGAAAAAGGGTTAAGGTTGAGCTCCACTAGGGTTCTTTGGATAGTTAAGGGTTTTTCACTTCCTAAAGATGTTCCACTGAGAACTGTCTCTGATGCAGAAATCCTCTGTTATATAGATGAAGGGTTTCCTCAGGGAGACAAGGCATTCTAAATTGAATCTATTTTCTTTTGATTGTATGATTAGACATGAATTATTATCAAATAGAAAGGCAATCATTTTAGCTCACTGAGTGCGAGACAGTTTCATATCCAGGTGTGCATATTGTATACATCCAATAGGGACACACTAGCAAAAAAAAAAGGCCTTGTCAGGCCTTCTTCCTAGAAAACCATGAGTTGCATCAGTTTGATGGATTGTCCTATTAGTGTATTAGAAGCCTTGCCACAAAAGAACACTATTAACATAATATTGAGTAGTGAAGCTTGCAGACTAATAAGATGTGCCTGCGGTCTGGGCACAAGCCCAATGTTAAGCCTTCCACAAGATGACTGTTCAGGGTATTAGCTCTATGCTGCATCTGAAAATAGTGTCTGAAAGCATCATATGTGGGCACTGAAGAAAGAATCCATTTCAAAGAAGCTTTATTCTGAAGCCATGCTTAATATGCCTTTGATAGAGAGGGATTCTCAATGCCTTGGTGTTTTTTAATAGCCATGCAGTATGTGTGAATATTTCTTTCTCTCACGCAGCTGTAGGACATGTCACACCACAGGATATTAGCAGGAACAGAAACTGACACCTAAAAGATGAAAGCTTTACATTTAATGTGGGAGGGAAATGCCATAATTCGGGTGGAATAATCCACAACATCCCACTCAGTCGATTGACAGCTGAAGACTATTGCTGTGCAAGGTGAAGGTTTGCTTATTTATAGAAAACCATGGATGTACTGGAACAAAAGTGTTAAATAGGAGTAACCAATGCAATGTGATTGCAGCCAGCATGTCTAAAAAGCATGTTGTCTCAACCATTCAAGTCCCATATCCTCTCGTTAAAACCTCATTTTCTGGCCAGAACTGTGGGTGGCTGAGCTCTTTCACAGATTCTTCCTTTTTGTTGTTGTTGTTGTTGTTTTTCTTTTTAATAGTAGATGTAATCCATCATATACTGTAGGTGTAGTGACTGGTGATGATTGAATTTACTGGTTATCAGATTTATCTCATATGTGTCATCAGTGTAATATGAGTTTCCCTTTATAAAATCAACATAAATTTGGTCATATTTAAGAGGATGGTGTGATATGCTTGGGTTTATTTACAAAATGTGTGGTTGACTGATATGTATGTGGGTGGGTGCAGGCACACCCAGTGAGCCTCCATAATGTGGTGTCAAGACAAGTGAAGTTAATGGCAAAACAAGGGTATATATGCTTCCTATTTTACATTTACATTTATTCATTTAGCAGACGCTTTTATCCAAAGCGACTTACAAATAAAGTGAGTATGAGAAATGCATAAGCAAATACTAAACTAAGCAAACAAAAAAAAAAAATAATATAATACAATAAAATAAAATAATAAAACAGCTGTGGTACCTTTTACATGCACTAACCTCCCACACAAACAGTCCGCGATGCTGGCTGAGAGCTCAAGGGTCCCCTGCTCAATCAAGAGCTCAGGAGTTTCAGGAGTGAAGTTTCACTTGTCCCCCCTGAGTCTGTGTGGATTTTCTCCAGGCTCTGCAATTACCTTCTAACCTCAAAAACAGACTAGAAGTTAAATTGGCTATGCTAAATTGCCTGTAGGTATGAATGTATGTGCATAGTGCCCCTGTAATGGACTGGCATCCCATTCAGTATCCCATCTTACATGCAAAATGTTCCTGGGACAGGCTCCAGAACCACTGCAATCCTGACCAGGATAGAGTGCTTAAAATGAAAATGAATGAATATAATTGAATACATTACCTGTTCCTTTTGTTAAAAAAAAATAAAAAAGTTTATATCTATTTTGGAACTATTTCGGAAAAAGCACAGTACAGTTATCATTATAAACTCATTATGTTTCCCCTTCCTTATAGCATTAACTTTACTGTAGACAAAAGGAATCAAATTCATTATATGCAGTATATTTATGATAATATTAAAGCAAAACGCAAGCGCAAACGAACCTGGGTATTTACTGTATTTTGTAAAGGAATTCTGGCTGTTGTTTTTTTATATTTATGTGTTTTTGCATTACAGATAGCTGAATAAACAGGTCTATACAGGATAGATAGTAGATACAGTGAGTTGGCCCAGACATGTATTTCTTTATTCGGCCACGCCCACTGCTTAAACATCCCGGAAGAAGGAAGACGTATCTCGTGCACCTGCTACAGTGCAAACATATCCGGTGTGATATCGATAACTTCTCGCGCCAGTGGCCGGTAAGCGTCCACTTTTTTATTAATTTTATTTAAAGACTTCCCAGAACCGACGTTCTTGCATTTTAGATACAGATATGGAGTAAAGAGTGTGTAAATCACTTCAGAGTGTGTGAATGTGTAAAGTGAAGTGACAGTTTGTGGTCTGTGTTGCTGCGTAACAGGAAGAAGATGCGCTTTGGTTTCATTTTATTCAAGTTAAAATACTGAATTAAAATCGTTTAATATCTTAAATCGTTTATTTAATTCATATGTTCCATCTGCAGCAGTTCAGAAACTTTTTTGTATCTATTATAAGATTTTCTCATTGCAGCTGTGTCTGTAAGAAATATGATATAAAAGATCCTTGAAAAATATTACATGAAAAAGTCGTGAGTTGTTTACGACTGGAGACCTTCTGATCCCAAACTTGCTGCTTGTTTTCTTGTGTGTGTGTGTGTGTGTGTGTGTGTGTGTGTCCGTCTCTGTATCTGGTTTTCTCTGTATCTGACTGTTTCTGTCTCTCTGTGTTGTCTGTCTGCCTGTCTCTCTGTCTGTCTGTCCATATATGTATTTGTCCATCTCCATGTCTCTGTCTTTGTGTCTCTGTCTCTTTGCCTCTGTGTCCATCTGTCTCCGTGTCTGTCTGTCTGTCTGTCTGTCTGTCCACCCATCTCCGTGTCTGTCTGTCACTGTGTCTGTCTGTCTTTGTGTCTCTGTGTCTATGCATTTGTGTCTGTCTGTCTGTCTGTCTCTGTTTCTTTGCCTCTGTGTTTGTCTGTATGTCTCTGTATGTCTGTTTCTCTGTCTCTGTAACTATCTGTCTGTCTGTCCATCTGTCTGTTTCTTTGTCTGTATGTCTCTGTTTGTCTGTCTCCTTCTATACAAGTTTTTTGTCTTCAGATCATCAGATTCTCCCTGGCTATATAAGCAGCACAATGTCAGAAAGAGAAGAGGAGTCATTTAAATCTGTGCAGCTTGAGCAGAATGCAGCTGATTCGTCTAATGCAGATCCCGAGGTCCTTCAGTCCAACCCCAGTGCCCCATCCTCAACTGTCACTCAGAGCACTGAGACTGAGGAGAAGACATCGCCACCAGCATCAAGCACCAGCACCGCCGCCACCACCAATGCAGAACAGGGACATAAGTGGGCCACAGCAGTGAACCAGTTCAAGCTCAGGAGATTCTTTGTCCTTCGGGTAATATACAGGATCTTGCTTTTTAGTTAAAAACTCATACTGTGCAGTTTTTGCAGGAGCTGGGTAAAGTAAGGCTTGATGTGTATTACGCTTTAGTTAATCCAAGTAATTTAAAATGCAAGGCAATGTTATAATCTTAAAGACTTCAAACTGTTCGAAACATTTTCAAGACTGTAATAGAAGTCTAGCTGTGTTAGTTCCACCATTACTAGCAGCAGAAGAAGCAGCACTCCTCAGCAACATAAAGTTTAGTTTTATTTTATTTTTTATTTGTTTGTAAAAGCTCTAACCAGCTCTAATTGATAGCGCTCAAACTTTGTGCATGGTTTGTGCATGGTTTTCTGGTCTGTACTCCCAGTAGAATGCATGAAATAATGTTTCAGTCTCACTGAGAATTGTTATTCTTACAGTGTTAATTGCACAAGTTTGCTCAGGTCTAACAATGAAGTGATCCTCTACCCACCCATAGTAAATATATTTAATCACATGTGTAAGGCCATAGGGCTCACCTTCCTTCCTTTATTGTGTACACACACACACACACTCACACTCTCTCGCTCTCTCTCTCTCTCTCTCTCTCTCTCTCTCTCTCTCTCTCTCTCTCTCTTCTACCAACATCTAGCTACCTGGTGGTTCTCCACACTGACCTTTGAGCATTTGTTAATCAAAACCTGTTTGCCTGGCAACTAACTCGGACATTGTTCTCAGCCTTGTTGCAGTAACAGAACTCTCTGCAGTAACAAGACAGTCAGAGATTTCACATTTAACACATCGCAGGTTATTGTTATCTGATAGATTGGGGGAAAAAAGCACAATTATGCACAAAGAAACGTTTTGCATAAAACCGCAAAACGTTTATCAATGTTTTAGACATGAAAATACTACACAATTATATAAATGTAATGTCCTGTGTAATGAGCTTTAATTATTTATTGAATCTATGAAATCTAAAATTCAATTAGTTATGAATGAAGTGTTAATTAATTTGTGTTGTTTTGCTAACTTCTTTGTTGCTTCTGGGAATCCTTGTGTAATGTTGTGTCCCATAAAAAAATCATTTCTTTTCAATGAAATATTAAAAGCATTAGCAATAACAGCTTGTCAGTGAACAGATCTGAATGATCCTAATTGCCAAATTGACGTTCTCACCTGACTGCTGATCTTTGTTTTTGTTTATTGGTTTAGCCTGGGACTCTGGACAACGCAATTGAGGACATCAAAGCACTGGTAGACCAGAAAGTGGATGGTGCTGTCCAGAGTGTTTGGCTTCTGGTTGAGTATGTTCTTCCTTTGTTATTATGAATAAAGCATACAAAATTAGACATCATAATATAGCTATGTTGAGTATATATGCCACCACACCCTGATATAATCACTTCACAGTTTTAATTGTTTGCCTTTAACTGATTGGAATGTTGGTTTTTGCAGTATGGTATTGTGCTAGTTAAGAGTTTATATGTTTTCTTCCATCAGACTAACATGGTTCAAATACACTGAAGTTCCTATTTGAGAAACTGCAGTGACTTCCTGTTCAGTGTTTTATTTGTGTTAACAGAAAACCCTTTTGTGAGGTTAGGTCGATGACGCCTCTGTTGGAAAATGCACCTAAGAATGTTACAGGTTATATCAAGTACAGGAAGTATAAAAACTTATGAATATAAACCACCCAGTTTACCTTACAGGCTGTGTTGTTCTTGCAACTGCAGATATAACAATTGCATCATCTATTAAACTTGTGCTAGTTACTATTTGACAAGGAGGAAGCCTGTATGTAAATGGTAAACAAATCGTTCTGAACATTTTAGAGCTAAAGCTTCCCTTTCACCCATTAACCTCTGACAAATTTCTCCAAGCCCACACACACATGGACTAATGTGTCATATAATGTGACAACATTGCAGAACCAACACACTTGCAAGCGGTATTAAATGCGCTATACAAATAAAAATGAATTGAATATTAAGGAATCCATCTTACAAAAGATCCCAGATTGCAAGGTACACCTGACAGTCCATTAATCCGTCATGCATTTCTATAAATAAGGCAGATGTGCAGGAAATTATTAAAGTGAAATAAACAGACAGTAAAGCAGGGCTGCTGAGGGAAGTTTTGCGAAATGTGCAGGCGGATGTCAGCTTCTATCAGTGGACACAAACTTTCAGGAAATTCTTTTAAAAGCTTACCGCATGTGAATGAATAATATATTGCATTTCCTTCAGCCCAACACACACACCCACGCACACGCGCACACACACACCCACACACACACACACACACACACACACACACAACACAGGGAACCAACAGTTCCCTGTGACCTACACAACTTTCTAATAAGTGCAATGTACTTCTAATTCCATCTTGTACTTTAGGCAATGTTCCAAAGTAAAACATATTCATGTATTACATTGTGTTGCACCTGTGTTAGGGGTTTATTGAATAAATAGTACAGCACAGTTTACACTATAATAATTATAATAATAATATTAATAATAAGTTTGATGTGGCTCAAAGTGGGGGACACGGTGACTTAATGGTTAGCATGTTTGCCTCGTACATCCAGTGTTTGGGGCTCGAATCCCACCTCGGCCCTGTGTGCACGCAATTTGCATGTTCTTCCCATGCTTCAGGGTACTATTTCCTCCGGGTACTCTATTTTTTTCCCCAGTTCAAAGACATGCGCAGTAGGCTGATTGGTATTTCCAAATTGTCCATAGTGTGTGAATGGGTGTGTGACTGTGCCCTGCGATGGCCTGGCCCTCCGTCCAGGGTGTCCCCTGCCTCATGCCCCGAGTTCCCTAGGATAGGCTCCAGGCTCCCCCATGACCCCATGTAGGATAAGCGGTACAGAAAATGGATGGATGGATGGCTCAAAGTAATTTCCTCTAAGACAATTACACTTACAATTACAATTAAAATATTATGCTAATATATGAAGAAATAAAGTGGCATGTTGGCACAGAGGATATTGTTGAATCTCACGGTTCTAGTTTCACAACCCTGTCCAGGATAAAGCGGTTAATGTCTGACTGTCTTGTTTTTTTTTTTTTTTACCACAATTTGGTCACTACTGTCTCCCACCACTATCTAGCTCTCCCTTATCACATGATAGCTACCAGCCAAGAAGGATGAACCAAGCCAGAGGAAAGCGCTAACTGCCCCCTTCCACATACAGAAGCTCACTCTGATTGACAGGGGATTGATTTATTATGATTACATTTGTTCACTTGTCAAATGGTTAAGAATCCAATCTAAGCATAGAGCTGAGAAGCTGAGGGTTAAGAAACTTGCAAAAGGTCACACCAGTGGATTTTTTTGTCCTCGGATTTAAACATTGGATTTCCTCATGATTTTCCTTTGTGGCTCATGTGGTTGAAGTCCAGTATCCTTGGTGTGGGATTTTAAAGACTCTGGAGCCAAATAGCCTTCGGGCTAATTTGGGTACATTTACATTTATGAATGTTGATTAATGTACACTGTCCCTTTTTGAAATCAATCAATCAATCAATCGATAAATGAACGTGAGACTTAGATGTGTGACTCAGATGTTCTCTTCCTCTCATTGTCTATCCAATCTGAGCTACAAGGAGTCACTGATGTCCTTTAGAGACAGCACACACCCCAATAAAAGGCTGAAATTGTTTTCCACTTTGAAATTCCTCTTTTCTTTTCTCATCTCTGGCTCGCCTACGTACCTGCAGCAGCGACGAAATGAGGCAATAACACAACAATATTTTGCAAGTTTTTTTGTCTTCTGGCTCTGTCTTTGTTCCACAAAAAGGTCATTCACATTCAGGGCTTATGTATCAGTGATTCATCTTCTGAACCCTTTTACTTTTGTGCTCAGTATAACATCTGGGAACTAAAAAATGCAAGCATACATAATTGATGAGGTTTTCCTGAAGGCACTTCATGAAATATTGAAGTTTTTAGAGTATGTACATAATTGAGAGGTTTTGTATATTTGTCTTACCTCAAAACAACTTACTGTCAAAATACACCACCCTGACTGCAGAATTACATTTTCATGTAAACCTCTTGAGCAGTCATGTTACAATTCCTGTGAAAAAGCGATGCCAGTATATGTTCCTAATTTCTAAGAATCACGCCATAGTCATTTATGTTTTCCTATGATGGCATTGTTTTCAACTGTGTATTTTAGTCAAACTTGATTTGCTTTGTTTGCACTGAATTTATTCCGAAGTTCCCTGAAAATGTGTTCAGCAAATATATGCTCAGTAATCCCGGCAAGCTGAATAGATTGAAACACTACTCATCTGTCACAGGTTTCATTCTCCCAGTGCTGTCACTGACACCTTCATCCCTAATCCGTCATTCTTTAATTTAATTTCCAGCAGTGTTTTTTTTTTCCAGTGTCTTCGTATTTTGATGAAGAATTTTATATATGCTTGTGAAGGTAGACCAGTCAAGACTATCACAATACATTACTAAAAAGAGTACTCAAGAGTTTTTTTGTTTTTATTTTAAATATGTATTAAATATGTTTCTTTGTTCTCCAGGATTGATCACTGGAACAATGAAAAAGAGCGAGTGGTGGTGATCACGGAGAAGTCCCTCCTCATCTGCAAGTACGATTTCATCATGCTAAACTGCGAGCAGATCCAGAGAATTCCTCTTAATCTTCTTGACCGGATCGTCCATGGTGCCTTTACTTTCCCCCCTCGCTCCCTCCTCACGTGAGTATCTTCCTCAGATTGCAGAAGATGGGAAATTGACATCTCATTTTTATCAGTAACTCATCGGTACTATCGGTACATTACAACTTTCCTGATGTGCATTTTGCCGTTAATGCGGTTGTTTTAATCTGGTGGTCCCTTTAAGATTTTTTATCAAAGGTCACATGACAATGCCAACATGGCAGATGTAGTATGTCCGGGATTCTATTCATACTACACACACATACTGATTTTGTACGTACTCTTTCAACGGCCGTGCAGTAGGTACTGCATCGAATGCAGTACATACTATCACAGTACGCTATTTCGGATGCAGCCTTTAGCTCCAACCATAATCGTGCCCATCTGACCATATAATCATTGCCTTAAGAAGTTCTTGATCAACTAAAACAGGTGTGTTAGAGGGTTGGTGACCAGTGAATTAGACTCAATGGACACCAAATCTAAGGGGCATTTCATTCTATGTGTAATCACTTGATACAGTGTTCAACGATATGCTGCATGAATCTACAGTCTGGGCTAGAACAAAATCAGCTGAAACCTTTACTTTATCTTTTTTTTTTTTTCTGCCCGGTGGTGGTGCTGTTGTTCTTGGTTCCACAAAAGTAAACAAGTAGAACTCGACGCCAACAGCGTCGATGGAGTTACATGCCTGGAATACCTTTAAAATATACTTCAAACAGGAAGTAAGCTATTGAAGAAGAACTATTTGAGATATTTGAGCTTGGTGTGATCTTGACCCTGGTTGGATCAATTCCAAAAACCTATCACTTCACCTGATAATTTCATATGAATTCTACAAACATTCAACTACTTGTTCTTGAAATATCGCACTAACAAGAATCCCTGATGGATGGACAAACAGGTGCCCTGATAACCAGAAAACATAATACCTGTAAAAAAATAAATAAATAAAATAAATAAATAAATAAATAATAATAATCCACTTCAGTTGTTAAGAGCAAATAAGGCATGTTGATGGCAAAAATTGTGACCTTATTTTTATTCATTTATTATTTATTTATTTATTTATTAATTATAAGCGCAGCTAGCCCATTTACTGGTAATAAAAATAACAATATTTTCAACATCAAGTGTGTAATATAGATACATGTGTGAGTGAATGTTGTAATGGATATCTACACATGTATGGTATGGCTACAGGGATCCAGTCTGGTTGTGATTAGTTGTTCTTGTTAGAGCAGTAAAGGTTAGGGGGTCACTGATATAAAACTAATTTCAGTGGGTTTTTTCTTTAAGCATTTCTTTCTTCATCAGAGGACTAAATCAGCAATTAATTTGTGCACCCTAGCAGCCAGCTGTCTCCAGAATTCTCTTGTTTGTTCAGAGCTTGTCATATTTACACACTTAAGCCAGATAAGCACTATTACAGTAACACGTGCTGCATGAAGCACATCTGGTCTTGTTCAAAGCACTTATACAAACAGAAGCACAAACACCTCCTTTTGCACTTTTTCTTCTCTCTGATATCTGGTAAACTTCTACTCACCTTTGGTGGCTGATCCTAAAGTAAACTAGGCCTGTGTGTGGCACTCTGATTTGGGAAGCGTAGCGTGTGCAGAGGTGATTTGTGGGTAACGCAGTGATACAGATGTGGAAAAGGGCTTTCAGGAAATCAATGAAATGTCCTGCTCTACTAAACATACTTTGCTGGATTATTGAGTAATACTTGTGTTGATTACTGTAAGCCATATGATTAGCAGAAATGGGCAGCTTCATTCAACAGTTCGTGTCCCAACAGTGAAAATGGCTGTGGAAAGTATTGCTGATTTGTGCCATTGGCACTTTAATGAGTGTTGAAGAGCATGGTATTCACACAGGTGTTATGTTACACTGTGTGCTTTCACTTACATAACTGTAGATGGTGCACTGCATGGATGCATCAATCATCATTTAATATTTATATTTCTTGTGTGTTTTATAACATTGTCACTCCCATTACAAATGAAACCTGCTGATTTTTAAATACTCTCAATGTAACTGCTTTGATTCTAGACTTCTTACATTTTGTGCCATCCTCACTGCAGTATTAAAACTTCTGCTGGTGCTGGACACTATCATGACTCATATACTCTAGCAGAGTGAGTAGTGTTGCCTCCTCACAGCTTCAGGGTCCTTGGTTCAATCCCGAGTTCAGGTTACTGTCTGTGTTCACGGTCATGTTCTCCTGTGTTCACATTGGTTTCCTCTGGGTTCTCCAGTTTCCTCCCACATCATAAAAAACATGCAGGTTTGTGGATTGGCTACTTGATAGGAGTGTGTGTATGTGTGCATTGTGCTCTGTGATGGACAGGCATCCATTCCATGGTGTATTTCTGCCTCCCACCCAGTGTACCTGGGATCTATTACAACCCTGATCAGGATAAAGCACTTAATGGAGATGAATGAATGAAAGAAAAACCATACCAGTGTGAAGCATGAGGCATGACTTAAATAAATAGTTCAACTTTCAAATGTATTTGACTGGTTTCTAGTCATCTGTGACTATACGACTGTCTTATGTGTGTATTCTATAGCTTTGCACTTGTCTCACACTGTTGTATATTAGCACTGTATGCAGTCCTGTGTAACATCCTACCATGCTACCATGTTGCAAGATGGTCCTGAAGAATTCACATTTTACACCAATACATACAAGTTGTAGGGAGGAATGACACCCATGAAACCCACTTGACTTGTAAGATAATGTCGCTAAACTTTAACAATGGAGATTGTCACAAAGCAGCATTACAGAAATATATAAATTCAGGATATAAATTTTAAATGTATAAGTTTATCCCCAATGAGCAAGCCAGAGGTGACTAGGGCAAGGAAAAACTCCCTGAGACGATATGAGGAAGAAACCTTAAGAGGAACCATACATAAAAGGAACCCATCCTCATCTGGGTATAAATAATTACCTTCTATAGCTGTGTACAACATGGTCAAAAATTGCAATTGTGTAACCAGGGCATTCGTTATAGTTTTAGGTTATCACCTGTTCACTGACTGAGACTTGAGTGCAAAACCGTTTGCAGGAATTGCAGTCTTAAGCCATCATAGCAAAAATGTTTGTATCGATTGCAGTCCAAAGCCATCTTCATGGTGTGGTACCATCCACAGTAATCTTATGTTTCTTTAGGCTGTCCATGTGGGGCCATCCTCAGCAACAGCGAGTGGTTTCCATAATAATGTAATATAATATATTATTATAATTATTAAATTTATGTCATAATTATATCATAATTATAATATTCCATAATAATAGCCATCTTGAAGCACTTCTTCACTTTCTTCTTCACTACCTTGACTGACATCACTTTGAGCAGAGTTAATTTGATTTGTTTATTGTTATTTCACTAAGTAATGAGGCAGTGGTAGCTCAGGGGTTAAGATGTTGGGCTACTGATCGGAAGGTCATGAGTTCAAATCCCAGAACCACCAAGCTGCCACTGTTGGGCCCTTGAGCAAGGCCCTTAACCCTCAACTGCTCAGATGTATAAATGAAATAAATGTAAGTCGCTCTGGATAAGGGCGTCTGCCAAATGCCGTAAATGTAATTCTGTTCCTTTATAAAGTTGTCTACGTAGTAATTGTATAATGAGTCAAACAGTGTTTGAGGCAGGTGTGTGAAGATTTAGGCATGCATTTTGTCCAGTTAAATGGATAGCTAGAAGTTTTACTGGTTTAGCTAATGTGAATGGATAAAAAAACATTTTTGAAAAAGGTCTAGATTGTTATTGATCTCTAATACGAAAATAAAAAAGCAAGCTTTAGACACCAATCATATCCCAGTGAATCTACTACATTTGAGGTAAGAATGCTGTAAAATGGCTTATTTCTTTAAACAGTGGCAGCAAAGCATAAGGAGGGGAACACTGTTTCTTCTCTTATTTCTGGAGGGGGATTATGTGGAAATGAATTAGGAGGGATGTTATATGGGAGAAGTGTGCAGAATACATAGCCACGCTCTAGTGCATGTGATTAGTGGCTGAAATTAATGTAAGCCTTTCATGGGAAATTTTTTAAAGCAGTCTCAGGGGACGCCAACTCAAGTAGAGCTAATTCAATGAATAAAGCGTAATGCCACATAAAGCGCTTAGGAGAGACAGGCGATACTAGGGAGCCTTTATCTTCACACATTACATTCAATTATAAATAAAATTACCAATGAAAACCACCCTAAAGTGTTGCAAGGAAGAAAAGCCAGCCACAATCCAGAGACAGGAACTCTTTTATCCTCTTTCACCTCCTTCTCATCTTTCATCTGTCATATCTTTCCATCTCTTCCATCTACTATTTGCTGTTTTCCTTCTCTTGGTCTCACTCTTTATCTTTAAAGCTATGTCTTACATTATATACTTCACATACGTTTAGTGCAATGTGTCAATTTGTTATTACTTTGTGCTAGCTTCTTCAGATTAAATTTGATTTGTGATTTGTGATAAAAATATATATATATATTCTGCTATATTTGCTGATATGAGCCATGTACACTGACTGAGCACTTTATTAGGTACACCTGTGCACCTACTCATTCATGCAATTACTTAATCAGCCAATTGTGTAGCAGCAGTGCAGTGCATAAAATCATGCAGATTCGGGCCAGCAGCTTCAGGTAATGTTCACATCAACCATCAGAATGGGGGGAAAATGTGATCTCAGTGATTTTGACTCATGATTGTTGGTACCAGATGGGCTGGTTTTGAGTATTTCTATAACTGCTGATCTGGGATTTTTACACACAATAGTCTCTAGAGTTTACTCAGAATGGCACAATACAGGAAAAAAAACATCCGGTGAGCGGCAGTTCTGCAGACGGAAAAACCTTGTTGATGAGAGGTCAACGGAGAATGGCCAGACTGGTTTGAGCTGACAGAAAGGCTACAGTAACTCAGATAACCACTCTGTACAATCGTGGTGAGCAGAAAAGCATCTTGAATGCACGACATGTCGAACCTTGAGGCAGATGGGCTACAACATGTTGTAGGCAAAGGCAAGACCATGTTGGGTTCCACTTCTGTCAGCCAAGAACAGAAAGCTAAGGCTGCAATGGGCACAGACTCACCAAAACTGGACTTGGAAAAACTTAGTCTGGTCTGATAAATCTTAATTTTTTCTGAGGCACACAGATGGTAGGGTCAGAATTTGGCACCAACAGCAGGAATTCATGGACCTAACTTCCTTGTGTCAATAGTCCAGGCTGGTGGAGGTGGTGTAATGGTGTGGGGAATGTTTTCTTGTCAAACGTTGGGCCTGTTAATACCAATCAATCATTGCTTGAATGGCACAGCCTCTTTGAATATTGTTGCTGACCACGTGCATCCCTTCATGCCACAATTTACCCATCTTCTAATGGCTAATTCCAGCATGATAATGTCATAAAGCAAAAGTCTCAAACTGGTTTATTCAGTGGCCTTCCCAGTCACCGGATCTGAATCCAATAGAACACCTTTGGGATGTGGAAGAACGGGAGATTCGCAGCATGAAAGTGTACCTGAAAAACCTGCAAAATCTAACAAAACAAGACTCGATTGCATGATGCAATCATGACAACATGGACCAGAATCTCAAAGGAATGTTTCCAACATTGTCACAAAGAATTGAAGCTGTTTTGAGAGCAAAGAGAGGTCCTACCCAATATTAGTGTAGTGTTTCTAATACAGTGCTCAGTGTACTGTATATTACTGAGTGTGTTTTCACTGTAGAAACTCAGTTTGGATACATATGACCATATTAGGTTTTCCTTGCTATTTTCCACAATTTTTAGAATAATAATGAAGACATTAACACCATTTGAAATAGCACACATGGAAGTTGCCAAGAAAAATGTTAAATTCTTATTAGTATTTGTGATGAAACATTGCACATCTCAACCAGCTTCAAGAATGAGCTTCATCCAGGATTCTTTTCTTATTTTTCCCTAATACACAAATGCATCGTTCTCCTCACTCCTACTCCTTAGTTCTAAATGAAGACTACTTGTTTGTTACAAATTACAATTTAATTCTATGTGAAAGTTTTACATACTGTAGAATAAATACATTCTATACTTTATTTTACTATATTACAAGAGACAATTTCAACCATAAGCCTTTATCAAAATGTTCTTAAGACAATGAAAAATATGTATTCGATATAGTGTCTCACCTTTTGACTATACAAATAAAATTGCAATTTGATTTTATTGTTATAGCGATTTTAATAAAAGCAGCTTTACAGAAATCCAGATGTAGATTTAGATCTGTAATGAGCAAACCAGAGCATACAGTGGCAAGAAACCTTGAGAGGAATCAGACTCAAAAGGAAACCCTTTCTTTTCTGGATGACACTGGGTAGTAGGATTATAAATCATTACTGTTCTACAGCTATATATTATAAATTCAGTTTGAGCATATTGTGAATAAAAGCCCTGATATGAGCACAGGAGAGTCTTTATGATTAGAGCAGCAGTTCCTACATACAAATCTAGAGTATTCAAGTGAGATTTATTCACTGCTGCAAGGGTGAGTCTTCCCACTTCTGTATAAGTGGGAAGTTCAGATATTTAGAGTGTCCATGTGGGACTGAAGGTGAGTCACAAGTGCAGAAAGAAGATGGTGAAGATGGTTTACTATGGAGTGTGGCATATCGGACACATTTTGCGCTTGGCTGTTGCAGCCTGTGTTATTGAGATAAAGGGGTGGAGCCATTAGGTCGTGGTCGTTTATTCTTTTTTTTTTTGGCCGATGCATCATGTGAGAGTGCTGCTACACAGCAGATGCAAGTTAGAAGCCAAAAGTTTAGGGTGAACATTTTAGATTTTGACATTGGCTGTTGTTCAACACTATAAAATGTATGGAATTTGATGCAGTTCATTGACATGAGGCATCTGTTTACTGCAAAATGTTAGTGATTGATGTGAGATGTTCCAAGATTGAAGTTCATAGTGCACATTTGAGACATATCTGAAGATATCTGACACAATACCACAGCCTCGCCCAAACAGGAATGCACACTCAAATGACAAATGACCAAATCTTTACCCTCTAATCTTTAAGCATGCGACTGTCAGCCAGGTCTACAATCAATACTCCGAACTCGCACAAATCACCTATAATGATCTGTACACTCCCATCTCCACATTTCACAGCTAACATATCACTGTGACTGATAAATCCTCATTTCTGCTCTGATCAATCATGTCAGCAATCATAACTCACTGACATTATCCACACTGGACCATTAGCTCCCCTTAGCGATACTACCAAACACTTCCAATTACAGAGGGGAAAGAACTCTATTTGACCACATTTTTACTTAATTCTCTTATCAACAAGGTGTTTTAGTCTGCAGAGCCTCCACACACAGGATGTTGTTTTTTGTTTTTCGCACTATTCTGTATAAACTCTAGAGATTGTTGTGTATGAAAATCCCAGGAGATCAGCAGTTTCTCAAATACTCAAACCAGCCCATCTGGCACAAACAACCATGCCACAGTTAAAGTCACAGAGATCACACATTTTTCCCCATTCTGATGTTTGATGTGAAGATTAACTGAAGCTCTTGACCTGTATCTGCATGATTTTATACATTGTGCTGCTACCACTGATTGGATAACTGCATAAATGTGCAGGTCTACAGGTGTTCCTATTAAAGTGGGCATGTATATGTCTATATAGATAGATATTGAAGATTGGGAAAACGTCACGTGGGCCAATATTAAACTGTCTAGTTTGGTTGAGCCTATGCCCATGGTAGCCTGTAGATTCCTGTTCTTGACTGACAGGAGTGGAACCTGATGTGGTTTTCGGATGTTGTAGCCTATCCACCTCAAAGTTCAGTGCGTTGTGATTTTTGAGATGCTTTTCTGCTCATCACAGTGGTAAATAGTGGTTATTTGAGTTACCATAACCTTCCTGTTTCCGTCTGCAGAACTACTGCTTACTGGATGTTTTGTGTTTTTCGTACCATTCTGTGTAAACTCTAGAGATTGTTATGCATAAAAATTTAGAAATAGTCTGGCACCAACAACCATTCAACGACATTCAAAGTCACTGAGATCACATTTTTCCCCATTCTGAGGTGTTGTGTGAACATTAACACAATTTTATGCACTACGCTGCTGCCACACGAGTGGATGATTGGATAATTGCCTGAATGGCCAGGTGTTCAGGTGTTCCTAATAAAGTGGTCGGTGAGTGTATGCTGCATTCAGTTTTAAATGTGAAGTGGCTGTGGCCTAAACCAGAAGGTTTTTTTTCTTTAATTAAATATGAATCCACCACCACAACCCTGACCAGAGTGTTATCAAGAATGAATGTACAGTGGGGGAAAAAAGTATTTGATCCCCTGCTGATTTTGTACATTTGCCCACTGACAAAGAAATGATCAGTCTATAATTTTAATGGTAGGTGTATTTTAACAGTGAGAGACAGAATAACAACAAAAAAATCCAGAAAAACGCATTTCAAAAAAGTTATAAATTGACTTGCATTTTAATGAGGGAAATAAGTATTTGACCCCTTCGACTTAGTACTTGGTGGCAAAACCCTTGTTGGCAATCACAGAGGTCAGACGTTTCTTGTAGTTGGCCACCAGGTTTGCACACATCTCAGGAGGGATTTTGTCCCACTCCTCTTTGCAGATCCTCTCCAAGTCATTAAGGTCATTTTCAATGCCCTGGCTGAGGGAAGGAGATTCTCACCCAAGATTTGAGGGTACATGGCCCCGTCCATCGTCCCTTTGATGCGGTGCAGTTGTCCAGTCCCCTTATCAGAAAAACACCCTCAAAGCATAATGTTCCCACCTCCATGTTTGACGGTGGGGATGGTGTTATAACTTGGGGTCATAGGCAGCATTCCTCCTCCTCCAAACACAGCGAGTTGAGTTGATGCCAAAGAGATCTGACCGCACCTGACCACAACACTTTCACCCAGTTCTCCTCTGAATCATTCAGGCAAACTTCAGACGGGCCTGTACATGTGCTTACTTGAGCAGGGGGACCTTTCGGGCGCTGCAGATTTCAGTCCTTCACGGCGTAGTGTGTTACCAATTGTTTTCTTGGTGACTATGGTCCCAGCTGCCTTGAGATCATTAACACGATCCTTCTGTGTAGTTCTGGGCTGATTCATCACCGTTCTCATGATCATTGAAACTCCACGAGGTGAGATCTTGCATGGAGCCCCAGACCGAGGGAGACTGACAGTTTCTTCCATTTGCGAATAATCGCACCAACTGTTGTCACCTTCTCACCAAGCTGCTTGGCGATGGTCTTGTAGCCCATTCCAGCCTTGTGTAGGTCTACAATCTTGTCCCTGATATCCTTGGGCAGCTCTTTGGTCTTGGCCATGGTGGAGAGTTTGGAATCTGATTGATTGATTGCTTCTGTGGACAGGTGTCTTTTATACAGGTAACAAACTGAGATTAGGAGCACTCCCTTTAAGAGAGCGATCCTAATCTCAGCTCATTACCTGTGTAAAAGACACCTGGGAGCCAGAAATCTTGCTGATTGATAGGGGATCAAATACTTATTTCCCCTCATTAAAATGCAAATCAATTTATAACTTTTTTGAGATGTGTTTTTCTGGATTTTTTTTTTGTTGTTATTCTGTCTCTCACTGTTAAAATACACCTACCATTAAAATTATAGACTGATCATTTCTTTGTCAGTGGGCAAACGAACAAAATCAGCAGGGGATCAAATACTTTTTCACCCCACTGTATGATGACGCTGTATGATCATGCTAATGAACGTGGTCTTTCTTTGTCCCACAAGTTTCATATCTGATTCACTCATGCCCACATGAAAGTAAAAACCTCCTGCTCATGTGACATTTTTGTTATGGCTCACAGGATCCCAGTCTTGATGCACACCTCTAATCTCAACCAGATGCCCTGTGAACCTTTCTGGCATCTTTCTATTAAAAAAAGAAAAAAAAGAAAAGAAAAAAAAACCTAATAGGGCACCTCTTATTTGTATCTGTGTTGGTATCTGTTTAGAACACATTATCTGTTCATTTTTAATGTATTCTTATTCAGTTAATGTATACAAGCATATTTTATTTTCTATTTCTAAACCCTGATGTGACCCTGTTTGTATTTTGTGGTTCAGAGCAATGAATCATTTATGTAGCTGTGGGCCATTAAATGTTTCATTTAATTATTGACTCATTTTAAGGTAGAGTTTAATAACGAAGCCGGCATGCATAGTTTTATAGGGAGCGGTTATGGGTGGCCATGAATCATTTTCCGCTGTTTTGGGAAGGAGGATTTAAAAAAAAAAAAAAAAAAGTTAGGGAAGGTATGCTCTTACTCCTTCTCTTCTTATTTATTTCTTTATAAGGCCTTGTAAAATCGTGATGAGCTCTTCCCATGACTCACAGAGGAAGACCTACTCTTGAGTGACATCACCAAGTGAAAGAAATAACATAATGCTACAGTTCATAATGTTATTTGTTTACTGCAAAGCACTGTGGTTGAGTTGGGGCTACAGCTCCATCGTGCCCTAGTCATTGTGTGGCTTTTGGTTTCTACTGCAGGCTTTGCTACAAATCTTTCAAGGCCCTGGAACCATTTCGATAAGCTGGAGAAACAGTTCATTGTGGTTCGATGTGAGCCCCATTGTTTCTAAAAAAACAATGAGGTAGAGAGCGTCGAGTGGGGCTAAGCTGTGGGACTTGGAGGTGTGTTTTTTAAAAACTAAAAACACTTTTCTCTCTTGCTGTCTAGACGAGGTAATTACTCAGTTACAGTGCACATCACTCACGTCTTCTTTTATTCCTGCCGAGGACAGCTTGTTGTGATGATTTCAAACTGTATTTGCAACATTCCACCAAATGCTTTGGGGGGAAAAAAGATGTTTGTATTTTTCTTTTTTCTAATATTTAAATGCAGATGAATGAGAGTTTCTGTGAAATGCGTTTGAGCTCCATAATGTAGTTAAAGAGTAACAGGCTGTGCTGTGCTGTGCCTGCTGTAATACTGTATTTCTGTCTCATTATCATGTGTATGAGACCTTTGACCATTACAGTATGATATGGTCCATCTGTTTAAATAGTACTTATGAAGGATTTTATGACTAAGCCCAATGACAACGATTAACCTTCAGTCTGCACATTTAGTGACACAATGGTGAAAAAAAAACCTTAAAATTTTAAATGAATCAGCCAGGTAACTTGTGTTAACATGGGGAAAAAAGACGCTGACTCAGCTTCACATATTAGCAATAAGACTAATCATCACTGACACTCCCTTAAGTAAAAAGTCTGAACTGAATACACTGTGGCACCACCTTTAACCTAAAAATCCGCTCTTTGCCAAGCTTCCTTATTTGGGAACAGGGAGTGTACAAGAAATACTTTTATTTAATTAGCTACTTTTTAATGTAGAGCAATTTCTCCTTTTCAAAAGGATGGCATTATTGTCATTAAAGGCTTAATGAGAAATTCTTGAGAAAAGTTGATTTTTAGTTGCTGAGTTTTAGTGTTATATTCCTGTCAAATGCGTTCTTACTAAACATTTGGTTATAGGAGGGGTACTCAAACTTTACTGGCAGGGACCCCTTTAACTGTTTTAAAAAAGAAAAAAATCCACCAACCTCCTCAGTACAGCTTTATTTTATGAATATAAACCAACAAGTCAAATATCAGCCTCATTATTTAAATATGTACAATAATATTTTGGCTTTGCATTGGAGCAATAGAGGTGTAGTTCCTGAAGTTACACTCACAGAACACATACATCTATCCATCCATTTTCTGTACCGCTTATCCTACACGCCTGTAGCCTATCCCAGGGGACTTGGGGCACAAAGCGGGGGACAGCATGAACGGGGTGCCAACCCATCGCAGGGCACACATACACACTACAGACAATTTGTAAATGACAGTCAGCCTACAGCGCATGTCTTTGGACTGGGGGAGGAAACTGGAATACCCGGAGGAAACCCCCGAAACACGGGGAGAGCATGCAAATGGGTGGGACTCGAACCCCCAACCCCGGAGGTGCGAGGCAAACCACTAAGCCACCTCACAGAAAACATTTCCATTGAAACTGTAGTTACATTGTAGGTAATTACATCACTGCTTGTTTCTGAGTTCTCGAGGGTAGGATTAAACCCCTGTCACATGGGTTAATAACTATAAGAACTCAATAATAAATTTAATAACTGATAATGGTGGGATGTGAGTTTCCCTTGACTGTAACAAAAAATTAAAAATATAATTCACATACCCACTGGCTGTGCTTCATGAACCGTGGAGCTGAGTTTGAGAACCATGGGGTTATAGTTTTAGCCTCAGTACCAGTACACTCTCAGACATAAAGGTACCAAACTGTTTTTTTTTTCTTGCTGTTGGAGTGCTGCTATCAAGGGTATATCTTTTGTACACCCCACTTCCGAAAAAAAGTTTGGACAGTATGGAAAATGCTAATAAAACAAAGAGGAGTGATTTGTAAATGTACTTTGACTTGTATTTAAACAAAAAAAACGTATAAAGACAAGGTATTTGATATTTTACCTAGTCAACTGCAGTTTTTTGAAGATAAACATTTATTTTGAAATTGATACATGCAACATGTTCCAAAAAAGATGGGACAGGGGCAATTTAGGACTAATAGCGATGTGACAAGGTGAAATAAGAAGGTGATGTGAAACAGGTGAGGCAAACATCTAATCATAGTATATAAGGAGCCTCCAAAAAAGGCCTAGTCCTTCAAGAGCAAGGATGGGTCGGGGCTCGCCAATCTGCCAACAGATGCTTCAGCGAATAATCCAACACTTTGAGAACAACAAGACAAATCGGTAGGATTTTGGGGATTCAAGGAATTCGGTCAAATCTTGGTGTGTAAAGGGCAAGGCCGAAAACCACTTCTGAATGTGCGTGATCTCCGATCCCTCAGACGTCACTGTCTTAAAAACTGTCATGAGTCTGTAATGGATATCCCGACATGGGCTCGGGAATACTTTGGTAAACCTTTGTCAGTCAACACCATTCACCGCTGCATCCACAGAAGTTAAAGCTTTCAGAAGCTGTCCAGAAGCGCCGCCGACTTCTCAGGGCTCGGCCTCATCTGAGATGGACAGTAGCACAGTGGAATCAACATTTCAAATACTTTTTGGACAAAACAGCTGTCGTGTTCTTCGGGCCAAAGAGGAAAAGGACCAACCAAGCTGTTATCAGCGTCCATTCCAAAAGCCAGCGTCTGTCTTCTTGGAGCAACATATGCTGCCATCCTGAGCAGGACAACACCAAACCACATTCTGCCCGGATTACAAGCGCATGGTTGTGTAAGCAGAGAGTGCGGGTGCGAGCATGGCCTGCCTGCAGTCCTGACCTGTCTCTGAATGAGAATGTGTGGCGCATTATGAAGCGCAAAATAAGGCAACGAAGGCCCCCCGTACATTTGTGCAGCTGAAGAAATGCATAATGGATGAACGGGGGAAAATTCCACTTGCTAAACTTAACCTTCAGTGCCTTCAGTGCCCAAACTTTTTTGGAGTGTATTGCAGTCATCAGATTTGAAATGAGTGTATATTTTCAAAAATAAATTAATTTCACAAAGTAAAACATCAAAATACCTTTAAAGCTTTACTATAAAAGCTAACTAAAAGCTAATTTGGGCAGTGGTGGCTCAACGGTTAAGGCTGGGGGTTTAAGCCCCAGCACTGCCAAGCTGACACTGATGGGCCCTTGAGCAAGGCCCTTAACTGTCTCAAAAAAACATGAGGTGTGTATTTAAATAGTGACTACATGAATAGGAATTTCATTTCTGAACATGTACTATTTGGATGTGGCTGGAGAAATAGATCTGATATTAAATTTAAAAAAAAAAAAAAACTTAGAACATAGCCAATCACAGCAGTTAGATGATACCTGGTTTTGAACAGTATTAATCTGTTTGAATAGTATTAATGGGGGTTTGAATCGTAAGCAGTAGTCATTCCCTGTGTGACCAGCAGAGGGGGACGTTTCACACATTTTCATCTGTACCTTTATTACCACCCAGCTGCACACTGTCCACTGGTCCCCCTTTACATACATTTACATTGCCGTAGATTTGATGTCCACAGCTGCTTAACCGGTCTGTGGCATTGTCCTGATTTTTTGAGAATTCTCCCAGCCATACAGTAAATCTTTACTGTTCAACACAAAGTGTGGAGGTGGAGCATAAGCAAAAGCAACAAAAGCGAAGCACGATCCCACAATGTTGAATGCGTCGACTTCCTGATTGGGAATGGCAGGGATTAACCGTTCTTGTGTTTGGATTTGTTAAGCACTTCTTTTCAGCAAGCAGCTGCTTGTCATACATTTCACAGTGTTGAAGCACATCTGTATTGTGCACAAGGGTCAATGTGCTAGCAAAGGTTACACTGTAGAGGGAAAGTTCGAGCTTCACATATATCAAAGCAGATCCCTTACATAGGCTGTTCATTGTACAGAAATATATTAATATGCATAAATATTAGACAGTGTCATTGCAGTATGTTGTTTGATGCCATCATTGAGTTTCATAAAGTTGTTTACGGGAAGATGACACATTAATGGATTATTTCAAAAGTGCACACAGAATAACAACAATTCCACCTTCAAATGTTAAAGACGTGGCGCAGTGGGACAGTGAGTAGCATTGCCGCCTCGCAGCTCCAGGGCCCCCAGTTCAGTCCTCAGTGCAGGTTTCTGTGTGTGTGTGGTTTTGCATGTCCTCCCTGTGTCTGTGCAGGTTTGCTCTGGGTTCTCCAGTTTTCTCCCACCTCCCCAAAACATGCATGTAGGTGGATTGGCTACACCAGTAGTCACCAACCCGATTCCGTGAGATCTACCATCCTGCATGTTTCATCTCCAACCAAAATCACACGCCTGCTTCAGGTGATCAAGAATGTCTTAAGGCAATGATTTGATGGTCAGGTGGGCACAATTACGGTTGGAGCTAAAGTCTTCAGGAAGATACAGTAGATCCCCAGGAACAGGTTTGGTGACCACTGGGCTACACAATATTGCCCCTAGGTGTAAATGAGTCTATGAATGTGTGCCTTATCCAGAATGTATTCCTGCCTGGTGCCCAGTGTTCCCAGGATAGACTCTGGCTCCACCAAATGAATGAATGTTAAAGAAAAACAATGAAAAGCAGTACTGCAATAAAAGGACAAATTAATCTCTGTAGTATATTTCTGAATAATTTCTCCATTTCATTCATGTATTTGTCTTTGAATGGTATATATTAGAATTTCTCAGTGATGCTGAACTTTAGTTATTGTATGAAATGTCTCTAACCCAACACACTTCCTTTTTCTCTATGTGTCTCTCATAATCTTTTCGATTAACGGAGGTGTCAGAGTGTGTGTGTTACGAGCATTTGTGTTAGTGCACGTGGACTTGTTTCGGTTTTTTTTTTCTTCTCCTGCACGTGTACTCGTATCCGCCATACATTCTCACATTCTTTCGCCTGTCTTCCTCTTCTGGAAGATGTCCTCTTGCTGCTTTTCCACACGTGCAGATGGTGGTGCAAGGCCGCTGGCTCATGTATGGCATGCTGTAATGGCCAGGAAGTAAGCTGGCTCTGGAGCTACGTTGAGCAATCATGGGGATTTGTGTGCTTGGCTGTGTGAGCCACTTGCCATGACAGCTGGAGAGGGCCGCTGATATTAATCTAATGTGTTGACTTACTAGTCCTCGTCCTCACCGAGTGCACTCAACCGCTACAGGAATTTGGAGACGCTGTCGTGAAGCTTAGTTAAAAATACGCTGGGGTATGTAGGCCCCTGTGTCTGTGTCTGTGTGTGTGTGTGTCTGCTGGAGGGAGGGCAATGAAGTGAGCATTACTTCTCTTTTATGGCAGGAGCATTTACATTTTGTCCTCTCATATATGATTTTATGAAGCATCCTGTACATACAGGGTGTCTTATGAAAGCCCATAATTCATCTATATACAGTAAAGAGTGTGATTTTTCTTTTCTTTTTTTTTTTTTCCTTCCATCCATCCCGCCAAATTCTCCTTTTGTCTCGGTTAATCTTTTAGAATAATGGAGTAGGAGAGTCAGAATGGGTGTGAGATATAAAATGTGTGTGTGTATGTGTGTGTAGTGATCAGTGAAAGCTAAGCTTTGTACCATAAACAGTGAGTGTGTAAGAGCACCGGTGACTGCAGCCCAGCCCTCTCTTGCTTGTCTCAACTGGCCCTATTCTGATAGCTTACCTGTAATCATCTGGAGATCTCTCCCTCTCCACACACACACACACACACACACACACACACACACACACACACACTGGAATGACATGCGGTTCAGCACAGATTACACTAGACAAACACGTTTTTAGTACATGCACGGTTATGCATGATTATGCAGGATCACACACACACACACACACACACACACACACACACAAATATTGCGTCTACGTTTCTCAAATGTGCATGCAGCCAAAACAAACATTGGCACCGGAAACACAAATCCCCCATCAGTTTACACCCCTGTTTCGAATGCACACTTATTGTTTAAGGCCCTTTCTCCAAGTGCAGCCATTGTGCCTCACCTTTTCTTCATTTTTCACGGCCAAGCTCATGAGGGTGGAGTCTCACACACACATTATCAGCGCTCTGAAAGCATAGTGTAAACAACAGGACTGCTGCTGCTCCTATGAGGCTGTGTGCGTGTGTGCATGCGTGCGTGCGTAGCCCTGGGCCATGTGTTTGCTTTAGCAGAAAATGCTTCCCCTTAAGGTGTGTTCAGGATGGTGTTGCTCTGGTCAGGCTATGGCACACTGCATAAATGTGACACACACACACACACACACACACACACACACACACACACACATGGTGCATGCAGATCTCCTCCCAACGCAAACACACTCTCGCTGCATTTGGAAAAGTGAATCTGTCTTGATGTGTGTGTCTCAGTCATTATTTATCGGCCGGTGCAGTGCCTGCTTTCTGTGTACACTCAAAACAAAAGAGCTTGCGAATTAGTGAAGGGGAGAGAAATTAATGAACCGATCTGTTGTTAACCATAAGTGCAAACATTTTTACTATAGCTCAGAGGTAAGTCAGGTGCATCTGTTGCTTTTAAGGTTAAGTCTCTTACAGATGCAGCATCAAGGTTTAAAATTGTTTTAATACAGTACTGCATGAGATGTACGGTATTGTATATTGTGCTTTCACTTTTACTCCACTGCATTTCCTAAATAAAATGTATACTTTTACTCCGATACATTTCCCCTAAGCATCTTGGTTACTACAAAATAAAATCGGAAGAACACTGACCGCAAGCAAGCAGATTTCACGAATCAGTGGTCCGGTGCTTGCAAGTTAGATCACTGGTTAAATCCCATTACAAAAGTGTACGCAAGTGCAAACAAGTGCTCTCAAAGCCACGGTTTCAAGTTTTAAGTTTCAATTTCCACTCAAGCCTAGGAGTTCCACTCGACAATAATGACAATTTTAGTTATTAGCAGACAGCCCAACTCTCCCGGAGTTGTTTGTTTGTTTGTTTGTTTTTTAAAGACTGAGCGAGAGGGAGTTCAATGGTCATTTCTAATAGGCCTAGTAGAAGGGCTCTGGAGAAACCGGTTGACAGACGTGGTGAGAGAGTAACGCAGCGCATGTCCTGATTGGTCTCTCTTTGTGCTAACTAACCTATAAGTTTTCTCCGTAGGCGGGCTTTACAGTCGACTTCCCTCTCTCTCCAGCTCATCCATCAGTTCAGTTCAGTTTAGTGTCTGCAGCGTCATGGCAGCAAATAAAATAAAATTTAAAAAAGTAAAAAACGCAGTTCACCCCAGACTACACTAAAGTGAACCATGGATAATAGGGGTAAAAAAACAACAATGACAGTGTAGCTCGTTTGCAGCAGTGATTTCTCAATTGCCCATGGTGGGTGAAATGACTGTAAAAGACATGTTGAGGTGAGTTTAATGTCATTCGTCCATTAGCACAGCTAACATTATTTTAACTAGCTGCTATAAGGAGCTACTGTATTGATGTCTAGGTGATGAGGCCAAACTAGATATGTGTAAAGTAGTTGAATAAAAAATGACTCCATGAGTTGAATAATACAGTAATATAATATAGTATAATATAATACGAAACAGTGTAAATACATATTTTTGCAGGTTCGGATGTCTGTATTAGTTAAAATAAAAACTTAACACAATCTTGTTGCTCAAACTGTGTATAGTACAATAATAAAGTTCTGTCATACTGCAGAAGGCAGACAGCCATATGGTGAGTTGTTTACTCTGAAAGTTTTGCGGTTTGGCAGATTGAATGACATGTTGCCCCTGAGAAAGCTGCTAGAGACTGAGCTCTTTGTTCCTTTCGAGAGCTTCCGCTTGAAGACTTTGTTTTGTAGGCTCCATTTTTAAGGTGTTGTACAGTGGGTATAGAAAAGAATCAACTCCTTTAAAATAATCACATTTTGTTGCTTTTCAGCCTGAAATGAAGATGGACACATTTATGTTTTATCCAACTGTATTTACTCATTTACATACATTTACGGCATTTGGCAGACGCCCTTATCCAGGGCGACTTACATTTTATTTCATTTATACATCTGAACAGTTGAGGGTTAAGGGCCTTGCTCAAGGGCCCAACATTGGCAGCGCTGGGATTTGAACTCACGACCTTCTGGTCAGTAGCCCAATGTCTTAACCCCTGAGCTACCATTGCCTACTCAGTGGCTTTTTTTTCTTGCAACCCTCCCATACAAGCCACATTTGTGGAGAATTTGTTGTCACATGCACACAATGACCACTCTTTATCATAAATTCCTGCAACTGCTTCAGAGTTGCTGTAGTCTTCTTGGTAGCCTCTCTGACCAGTTTCCTCCTGGCACTTTCATCCAGTTTGGAGCGACGTCCTGATCCAGGGATGGTCTGTGTTGTACCAAATACCTTCCACTTCTTGATAATAGACTTCACTGTGCTTCTAGGCATTGATAAAGCGTTTGAAATTTTTTTGTATCCATCTCCTGACTTGTGCCTATCCACAACTTTATCCCGGAGGTCTTTTGATAGTTGATTGTTTGCTTCAGTTGCACTACAAAATGCTCCAGGAAAGCTCTTTTCATGCTGAGCTAATCAAAATGACCACAGCTGATCACGGTTGAAAGTCAAATAGATTTGTGTGCCAATGAGAAGGTGATTAGCTACACCTTATTGAGTTTACAAGTCATTTTTAGGAGGGGGGTGATCCTTTTTCCAACTCAGTGATTCTGTTTTTTATTTTTTTTAATGTTGGTGTTATATCTTTCACTTGGATGTTATAAGTTGCACTGAGTAAATACAGCTGGATAAAACAAAAACTCCGTCCGTCTTCATTTCAGGCTGAAAAGCAACAAAATGTGATTATTTTAAAGGGGGGGTGGTTCTTTTCTATACCCACTGTACATGCTTAAAAATATTAAACTTTTTGTATTAACAGCATTTACTTGTACTTTTACTTTCAATACTTCAAGTACATTTAATATAAAAAAAAATACTTTTCATATTTAAGTACAATAAATATCAGATACTTTTAAGACCTTTACTCAAGTAATATTCTAAAAGGTGACTTTAACTTCTACCAAAGTCATTTTCTGGTAAGATATCTGTACTTTTACTCAAGTGTGGCTTTCAGGTACTTCATCCACCACTGTATTTTTCCATTTCTTTTACATATAACAGCCCATACAGGAATCCACGGATTTTTTTGTCATTGTTTGATTTTGCTGCTGCTTTTTCAGAATTTGCCATGCAATTTGCAGAGTTTTTTGTGGAAAACTACTTGAATTGGCGAAATTGCAATTGCATGAAATTGTCTTTCGCAGTGATGTTTGTTGGTAAATGGGACCTTTTAGCTGTACTTGTGTTCGACGCATGTGAATCAAAGGGGGCTCTGGCTAGATCCGCGTTGTGATGATGTCACATGGCACGTTATGATGACATCACATGAGCCGTCATGGCCCAAATCTGCAGAATCTGCCTTTAATTATGAAAAATTGCAAGCTCCTGAATATTGTGGAGTTTTCTTGGTTTTGCATTTCTGTGATCGCAAAACCCTGGAGGGACTGATACAAGTAGCTTAGTATCCTATAAGGCCTAGAATTGTATTGAATGGCACTGCTGGTCCAGCCTAGTTCTGCACAGTTACCAAAAATGTGCACATTTCTGTATATTGTTATTTAAATTTAAAGCTCTTTAAATTTATTTGGATTGTTGAATTAGGGCAAGCAAAAAGTTACACATGTGTCAAATATCAAATAATTGATTGCTGGTTTTTATGTTCGAGGTTTAGACTACAAAATTAAGCAAGGATTATTCAGAATGTCGTGTCCTTAGTCTTGGTTAAGTTGTTTTTCTCACATCTTCATGAGTCCAGGCTTGGTGTTAATCTTCCTGATACAGACTTACATGACCTGCTTAATGAGGTTTTATGTTGAGGAAAAAGTTTATAGTAAGTATGATTTACCTTGGTTCTTCATCCATGAACTGAAGCGTACATAGCGTGCAAATTGATACACTGAATGAAATGAATGAAGACATGATGGGAGTTTGACGATGGGAGACATAATTAAGGAGTGACAGAATGAAAAAATAACATTTTTAACCAGTAAGAAAGGTTTCAGATTAACATTATTGTTCTGGAACAGTTAAGGATAGTTATATTCTCGATTGCATTTTTGTTTCTAGGAAAATACTGTCCATTTCCAGTTGTTGTTGTTGTTGTTTTCAAAGCAGTCCTGCCTCTTAATATTCATGACACACTGTCTGTTACCATATTAAAATTAAAACTCAAAACCCATCAATTTACTTTATTTATACTTAATTATACTGTTACTTTTTTGAATTATATTTTTTTGTTGTTTTTGTGTGTTTTTTTAAGAAAATATTTATTTTCTATTAGTTCATTTATTATTTATTTCTAATCTGTTAATTTATTATATTTCTTAATAATGATGATGATAATAATAATAATAATAATAATAATAATAATAATAATAATAAGGAGGAGGAGTAGGAGGAATACATTGTAATAAAATAATAAATGTTAATAAAAACAATGTTAATAATGTATTTTATGTTATTTATCATAGGGCAGGGGTGTGTGTGTGTGTGTGTGTGTGTGTGTGTGTGTGTGTCTTGTGACTTAAGAGAGAGAAATGTCTGACAGTGAACGCTGAGATTGATGTGCTTCTTAGCTCTTACACTCATCAGTTAAAACATGAGCACAGACTCGGGTGGCAAAAGGGCAACAACAGTGTGACAGGGAGAGGGAATGAGACACAGAGGAAGAAGAAGAGAGATGGTTAGAGAGGAGGAGATGATACAGCCCTGTGGCCAAATGTGTCTATCGATCTGCTTTACAAAAACAACAAGATTCTTTCACTGAGGCCTCCTGCGGCCGTTCGTGAGCACTTTGTAGTGCTAACACTGCGCAGTTTAGCTGGAGCCGAAGGGCACGTCCGTTTCCTCAGTACACAGCAGAGGTGTAATGCTTAATGCTAGAAGGGGTGTGAGAGGTGGAAGGGCAACTCTGACTGATTCAGAGCATGACTACTTTCATTTTGATAAGAATAACTAGCAAAAAAAAGTTTTATTTGCATATGACTTTCTTTTTCATGCAGGTAGAGGCAAGTCATGACTCTGCCTGTAAGAGTCAGTTATGACTTCACAAAAATTCGGGAGAAGGTTAATGTGTTCTGAAGAAGTTGCTTGCTAATTATTGGTTGGTTGAGCCAAAAATGAATCACAGTGCAAAGCTGAACAACACTTTTTATTGACTTTGGACTGAGGCTTTGCTACAAGCAAGTGATGACGGTATATAGAGTTAGAAAATAGGATACCTTATGCTACATGCTGTACTCAGGACACACAGGATGTAAAGACAATACCCAACACAAAATCAATGCTAGATGTACACAATGTGTGCATAGATCCTTACACAATAACAGCTATGAATGCATATAGAATTGGTGCAGAAAAGTCCTGTAAATGTACTGTATTTCCTAGAATATGACACGTTTTCTCATCTTTAATCATGTTGCAAGTCATACCACAAATCAGCATGTTTTGTATTAGCATAATTTCCTTATGTGGTCATGTTTTTACAGGAATGTCCATGGCTGTTACTATGGTGCTAACATGACACTGAAAACCCAATAGTCATAGTAATGTCTAGTAGGATGTATTTACACAGTGATATTTTTAGGTCTTTTGCAAAGGTTTTACCTCAGTCAACAATACAGCGTCTTTCTGTTTTGTCTCATCTCGTTTTGTCATTGGCTGCATCCCTGAATTTTGAATTTGCTCACCCGTGTCTAGCTCTCTTTCTGTGTTTTCTGTTTTCTTTGCAACATAATGAGCATATCACTTTCAGTTTTGAACTTTCTTTTCCTTGGGCTTTGTTGTCTAGTTTTCTACGGCCTCATTTATACTTCTTGGTTTTGACTTGTGTTTGTTATTCTGGTTACTGATTATAGATTATCCTTTTTTTTTTACTTTAACTGGATGAAAATTAAATTAGACTGTGCCATTAGAGACATTATAAATATGCACCATAAGTATACCTGGTATATTAATCTGACTCATACAATGAATCAATATATATATATATATATATATATATATATATATATATATATATATATATATATATATATATATATATATATATATATATTCTTATATATATGTGTGTGTGTGTATATATATGTATATGTGATATATAATAATATATATATATTCTTCAGGCAGTTAGGAGGATCGATCTTATGCACCTGAACAACTTGTTATCCAAAAAATACAAACATCAGAAAAGTTTCAGTGTGATATAGGAAAGCCTTCTTTACTCTCACATTCAGACCTGTCTAATAATTTGCTTCTTGGTATTTGTAGTAAGGAGACATTAATTTCAAATGCATTACCCCGTCAAATAAGTGCAGTAAACTATCCTGGAGTGCATCCTACAGCCATGTACGGAAATCAGTGCCTCCCCAGCTGAGATTGATGGGCAGCCTGTAAATAGAGCATTGTGAAAGATCTTAGTGAAAATGGAAGGGTGCCAAGATCATTTCAAAGCCTGAATGTGGAGCAGGTTTAAAGCTCAGTGTTTGCTGCCAGGCACACACTTGTCTTCTGGGGTTTCATCAGCCTGGAAAATAAAGACATGGCCCCTGGGCGTTTCATTAAAATCTATTTACTTAAAATGGCAAAAAGAAAAGAAGGGGGAGTGAAAGGAAATCTGAACACTGGGAATTGCCTTTAAGCTTAGTAAACATTAGATTGGCTCATGCATAAAGGAGGTGCCCTAAAGAGGAATGGTGCTGATTTTGGCAGTGAGTGAGCTTTGTTGGAAAAGAACAGAGGGGTTCGAGAGGTCAAGCTCACCTATTTGAAAACACAAGTGCGTGTGAATCGATGAGCAGCTAATGTGATAATGCATTCCTAATTATGTCCACTTGGATAATTTGCATTGTGTCTGATAAACTGTTGTTTCCTTGTCATTTTAAATGTTTTACTGTAGTCCTGATAAAATGAAATGAAATAAAAAAAAATACTTGCAGTTTAGGTGAGATTCAATATGGTCATAATAATAATAATAATAATAATAATAATAATAATAATAGTAAGGCATGGTGGCAGAGAGGGTAGTGTTGCTGCCCCACAACTCCAGGTTACCTGTATTGATCCTGAGCTCAGGTTACTGTCTGGAGTTTCTGTGCATGTTCTCCCCATGTCCATATGGGTTTCCTCAAGGTTCTCATATGGGCATAGTGCTCTCTGGCCAAACCCAAACTGCATACAATCCATCATCACATTAACTTGAGCATGCACCGTGGAGCTGGCGGGAGCTCAGGCTCTTGAAAATGGCTGCTCAACTAGTAGGTTAATAACAGTCTGGAAGAACCTCCTACATGCAGCTTTAGACACTGCATGTTTCACTTTCTGCTGACTGACCACCGAAAGAATGGCTCTACTGGAAAATACAAACCTGCATGCTGCATAGTCTGTATAGTCCCTTGGATAAGTGATTTTAGCAGGGCCATGTTTCCTGCCCTATCATTGATTTCTCTAGAAAGTAACTCAGACTGGGTTGTCTGGGCATTATGTTGTGCTTTTTGGCTGTTGCTAGGCCTGGGAGTCTGCAACTAAGCCAGGAGCCTTGGCCTAGATTTGACTCTGAGTCAGAATTTAAATTTGCCAGCTGTGCATGTCTTGTCAACATTGCCATTAATGCATACTCCATACTCCATGCGGTGATGTTTGGTGGGTGTTTTACAGTTGGATTCAGCATCTAAGAGATGGTCCCTTCCATGGCAGTAAGCGCATAGCTGCTTTCCAAGAAACTCAAACACTGGCTGCATGAGCACAAGTCTTGTAGTTACTGTGGATACTCATGCTGTATAGCACATACTATAGGGGCAAGCTGACCCAAGATATATATATTTTTTTAAGGGTAACGGTGGAGCTAAACCTGGAGGAACTGCACTTTAGCTGAAATCAAGTTAAATTGTCAATGTCAAGGAAATACCACTTTACCATACTAATCATACAATGTGTTAGTCAAAGCCACACTAGTCTTCTAGTTGGCAAAGAACATGGAATTATCATAGGGAAAGGCTGAAGGTAGAAACGCAGATAGTAGAACTCACTCGGTGGGAGAAGAATTGAGGAGTAAGTAAAAAAAAAAAAAACTGTGGTGTGAATAGTAAACCACTTAGTTTAAAAATTCTTTCTGCACAGGTGCTAAGCCGCTCAGGAACTGAGGCTAGTATACGTATGTGCTACTGCAGCAAGAACTGGACAGTGTGACTAGTTACTGGAGGACAGTAATGCTAATGAGAGAAAATTACTGTAAAAGCACCTACAATACTGAAAAATGTGCATAATGAAGAATGGAATGAGCTAATGATATCCGCGGCTTTGGAGGACAAGACAGCTGTAGCTGTGACCGTGCTAACAAGCTGTTAAATGTTCATGTGGAGGTGAGAAGGAGAAAAGAGAATGATTGTGTTATGACAGCAGCATTTATTGCTAACACTGCATCAGCCATCATTATTTCATCCTGAGCACGAGGAGTTTTACACGTTTCACACTGCTCCTGATGGTTACGAGGGGTGAAATAAAACTAATTTAACGTGTATTTATGTATCTGTTTTTGTTTCACTGTTTCAGGCGAGAGGGAGACGGAGTGCGTGTGTTTTGGGACAAGCTCCGAGAGCCCTCATTAACATCACGTTGGAACCCTTTTGCAAATGACTACCCCTACACTACACTGACCTACCACCCAGTTCGAAATGCTAATGAGAAGCTGTCCGAACTTTGTGAGGTAAGGAGACTGAAAACTCTACCTAACAGACTTCTATTAACATCAACTAACATGTGTACATAACTGTGATTAAGTCCTTTAATGTACATATAATATAAAGTATACAGGAAAGTGCGGACAGTGCTTGAGTGGAGAAACTTTATTCTTGCCATATCTGTGTTTCATGTTTAGTGTTTTTATGGATGCTGATCTCTGCAGATTTTGTACATTAAAGCATATAATTTTCTTAATATTTGTGAAGTGCATTTAAAGGCAATTTATAGATGATGATTGTTACAGCACTGGAAGGAGGGAAGCAGGATGCACTCGCAGGGGAAAGTTGTCGGTTTATTAGGAACATACAAAATAAATATAACCTTCAAAAGTAATGGTGCAGTCAAACAAAAAACCACAAATTAACAAGGCAATATTCACAAAAAACAACAGGGCAGTTATTCCAAAAGGCTAGGTAATAATCCCAACACTCACAGGGCAAAAATCCAGGAAGTCACGAGACAATAATCCTAAGTCGAGAAAAAGCGAGGAAAACAAAGACATGGAGGAATATTCCAAGAAGTCACGGCATTAATCCAAGAACCAGGGAACGCCTGGTAAACAAAAACATAGAAAAAAACGATTCTTTATCTTTGCTTCATCGCTACTTTTAGTTACATTTAGTTATCCAGAATCACTTTCAGTTATTCTTAATACTCCGCGACGAAGCGTACACAAACAGGGGCTTAAGTAATATGGGTAATTCAAAGCAAACAAGATCAAACACACAACACCTGGAAACAATAATCACACAATAACAGGAGAACCAATGACAGAACATGGGAGGAAACATGACATGAAACAAAACCAATGGACCAAGAAGCGGGGGCAGAGACATGACGTAACCAAAAACAAAAGAACACATGGCAAAGTAAACAAAACCAGAGTTCCTGAATGAGTCCGGAGGGTTTTTATGAATAGCGCTGGAATGCGCTCAGTGGAATGCGGAAGTGCGCTACTCCACTAGCGGCGTAGCGAGAGGGAGATGCTAACAGAGCCCCCCCTCAAAGGCATGTCTCACGAAGCGCCGAAAGTTTTGACTGTTCTGGCGGACCCGGGCCCCTGGGCAGAATTAGAACATCTGCACCCCAGGACCCGAGGCTGGCGATTTGCAGTGTCCTGAGGCCAGAGCAGCGTGTGTCAAGTTGTCCCTGAGAACTTGGTCGAGAACTTGGTCGAGAACTTGGAGCGGTGCTTGAGCTGGCGCTTGGCCTGGAGCTCGGAGCTGCGCGTGGCCTGGCGCTTGGCCTGGACCTCGGAGCTGTGCATGACCGGGCGCTTGACCTGGACCTCCGAGCTGTGCGTGATCTGGCGCTTGGCCTGGAACCCGGACTGGACTCAGATTTGGCACTTGGATTAGAGACAGACTCAGAGACAGACTTGGAAACAGACTGGGGAATGGGACAGAGGACAGGACAGAAAACTGGACAGAGGATAGGACAGAGAACAGGACAGAGAACTGGATAGAGAACTGGACTGGAGACTGAACTAGAACTAGAATCATCCACAAAATCAAAAATCTGACCCGGAACAGAACTGAAAGTTTGACTCAAAGCTAAATTGGGAGCAGAACTGAAAATCAAACCGGAAGCAGAGCTAGACATTGAAGGGGAACCAGAGCTGGAAATTAAAGTGGAACAAGAGCTGGAAATTAAAGTGGAACCAGAGCTGGAAATTAAAGTGTAGACAGGGCTGGAAACAGAGCTGGAAATTAAAGTGGAGACAGGGTTGGAAACAGAGCTGGAAATTAAAGTGGAGACAGGGCTGGAAACAGAGCTGGAAATTAAAGTGGAGACAGGGCTGGAAACAGAGCTGGAAATTAAAGTGGAGACAGGGCTGGAGACAGGGCTGGAAATTAAAGTGGAGACAGGGCTGGAGACAGGGCTGGAAATTAAAGTGGAGACAGCGCTGGAGGCAGGGCTGGAGACAGACTCTGAAACTGGACTGGAAACTGAGCTAGGAAGGTAACTGGAGACAGCGGATGAGACAGAGGAGGAGACAGAATCGTGTGCAGAACTGGAAACTAGGCTAGGGACAGCACCGTCAACAAGATCTAAAACGGGGCTGGGAACGGAGCTGGGAGTGGAGCTGGGAACGGAGCTGGCAATTAAATCAGCAACCGAACTGAGAATTAAAGCAAAAACAGGGCTAGAAATTAAATCAAAAACAGATCTGGAAACTAAATCAAGAACGGAGTTGGAAACAGGGTTGGAAACAAGACTAGGAACAGGGTTGGAACCGGGGACGGGAACGGGACTGGGAGCAGGATTGGAAACGGGACCGGGAGCAGGATTGGAAACGGGACCGGGAGCAGGATTGGAAATGGGACCGGGAACAGGATTGGAAACGGGAACGGGACTGGGAACTGGCTTTGGGCATAGGCTGAGGCATGGACTGGGATCAGGACTGGGAACAGGCCTTGAAAAAGCACCGGAAACTGGACTGGGAACTGGATTTGGAATTGGCCTTGGATTAGGGCAGAAACCTGGACATGGAGTTGAACATGGAGTAGGAATAGGGCAGGAACCTGGACATGGACTTGGACATGGACTAGGGCAGGAACCTGGACATGGACTTGGACATGGACTAGGACTTAATTTTGCGCTAAAATATGGGCTAGAACTTGGAAAGGAGGTCATCCCATGGACCTCAGACATGGACTTGACTTGAGCAGAGGTCATCCCGTGGACCTCTGACATGAGCAGGACAGACGAGGAGGTTTCCTCGTGAACTTCTGGCCGGATCGTGGCCTGGGCGGAGGTCTCCTCGTGGGCCTCCGATGTGAGCAGGACAGGAGAGGAGGTTTTCTCTTGAGCCTCTGGCAGGAACGTGGCTTGGGCGGAGGTCTCCTCGTGGGCCTCCGATATGAGTAGGACAGGAGAGGAGGTTTTCTCGTGAACTCCTGGCCAGATCGTGGCCTGGGCGGAGGTCTCCTCGTGGGCCTCCGATATGAGCAGGACAGGAGAGGAGGTTTTCTCTTGAACCTCTGGCAGGAACGTGGCTTGGGCGGAGGTCTCCTCGTGGACCTCCGGTGTGAACAGGACAGGAGCGGAGCACCCCACCTGGGTCTCCGACAGGGACAGGACCTCGTGGACCTCAGACATGAACAGGACAGGAGTGGAGGTTTCCTCGTGAACCTCCACGAGCAGCTCAGCTGAAGGGACCTCCTGCTGGGCCTCCTGCTGGAGCTCAGGGCTGGAGGTTGCCACGTTAACCTCCAGGTGCAGCTCCATTGAGGAGACCTCCTGCTGGGCCTCCTGCTGGAGCTCGGGGCTGGAGGTTGCTATGTTAACCTCCAGGTGCAGCTCCATTGAGGAGACTTCCTGCTGGGTCTCCGGCTGGAGCTCGGGGCTGGAAGTTGCCATGTTAACCTCCAGGTGGCGCTCCACTGGGGAGACCTCCTACTGGGCCTCCTGCTGGAGCTCTGAGGGTGCCCGCCTGTGGAGCCGCTTATGCACCCACCAGCTGCTCTTAAAGCAGGCTTGGGAGCAGAAGTAGCTGCTCCTTACTCTCTGTTTCTTACAGGTGGGACACTGTAGGCAGGCTGGTCGGGTGCATCCCTCGGTGGCGCACTTCTGGGTCCCGAGTTGAGAGGTGCAGGCTGCCATGTTAGCCTGCTCCCTCTCATAGTGGTCCAAAAATGACAGGCAGGGTCGGTCGCCCAGACGGTCCTTCCCCAAAAAGGTCCTGAGGTCGGGTTGGAAGTCTGGGCTCCCGAACACCTGGACCAGTAGATCCACAAAGCCCAAAACTGTCTTAAGCTTCGTGGATCCACTGGCGAGGTGAAGCTCCGCCCATTGGCAAGCGGAGCCGACCAAACGAGAGAGGAGGAACCCCAACCACTGTTCCTCGTCGGGCTTGGGGTCCTCCAAACTCAGGAAATATATTTGGGCCTGCAAAAAAAAACATTGGGGCCACATGGAAAATCCATCGTAGGCGTCGGGGGGATAAACAAAGGTCCATTGAGAAAAAAGAATTGAATTGTAAGCAGGCATTTTAAATGTGGCGTGGTGCGCCTTGCCTTTCCCCGCTGTATCCATTTTTAGGCGGAGTATTCTGTTACAGTACTGGAAGGAGGGAAGCAGGATGCACTCGCAGGGGAAAGTTGTCAGTTTATTAGGAATATACAAAATAAATATAACCTTCAAAAGTAATGGTGCAGTCAAACAAAAAAAACACAAATGAACAAGGAAATATTCCCAAAAAACAACAGGGCAGTTATTCCTAAAGGCTAGGTAATAATCCCAACACTCACAGGGCAAAAATCCAGGAAGTCACGAGACAATAATCCTAAGTCGAGAAAAAGCGAGGAAAACAAAGACATGGAAACAAAGACAAACAAGATCAAACACACAACACCTGGAAACAATAATCACACAATAACAGGAGAACCAATGACAGAACATGGGAGGAAACATGACGTGAAACAAAACCAACGGACCAATAAGGAAGCGGGGACAGAGACATGACGTAAACCAAAAACAAAAGAACACATGGCAAAGTAAACAAAACCAGAGTTCCTGAATGAGTCTGGAGGGTTTTTATGAATAGCGCTGGAACGCGCTCAGTGGAATGCGGAAGTGCGCTACTCCACTAGCGGCGCAGCGAGAGGGAGATGCTAACAATGATAGCAAAGTGTCAGAACATTCAATTTTATTTTTGTTGTTGTTGATGATGATGATGATGTCTGTAGTAATTAATTAAGCTCTTGGCATTGCACCTTTGGTACCATGAGTTCTCAAAGTGAAATGGTCCATGGAGTACAGTAAGTAGTCTGGGATTTTGTGGGGTGTTTTTTGTTTTTTTGTTTTTTTTTTGTTTTTTTTAAATGACAACCCACCATTATCAATGTTATTATGTCTATACATAATGTCAACTGGAATCTTATCTAATTTAACTAAAAAAAATTGGTTCTCTGGCTGAAATGTTCAGAAAAAAAAAACATTATATTTCATTAGTTGGATTATGTTTATAAAATAAATCTGTAGGGGATCTGTAGAATTTTATTTACAGTTAAATGGGTCCCTGGATGCAAAAGGTTTGAGAACCCCTGGATCAATATATATAGTATCTATACAATACAATTCCTATTTGGAAAACAAAATTATACAGCGAAGTAAATTATGTGGATTTTCTATATGGATGGCCTTTACAATTTGCTGCATTTTCTTTTTAGTCAGTGTCTAGATACTTCCTTTTCAGTGTATAAAGTGCACTCTTACAAAAAATGCTTCATCTAGTGCCCTTAAGGGTTTTTCAGTTTTGTCTCTCTGGAGGAGTTCTACTAGGGCCCCTTTATGAAGCTGAAATCTCCATTACTATCTAAAAAAAAAAAAAACACTTGAGGTACCCTTTCTTGTGATTATGAAGCCCTGCAGAGATGATGCGACTTTTAGCAGGTCACGGTGGACATGGGTGGAGTTGCAGTGTCTCTGCAGGTGACCGCACAGATCACATAACCGCTCATTTAGAGAGGCAGGGTGTCAAAGCTTTCAGTCCCAATACCATTCCTCACATTCCACCACGCCTATGCAGGTGAGCAGCAAGGAGAGAAAGAAGGATGGGAAATGAATCAGAGAGCATCAACCGTCTAAAGCCAGCTATGTGATTTTTGGCCTGATTTTGTCTCAAATAAAAATCTTACATCATAGAACAATTCTTTGGTCGTGAGTTATTATAGGCCAGGGGTGTCCAATCTTATCCGGAAAGGGTCGTTGTGGGTACAGGTTTTCAGTCCAATCAAGCAGGAGCCACACCTGATTCCACCGGTTTAATCAACTGAGCTTGGTTTTCAATAGTCTCAGGTGTGGCTTCTGCTTGGTTAGAATGAAAACCTGCACCCACACCAGCTCTTTCCAGATAAGATTGGACACCCCTGAGATAGACAGTCTTAGAATACATAATGTGGCACCCAATTTAGGGCCACTGTGATGAAAGACAGCCAATTACAAAGTTCTTTGGTTAAAATTTCAGTGTGACCGCTGCTACGACATTCATTTAAAAGCCCTGATAGGAGGATAGCATTGGAGGATGCAAAATTTATAACATGAAATGAAATGTTTGTTTGAGCATGCGATCATTTAAAATACTGACTTGCTCTCATTAATTAAAATAACCAGCCTACATGCCTGACCCCTCGTACAGTGAGATGCAAAGCTACCTTGAATGCTGACGGACAGAAGTCTTGTTATTAAAAATTAAAACGTTCAGCCATCAGCATTCCATGTTATCCTCTTTTACCCATCTCCAAATTCCTCTTCTTCACAACTATTAAATGTGTTTTCTCTAGGCATAACATTGCTACTTGATTCTGTTTGTGTGTCCCCATTTTCTCCATGAGCGTATCACAGGTCTATGGTTAGAGGGTCTTCATTATATAATCTGACATGGAGAACATGATATCACACTCTGTTTGGCCAAGATTTTATTGGGATCATCTCATCCAGTGTGAAAAATAATAATATTAAAAGACTGCAGATATAGTACCGTGTAAAATAGGCTTAAAAAAGTGTTGGTTTGAAGATGTTTGAGATTTCACAATTGAAACGTCTCACTATCAAGTTATATCTGACTATTATAGACTTTAGCTTAAACGAACTGTAAGTTGGTTCAACAATCCAGAGAAAGTGAGCAGTGAACACTCAGGTCAGACATAGCCTAATGACCTCTGATATCTGCTTACTCCTCATAGCTTCACAGTTTTAAGGAGCAGTTGATCGCTGCAGCACAGAAAGCCCACAGCCTGAATCCAGTCCCAGGGAAAGCCAACGGCGTTCTGCTTCTGAACCAGCCCATCCTCATCGAGGCCTACGTAGGCCTCATGTCAACCCTTGGCAACCAGAACAAGCTGGGCTACTGTTTAGCAAGAGGCAACGTTGGTTTCTGAATGGAAATTCTGGTTTGATCAGTTCCCAGTTTTATTGAAGTGAAAGACAAGTAATGTTTGTATGTTCTGAAAATATAGTTCTTAAATGTTTTTAATAATGTTAATTCTGTTTGTCTACATATTGGGCATATTGTTCCTTTTTCAAGCTAAGCATTTCCAAAGATGTTGACAAATCAAAGCAATGTGATCACCGGTACCTTTAAATTGTGGTTAAATTATCCACTTTGCTGTAAATTAAGGCTGCGTAGCATTCTCTGTTAATGTTTGACAATATATTTTGTCAGAAAGTTCTTTTTAATCATAACATTTTAAGTTTGATGTTTCCATGAAAATGAGTCTGAAAAAGAATGTCATCTTTGCTCTTTCCTCTCTAAGAACTAGAGATTTGCCACTAATAAATGATACAGTATCATGATATTCAAAATGCAGATTATTGTTCTTCTAGATGCTTCAAATGATTGTCACTACCCTCAATTTATATTTAGGAGGAGGCTGCTTAGGTGGTTGGCATTCTGAGAGGCAGCGTTTGTGCTCTTGAGATTTGGAAGGCAGTATGAGGACAGCTGTCCTCCATTTTTTATTTTATTTTATTTATTTTTTTCAGACAATTGTCAAGGAGGCTTCCTGAAGAATGCAAATATTTTTTACATGACCACAGTTTAATGGAGGTTTGAACAACATAATGGACAGAACTAAGGAATAAATGAGGAATACATGTTTAGATACAAAACAAATGACACTGTGAGAGCATGTATGTTTTACCATCCATAGCATATATCACATGAATCCCTCATGATTGTACAATGAGGAGTGTCTCATACAGCGGATCATTTACCACCCTGCTTAGAGTCTCTTTCTCTTTTCATTCAGTCTATAACAATTCTGTCATCAGTCCTACCATTTGCTGCCCCTTCAATAATGCAGTGCTCCTTACAGGCACCTTGAAGCATGACGGTGTATGTCATATTAGGGTGATGGTAGGAATCTTGTTTTTAACAGTCAAGCAATGCACTGGAATTTTCCCGGTTTTGTAAGTTCTGCTTGTTTATTTCTTCAGCAAAGTGAACAGATTAAACACAAATCCCTGAGTACAGCCGATGCAGAAACTGATTCTACATTTCACTGCCTTTTGGGAGTCACTCAGAAATCCTAAAACGCATGCCATGATGCTATCACTCAGAAATCCTAAAACGCATGCCATGATGCTATCACTGCCTGTGTGCAGACTATCCTTTTGTTCAATCTTTTCATTCCACATTAAAACAGTGAAATATATGCAATGTGTGTTGAACAGCTGGTCTTTGGAAATCTTTTGGACAATATACTCTAAAAGTAGGTCAAATTTTAGCTATATATCTAGTGAGTAACTTAAAGCTCTCATTATCAGCTGCTAACTATATGTATGTAGTGATGCACTTTTATCAAATCTTTTCAGTACACTATCCAAGCTCTGGTTAATAAAGTGCATTCTTTCCAGCTGCAGGTGTATATTTGCACCTCCTATCGGGTGAAAAAAGGGAGGCCTGCTCTCCTGGTTCAGCATGTGTAATGGATAAAAATGTAAGAAACATACACCATACAGTTGGCCTACTGCATGTTATGCGTTAAGCTCTTGTTTCTTGTTCGTCTGATTGCATTTTGAGAGTCTACACAATAGCCCACTGTTAATGTGTACACTGCTACCAGATTTTGTACACACCACTCTGTACATGTGTGCATTCTTTTCACTCATCAGCTTCCCACAGTATCAGCTTACATGCTCAAGGTGTACAGCGTCATACACGTTAATACCGAAAACATGGTGCTCTGTGTGATCTTAATGTCAATAATAATAATAATAATAATAATAATAATAATGTGTGCGGCATAATGTAACATTTTTTAACACATCATAATATTTTGTTGAATTAAAACATAACCTACTATTCCAAAGGATATTCTGAATATTATTATAGCCAAAGCATATGTTGCTTCCTCTATAAAGTCACTTTCAGATTGAGAAAATTGCTATATAAATTATATAAATTGAATGCTCTTTGGACATTTTATTTTGAAAGGTATGGATGGAACAAGCCATTGAAACTAGAAGGTTATCATAGGTTATTAGTGTTTTATTCATTCATTCATTCTTCAAAAATGTCAGTGATTACTATATCTGTCCGTCCATCCATCCATTTTCTGTACCACTTATCCTACACAGGGTTGCCTGGACGGGGTGCAACCCATCACAGGGTACAATCACACACACATTCACACACTATGGACAATTTAGAAATGCCAAGCAGCCTACAGTGCATATCTTTGGACTGGGGGAGGAAACCGGAGTACCCAGAGGAAACCCCTGAAGCACGGCGAGAGCATGCAAGCTCCGCACGCACAGGGCAGAGGCGGGAATTGAACCTCCAACCCCAGGGGTGCAAGTGTACTAACCACTAATATAGTAATTATTAATATAGTAATTACTAGATAGTGCAATTACAATATTTTGGCAGTTTACACTGGGTCAGTGACAGCTGAAGAGCCATTTTGTCATGTTAAGCTGAGGTGTGTACAGTATATATGACAGAGAATGGGGTTATTAATCTCAATTTTCCCCAAATATGTCAATTTTACACATCGGAGAGCCATCCTTTCAGAAATATTTTGGAATTTGAATTGAAATTGTTAAATTTATTCGGATAAATCTACGGTATTAAACTTTTCCTGTCGGAAAATGGGGTGAATAGTTGTTTTCAACCGGTTTTTTTTTTTTTTCAGCTATCCAATCAACATTTATATTATGTGAGTCAGCTCCCAATGTGCCGACTTTAAGAACCGATTCAAAAGGTCAACACGCCCCCCCCCCCCCCCCCCCCTCCCCTCCCTCCCTACTTGTATTCTTCTGTATCTCTGCAGAAATCTTTATACAGAACTCTTGGAGTCGACTCTCCATTCCCAATGCGTGGAACTGGAGAATCGACTCTTTTGGAATCTACTCGTAGCATTAATCGTCAGAGAAAAAGCTGTGGTAAGAAATGTGTCTATTAAATGTTATTTCTACTTAAGGAAACAATTTGGTTATATTTTAACAGATAACCTTGTCAGCTTTCTAATGAACGTCGTCGTTATAACGGGAAAATTACATTAGCGGCCGAGCTAATTAGTTTACTCCTTCAGTTCTTAGCTGTCTAGTGTTAGCTAAACGCTATAGCACTAACGGATTGCAGCGAAGTGACTAAAGTGTGCTAAAGACGTGTAACAGTTCGGTCTCTAACTTCAACAAATCAACATGGTCGTGAAAACACATTGCTTCACTCTGTGAAGTTTTGTTTTAATTAAGTAGCTGCTAGCTACTGTAGGGACTTTGACGAAGGCCCTGTTAGCAAACGTTCTCTGGTTATAATGAGCTCGTGCTGCGTGAGTAGTGTCATTAACGCCGCATATGTCTGGACAAGTCGGGAAAAAGTCTATGAAAAAGTCATATATTTTGTACTAAATGCCGGTCCACCATTAATTATTGTTCCATTATTTGTGTTCATAAGTTTGCATACGCCTTGCAGAACCTGCAAAATGTTAATAATTGTAAATAAATAAATAAAAGTTGTGTTTATATATATATATATATATATGTGTGTGTGTGTGTGTGTGTGTCTTATGGGGAAGCTGTAAATATCTTATGTAGCTTCTGAAGGGCAGTACTAAATGAAAAAAAAATCTTTTAACAGAATTACAATTTACACCGATCATGATGTTCAAAAGTTTACACCCCCTGGGTTTGTTTGAGATTAAGTTAATTAAGCAGATTTCTTTTTCCCAGAAACACTGGGTGTGAGGCAGGAACACACCCTGGATTAGGTGCCAGTCCATCATGCACACACACTTGCACAGTCATTCACACCTAGGGGCAAAAGACTCAGCAATCCACCCACTAGCATGTTTTGGGAGGTGGGAGGAAACCGGAGAACCCAGAGGAAACACACATGGACACAAGGAGAACGTGGAAAACTCCACACGGACAGTAACCCAAGCTCAGGATCAAACCGGGGAGCTGTGAGGCATTTTTTTTTATTTAGCAATCTTTCCTAAGGATGGGTTACTCTGGAGCTGACTGTATGTTTGGATGTTAAGTCAGTAGTTTTAGACTGGAGAAAACTGCAGTATGGAGGTTTCATGGATCTGAGACTATGAACCTCTGTTTTGAATCTTATTAGTATCAATTCCAAAAGTCTGTTGTGTTTTTTTTTTTTATTATTCCTTCTATAAATTACACTATTAAAAAATGACTGTGTATTTGTTTTGTTTTTTAAATGTGTGTGTTACAGAAGTCACTGTGTTAATGTGGAGCTTGGAAGCATTTCATTTCTCAAGCTCAGGAATTGCTGTGCCCTGGAGGAGCGCCATCTCAAGAGTACATTTGAAGTTCTACTTTAGCTCATATAGTTTGTTTTGCGTTTTCTTTGAAAGAAGGCACTGGGTGATCTGCCAGCTTAGTTGTTAAGACAGAGGTGAGCCTAAAAAACAAGGAGTGACCGTGTTCCAGGCATGCAGCTGAATTTCACAACGGTGTGCTTGGGGTGTGATACAGAAATGTTTCACAATAAAATGGCGCTTCACTTTATGACATGGCCTATATTAGCAAAGTTTTCCCCATGTGGCTAATGAGGTGAGAAGTACGTACCATGTCATCTTCTGGGTTTCACACACAACTATCCATTTATCCACTATTATTTTACCCATGTTAGCATTATTTGATAAACTATCCTTATAAATGCACAATTTCGTTTTATCTTTGACTTGCCCATGGGTACTGACGAGCCAAAAAGGGATGAGAGGAATAATAGGATAGGAAGATGGGATCCCGGTGATCAATCTAATCTTTTTTGTCTTGTGTAAACAGCCGCTTTAACGAACACACCTGCTTTGTTGGTCCCCCCCCCCCCCCCCCTGTATTTTTTTTGTAAGCAGGTTTACATCATCTGTTTAATTGTGCTGTATGTTTGGATGTGTCTCCAAGGAGACTATAGTAATGATTCTGATTCAGTTGTAGTGTGGAACTCATAATTTTCTCATAAAAATGGCTGCTAACAGATGTTACAAAAGAGTCATTACTGTCCCGGGGGGGGGTGGATTGAACCCTAAACAGAGGTGCCAGTAGCTGTTTCCACCCACATATTTTTATGCGGATCAAAAAAAAAAAAAAAGTCATGTGACTTTTCCTCAACAAATCACGATTGGATAATTGGCTGATGTGATTGGATATTCAGTGCATGTGGCCAACTTATACAGTGCAATACATTTTTCTGTGGGAACTGGGGTACAGTGGGTCACATAACTGGACTAACCAGCGGACCAATCTTGTTGCACAGCATCTCAAATGTTGTTTTTGTCATTCTGAAATGCCTGAGCCAAAGTCGGTCATCGAAATGATTTGGTATAATTTCCTCCCAGAACTGTCTCACACGATTCCCTTCCCAAATATCCGCCTATGATCGCAAGATAACATGAGGTTTGTGATAGCGGTTCATCTGCACACTCTGAAGCACCAGTCATATATTATATTGAGAGAGAAATTTTTATCTTTTTTTGTTTTGTTTTTTTTGTTTTGTTTTTTTTTTTTAAATGAAAAAACGCTTTGCCCAGCGGTTTTCATCAGACAAAGACATTACGCGTGAACACAGCCTAATTTTGTTTAGCTACCAAGCCACATTACATACTAACTTTAGTTCAGTCAAGGTATCTTTATGTAATGTCAACTAACTAGCCCCGCTGTCTAGCGTAACTTAATTCAGTACATAAATATCTTTGTAAGTTAGCTTTAGTTAGCATTTTCTTTAGTTGTAAAATAGGCTACATTAGTTATATATTTTCACTATCTACTATTGCTATTGTTAACATCCACAAGAATTACTCCCTAAGTTTATACTTTGTTGAGTTTTACCTTGTCTATGGCTTGCAACTTTCTTATCCAAGTCGATGAATGTAACTACCATCCCAAGGTGACGGTACAGAGAAATATCCTACCAGCCATTTGATTAGCTTAGTGATGAGCTTCTGTCATACACCAATCACACAAATGTTCGTCCAAACACTGATTGTTGATTGGCAGCTCATTCCTGTTGCCAGATTACCGTTTGAGATCAAGCCACATTTCCGTTTTTTGTTTCTCAGCGCATAGAAGTCTCACCGTTGTTTTTACATTCATTCTGATATGTCGCCTAAATGCCTGTTTACGTTCACTCGGCTTAATGCGCTCCACAAAAACACTTGGGCGCTGCATCTAAGCCTTTCTTTGGTAGGAAAAACCCTGACATGCTACCAAACAAACATCTGACTGGATATGAGTGGGGTAAACTGAAATCAGTTGGCTGTAGGCAAAACACTGCTCATCTTGACAAGTCTTCTCTGATTATTTAACTTTATTAATTGTTAAACACATTCTGGGCACCTACTCATTTAAAATAAATACAGATATCTTCTACACATCCTCCAAATGCTAAAACTTGGAACTGGCATGATCTCAGTTCGCTCCAGGCGACAGCACTTGATCATTTAACATTTCTTACGAACAGTGCACAGATTGATCAATGATTATGCAAAGAATTATGGAGTAAGATGAATAAGCATCTACAATAATAGCCGTGTTAAAAATATGATGTTATTTTATGGGCAGTCAGGAGGAGCGGAGCTGCTAGATTAAACGTCCTTAGAGCAATTTTCCTTACATTCCACCCTGATAAGGTAAAACACTGCCCGAGGCAACGGAATACAGCAGACAGGTTCCTTAACCCAACCTACATCCAACTATTTAAACCAAAAAGCCATCGGAGGTCATCTGAGACTCACTCACGTGCGCGCACACACACACACTCTTAATGGAAAGAAATGTTTGTAAATATGAGCATGGAAGGTCACAAAAACATTAGTAAAATATAGAAACTATAGAAAAATACATATTTAAATATACATTTTTAGGCATTCTTTTGCATTCACATTCACCATTTTATCTCCACCTGCAAGAACATAAGTGTTTTTTTTTTGTTATTTCTTTTACTGTATTTGAGAGACTCAAAGTTTAAATAGATAAAATACATAATTAAACACAAATGTTACATTTTGCCTTACTACACTTATTGAGCACTTTAATCTAGCCACAGGAGGTCACAAGCCAGTGTACTTTTTGTGCCGGTCCCAAGCCCGGATAAATAGAGAGGGTTGTGTCAGGAAGGGCATCCGACGTAAAACTTTTGCCAAATTCAATCTACGAATCACTAAGATGACTTCCATACCGGATCGTTCGGGGCCCGGGTTAACAACAACCGCCATCGGTGCCGTTGACCTACAGGGCACTGGTGGAAATTGGGCTACTGTTGGTCAAAGAAGGAGAGGAGGAAGGCGTGTCCGTAGGCAGAGAGAGAAGAGGAAAGGCAGGAGTTTAGGACTGAAAGTAGGGACTTTGAATGTTGGTATGATGACAGGTAAAGGCAGAGAGCTGGTAGATATGATGCAGAGGAGGAAAGTCGACATTCTGTGTGTCCAGGAGACCAGGTGGAAAGGGAGCAAGGCTAGAAGCATTGGAGCAGGGTTTAAACTGTTTTATCATGGGGTGGACAGGAAGAGAAATGGAGTAGGAGTGATCCTGAAGGAGGAGTTTGAAGAATTTTCTGGAGGTAAAGAGAGTGTCAGATAGGTTGATGAGTCTGAAGCTGGAAATTGAAGGTGTGATGTTAAATGTTGTTAGTGCTTACACTCCACAAGTATGTTGTGAGCAAGAGGAGAAAGACAGATTCTGGAGCGAGCTTGAGGAAGTGATGCAGAGTGTTCCCAGATGTGAGAGAGTGGTGATAGGGGCAGACTTTAATGGACATGTTGGTGAAGGGAATAGTGGGGATGATGAAGTGATGGGCAGGTTTGGTCTTCAGGTAAGGAACCCAGAAGGACAGAGGTTGGTAGACTTTGCTAAAAGTATGAAGATGGCTGTGGTGAACACGTACTTTCAGAAGAGGCAGGAACACAGGGTGACATATAAGTGGCGGCAGGAGCACACAGGTGGACTATATCTTATGTAGACACTGTAATCTGATGGAGATTAGCGATTGCAAAGTAGTGGTAGGAGAGAGTGTAGCTAGACAGCATAGGATGGTGGTGTGTAAGATGACTCTGGTGGTGAGGAAGAGGAAAAGAGCAAAGCCAGAGCAGAAGACAAAGTGGTGGAAGTTGGCAAAGGAAGCGTGCTGTGCGGTTTTCAGGGAGGAGTTGAGACAGGCTTTAGGTGGTCAGGAGGTGCTTCCAGATGACTGGACTACTACAGCCAAAGCGATCAGGGAGACAGGTAGGAAGGTGCTAGGTGTGTCATCTGGAAGGAGGAAAGAAGACAAGGAGACTTGGTGGTGGAATGAGGAAGTTCAGGAGAGTATCCAGAAGAAGAGGTTAGCTAGGAAGAAGTGGGACAGTGAGAGGACAGAGGAAAGTAGACAGGAATATAGGGAGCTGCAGCGTGAGGTTAAGATAGAGGTGGCAAAGGCCAAACAGAAAGCTTATGAGGACATGTATGCAAGGTTAGATAGTAAGGAAGCTGAGAGGGATTTGTATCGGTTGGCGAGGCAGAGGGATAGAGATGGAAATGTGTTGACAGGTGATAGGAGGGTGAGGGAAAGATGGAAGGAGTACTTTGAGGAACTGATGAATGAGGAAAATGACAGAGAGAGAAGAGTAGTAGAGGCAAATATTGTTGAGCAGGAAGTAGAAAGGATTAGCAAGGGTGAAGTTAGGAGAGCTTTGAAGAGGATGCAGAGAGGAAAGGCAGTTGGTCCTGATGACATACCAGTGGAGGTATGGAAGTGTCTAGGAGAGATGGCAGTAGAGTTTTTAACTAGGTTGTTCAACGAGGTCTTAGAGAGTGAGAGGATGCCTGAGGTGTGGAGGAAAAGTGTTTTGGTGCCGATTTTTAAGAACAAGGGAGATGTGCAGAGTTGTGGAAACTACAGAGGTATTAAGCTGATGAGCCATACAATGAAGTTGTGGGAAAGAGTAGTGGAAGAAAGGCTAAGGGGAGAAGTGAGCATTTGTGAGCAGCAGTATGGTTTCATGCCAAGAAAGAGCATTACAGATGCAATATTTGCTTTGAGAATGGTGATGGAGAAGTACAGAGAGGGTCAGAAAGAGCTGCATTGTGTCTTTGTAGATTTACAGAAAGCGTATGACAGGGTGCCAAGAGAGGAGCTGTGGTATTGTATGAGGAGGTCTGGAGTGGCAGAGAAGTATGTTAGAGTGGTGCAGGATATGTATGAGAGTAGTAGGACAATGGTAAGGTGTGCGGTAGGTGTGACAGAGGAGTTCACGGTGAAGGTGGGACTGCATCAAGGATCGGCTCTGAGCCCCTTCTTGTTTGCGGTGGTGATGGACAGGCTGACAGATGAGGTCAGACAGGAATCTCCATGGACTATGATGTTTGCGGATGGCATTGTGATCTGTAGTGAGAGCAGGGAGCAGGTGGAGGAAAGTCTAGAGAGGTGGAGGTTTGCTCTGGAGAGAAGAGGAATGAAGGTTAGTCACAGAAAGACAGAATACATGTGTGTGAATGAGAGGGATCCAAGTGGAACAGTGAGGTTACAGGGAGAAGAGATAAAGAAGGTGCAGGATTTTAAGTACTTAGGGTCAACAGTCCAGAGCAATGGGGAGTGTGGAAAAGAGGTGAAGAAGCACGTGCAGACAGGTTGGAATGGGTGGAGAAAAGTGTCAGATCTGTTGTGTGATGAAAGAGTACCAGCAAGAATGAAAGGAAAGGTGTACAGGACAGTAGTGAGACCAGTGATGATGTATGGTTTGGAGACAGTTGCACTGAGGAAAAGACAGGAGGAAGAGTTAGAGGTAGAAGAGCTGAAGATGTTGAGGTTCTCTTTGGGAGTGACGAGGATGGATAGGATCAGGAATGAGTACATCAGAGGGACAGCACATGTGGGATGTTTTGGAGACAAAGTTAGAGAGGCCAGGTTGAGATGGTTTGGACATGTTCAGAGGAGGGACAGTGAATATATCGGTAAAAGGATGCTGAGGTTAGAGCTGCCAGGCAGGAGGCCGAGAGGAAGACCAAAGAGGAGGTTTATGGATGTAGTGAAGGAGGACATGAAGGTAGTCGGTCTGAGAGAAGAGGATGCAGGGGATAGGGCTAGATGGAGGCAGATGATTCGCTGTGGCTACCCCTGAAGGGAACAGCCGAAAGGAAAAGACACTTATTGAGCACTTTATTAGGAACACCTGTACACCTACATCAGCCAATCATGTGGCTGCAGTGCATAAAATCATGCAGCTACGGGCCAGCAGATTCAGGTTCATATTCACATCCAGGGATTGTCCCCAGTCCAGGGATTGTGACCATAGTATACAGGATGTGCTATAATAAATTTAAAGATTACAAAATATACTGAACCCTTTAATGATCTATATGTCAGTCATACGGGTTGTGTTTATCAGGTCTGTACCTTACGGGCGCTCCTTGTCTTCATGTCCTCACACAGGTTAAGCTGTAGTGGAAGGGGAAATGGCATGTCTGTAGACAGGTGCTTTTGGAGTTTGTTGTGATGTGAAATGAGGTTCCTCATTGCCCCGGAGTGGAATTTAACTGGCAAAGTGAGAGCTGGGTGGAGGGGCTTTGAAAAACTTTCCAAGCGCCCATGACCCTGAGTGACCTGACTAACACCAGAGCTGCACAACATGCCTGAAGCAAGTAACACTAGACAGACTTGCCAGGCTTACTTGGCACATGGCCTATAGTTCACTCAGCCCCTAGGAGCGCTCGGTACAGACAGTATTAAAGTGCTGGAAAGGAGGCTGCAGGTTACACAGGCCTGGTTCCAAATCACACATCTTACAACATTCAGCTTTTATTGGGTTAGTTTAATAATTGACCAATAACTGACCAACTATTCAACAATTACTCAAGGGCTAAATGCTTTGTTTCTAATATCAGGCATGTACTAAGGGGATGCAGGGAAGCAGTTGGAATATGCACTTGTCCTTAGGACACTCGAGTGCCATAGTGTAACTTGTTTATTCAGTAAACATGAGGCACCTGTTTGTGGAATGCAGGTTACTAGGCTAGCCCAGTGGCATTTATGATCCCTGCTGTCCACTTCTCCTTTTTCCATTTCTACTTTTTCCATCTGTCAACCATACAGCTGTGTGTAAGTACCAGATTGATAGCAGTATTTGTTTTTATTTACACCCTCGTCTGCTGTTTCTGCCCCAGCTGTCCGTGTTGTGTCTGGAGCGGTGTGTTGAACTTTGTGAGGAATGGGACTCTTGGAAAAGGCTCAAGCTCGCCAGTCCTCCCAGCTATGCAGAATGCAGAGAGGAACACACCCTGGATTTCTACGCATGGAAAACAATAGCTATGGTGAAAATGTGAGGAAGCCATCCCTGTCGGACGTCATCACCACGAAATGCTAGGCTCAGCCCATTTAGTTTCTTCACTAGTGAGATATTTTGATTGATGTCAGAAAAATAACATTCATTTTTCACATGATTAGGATTTTTGTTTGTCTTAGCTGGTGGGTATTTGCTACTGGAACATTGCACAAATTTAGCGTAAGGGCAACAAGCTAACGTGTGTTAATATGTATAGAGGAACGTTCGCACATACAATGACTCACAGCAACAAAGAGACCAGAGACCATTCATTTTCAGTCAGAGCTGGCGACTTCCGGTGACCTGAGCGACAGCGACCGTTGGCGACTACATGTGGGCGTGTCCAGCGACGTGACAAAATTGAGAAGAGTTTATGCAAATTTGGAGCGACTTGGTGCAGCAACTACCAATGGGAGTGAAGAAAGTAGAGCGCACATGATTCATGAACCGTCACACTGCCTGCGAGTCTGATTGTGTCGTGGACCCAGACAGTCCGGCACTTGCGCTTTCGCCACAGATAGATGGATTCAATGGCAAAGAGCACAGACTGCTTCTCCTTTATCTCATAGGATATGATGCATATATATATATATATATATATATATATATATATATATATATATATATATATATATATATATATATATATATATATACATACATACACACACTAGTGAAGTTTATATACAAATGCTCTCCCTCCAGAATGTTCGTGGCAAGAAAACTTGATTTGTTGTCAATAATGGAATGCTAGTTGCTCCACCCACTGATAAATGTTACTACAGCAACCAGTAGTAGGAACGCCTACTGGCAACTTTATAGTACAGCGACTGGTGACTTGCAGTGATTAAATTGCTTTATGTGTGAACATGTGTTGAGATGCAGTCAGCAGCTCATCCATGAGAAAGTCTTCACTGTAGCCTTGCATTAAAAAAACAGAGAAGAATAACAAGATTATTTTGAGCCCATCCAGTGTCTAATGGTTACAGGAATGCCATTTATTTGTGTATGGTTTATTTTGTCAGGGGCAAATTACAGCAGAACAGCACAACAGCTGGCAAACTGAAACTGTTTCATTTTAACATGCATTTTGCTGAAATTTTCCTGTAATTTATACCAGTGACAGGAGGTAACTGATTACATGAGTCATGGCTGCTTGTCTTACTTGTGAACTCAGGTGGGGAAAGAAAACATGGAAGAAAGAAAGAGAGCAAGAGAGAGAACAAGAACAACACCTTTTTTAGATAAAGATCATCTCCATGCTAGGAAGGTGTTTGTCATACAGATGGCTGTGACTAGAACTGTGTTCTGCAGAAATCATCATCTACAGTGACAACATAAATAAGGGTGTTCACCACTGATTTTCCCATGCAGATTTGTTCGATTTAAACCAAATCTGTTGACGGTCACATAAAAACGGTTTTTGCCTTGTGTATGTTTGTCAGTCTTGGGGAAAACCCGTCGGATTTCACCATGGCACAATTATGCAAATGGCCAAATAACATGGAAAATCAGGTTTTGAGCAAAATTGGGTTTTTCTGCCTATAACATATTTTGAGACCTCAACTTTAACAAAATATTTTTCACCAAAAATATGTTTTTACTTACTTTTTAACCTTGCCTAAGCTATCCTCCTGCACAGATCATGACAAGTAATGATCCAGCTTAACAAATGCAGTGGTAAAAAAAACAGTCTGCCTAAAGAGTTTTAAAACCTTGTTAGCTATGCGTTATTTCCTCACAAAGTGGTTGACTGGCACTGATCAAGTTTTTTTGATAGTGATGTGCTGTAGTAAAACAGACATAAGGCTGATCAGTTACGTTTCAGATACTGGCTGTCACATCATCATCAAAACCGAGAAGAGCGCTCACACATTCTGTACAGATGACGGCAGACAAAATGTTTTAAATGCTTTTAAATGACCTGATTAAAATATGGCCAACAGAACAAGTCACTGAATTAGTGATCGATTGTTTCAGCACTAATGTTACCATGAAAAGAGATCAGTCGAGTGTAGAGACAATAACGAGGCTTGTGTTTAAATGCTGAGTGACTTTTACCTCAAGCGATAAAACTAGAAAGACTGAAGTGAATAATGCTGATGTTTAAAATGTTTACACATTTCCCGCCCTAAACTGATAACTTTTTATGAGAATGATTTATTTTTTATTTTATTTTAATTTTTTTATTAAAGTATTACTGATTAAGTAGATTAGGTTACAAATGTAGAGGTAGGTAGGTGGGTGGATGGGGGTGGGGCGGGGCTTACTACAGCCTGATATTACCTTAGGATAATATTAAAATCGGTTAAGATAATTCTAACTGATATAATATAAAGATGACTTCAGAGTTATTTGGGACTCAGAAAATTGCTTAAGATGTAAAAGTAATGACTTCTAATATTCTATAAAAGGACATAATTATTAAACATGGAATGACTGCTGGATGGGCGGGACTTCTGAATAGCCTGTTAGTCAGTAGGCTATGTATCGAGGCTGGTATGAAGACCATAGTTTTCATGGTCATTTAATAATTTGCAGTCATGTTTGTTACATATTAAATGCTAATGTAATTAGTAAATAGCATTTGCTTTCAGACCATCAGCGTGGTCATATCTTTAAGTGGAGTCAAAATGAAATTTAAAATGCAATTTACTTCCTTTTCACTTTTGCAGGTAAACAGACTTTTTTGAGGTTAAGACACAGAAGTGAAACATATCTTTTAGTTTTTAGAACTATATATAGTAGAAACTGTTACATTTTTTTCATGGGTGTTCATGTGTCCACCTCTGATATAGTTCAATAGGGTTCAATAAATGTTCCCAAAAAAATCCGGTGGACCTAAAGCCCGATGACAGGCAGGTTTAGGGGGGCCTATCATCAGTGGCAGAAAGGACAGATGCTTCTAAGGGGCCCTCCTTAAGCTCCCGGCGGTGCGTTCACACTCAGTCTGTCCCTGCCGTGACTCCCAGCAATCTCAAACTTTTTAGCCTGCTGTGTAATCCAAGCCTTGAAAATGCACCCACGAAACAACCCCTGCATGCCCGGCTGCTTGGAGTTCTTCACATTCTGTAGGTAATGAGCAAACTGCAACAGAAACACATTCCTGAATGATATCTATAATTTTTGCAGATGTACTATGTGATAAAAATAGAGTCCATTTGCCGTACAGTGCCGTATTTATCTTTCATTTATGTGTGTCATGCCATATTTTGCACCTGCATGTAGTATCTCTGCAATTCATCACATAGATCTCAGTTTTATCCCATGTGAAGTACTGGGTAAGTGATTCTACATACATGTGATTGTTTGCCAACAGGGGGCAATGCATGCCTTTCTGCAGAAGCAATGTAATGCAATCAGGCCCCGTGCACTTTCTGTTTAGTCAGCAAAACTGCCTCTCAGCAAACAAGCTCTCTGCCCTCAAGTATTTAAACAAGCAGTTATTCTCTTTCACTTCACCCATTATTCCTGACACTAATATGAATTCTTACAGTGAAGCTCACCATTCAAGTATGTTCTGTTTGCCCTTTCAGAACAGATAATAAAACTTAGTTGTTCATCTCTTTGTTTTCTTGCCCCCACCCAAACTCAGTTTTACACTAGCATTACACTCCTGACTTGAGAAATCAGATATAAATTTCTGCCTATAACCAAAGCTAATAAAAGTAAAGAGAGGCATGTGGTGTTGACTGCCCTGTCCGTTTCAGGCCTGGAGCTGTGCGGTCTTAATCCTCTCCTGACAAGTGGGAGAGTTTATGAGCGAGGTCAGACAACGGTGTGAGTTCATGGAACGCTAACCCCAGAGCGCACACTGCTGCCTCCTGACACCCTCTTCCCTCATCTCCTACTGCCCTCAAGCTTCTCCCTACTTGACCTCTTGAAGCAGGGCAACAGTTTGATGGGTTGTTGCTTAAAATGATCCCCACACTATGCTCTCTCTCCTTCTTTCCCTGCAAGCCTCGTCTACCCAATGCAACACATGTATGTCCTTGCAATATACACTTTCACTATCTTTGAGTCCTGACCACACCAACCCAACACATACCAATTCTCAGCCTTCTCTTCTCTGTTCTCTCACTTTTCACACCCTTTCACTGGGATAACTTTGCCACCGTGTCCCCAGCAACCCTTATCACACAAATATGTCTTCCTCAACATTGCTGGCATGTATCCTTACAGTCTGTAAAGAGATTTGACAGCTGTGGGCTTATGGTTTACAATAAACATGCTAACATTCTCCTCCCGTTGACTCTCTGGGCTCACTTGAGACGCACGATAAAGGTTTTTTCAGCATGGAGAGGGAGAGGCTCGTTGTGCAGGATTGATACTTTGCCAGCCAGTGTGAGACACTCATCTCATAATTGGCATTAATAACCTGGGTGGTGCAGAGAGCTTGAGGTGCCTCTGTTAAGTAGAATCACATCTGTAAGTCGGGGGAATCTTGTGGTCTCTTGCTATTATTAATATCACCAAGTGCTTTGCCACCTGGTGGTGAATAGTGGGAATACATGACCTAGGTTTGGCCAAAGGACATGGCCAATAAAGTTCTTACACCCCAAAAAAAAGTCCTGAAAGAAGAAGCTTATGCTAGAAGCCTACACACTGCTTACACACTAAAGCTGAAAACATTACAAAAGAAAGACAGAACAATCATGAGTTACTGATCAGACCGGAAAAGGGAGTCCTGGTTTAATGACACACAACAAGATTTGTAACTGCACACAAAATAGGCTTACTTTACGTAAGGTGAACTTTCTGTGCATGAGGCCTGCATAACACATTTCCTTATTACTTTACTTAAAATGCTCCCTAAATCAAGGAGAACCAAACTTTTAAAATGGATAAGGCCTCATCAGATACAGAACTGTTCATATATAAATGCCAAATTTAGAATAACCACTGAACAACTTTAACCCAATTCTTTAATGGTTGAATGTTGGCAGCTTATATTTCTCCACTCAGACCCATGAGGAGCCAAGTCCAGTGGTTCTCACACTCACGATGGAAGATCCTGCTCTTTCTAAGATGATTCTGATAAGTGGAACAAGGCTTGATGAATGCTTGATTGATGGCTTGTTTCCCCCATGGCCAGCAGCACAATGGCAGCAGGTCTGTTGTTCTGTGCGACTCAGAGCAGTAGAGGGGGCAGCAACGTGATGACACAAAGGGTCAGCTCCTGTCTGCCCAGCTCTCATCACCCTCTTGCTCCTGTCAGATTCACATAATAGCCACCGAGTTGCACAGGACGCAGACCAGCAACTTTCAATCGTATAAACCAGAGATCAACAACTAGTGGACTCAGAAAAGTATTTTAGCAAACAGTCTGGGAAAAAAAAAATCAATATATTCGTTGTATTAAAAACAACGAATTGTATAATTCTGTAATACTTTTCTAAACATGAACCAGCTCTGCTTCTGTAGCAGATAAACTGTCATGGCTTATCCAATCATGTGCATTTATGTAAAGCTCATTAGGAAGGGAAGAATCTGCTCAGTGAAATGACAACATGGTTTGTACAAAAATAACAAAAGTTGATGCCAATAAACAAACTTTTAATGTTTAATGACGAATAGAAAGAGAAGTGTGTTTATTCTGCTCTTCAAGTTTAAATCCAATGTATCACATCTCATTTGTTCAGAGTTTGCAACTATGAAACTAAACACTTTGAATTGATGTCTTATTTATAGTCATAAATTAATCATTAATTATAACACATTAAAAAGTAACTTTTGCCACCATTCTGGTTCTATGTAAAACCTTCACAAGTATTAGTTGAATAGCCCTGGTATAAACCATTCAGTGATTGTTAGTTCTACATGTCTGCTGCATTTGCACCAATTGTACCAACTGTAGTCAAATTTATAAAAACAGGGGTTCTAAAGCAATCAGTATACAAACACCAATGTTAGAAAAGAATCAACCATGTTTTATCCCATCTGAATCCACCTTCTATTTGGGCAAGGCTTGTTTTTGGATGTTTGTTTCGTTACTACAGCCACCCTGTGGGTCAGCAACGATGTGTACCAAGGTGTTTGTCTGAATTTTGTTTTTTGTTTTTTTTTACAGGCAACATCTGTAGCATCAGATAACAGAGTTTAGAGCAGAACGTTTTGATATGGTGGAAGCAGGTAAAAAGATTTTTTTTTTTTTCAAATGAGAAGCTTTGTTTGAGGCAATTTCACACTATTTTATTTGCAAGCATACCACCTGGATCAGGGCATGCTGGAAAGCTCTTAGTTTGCATGGCAAAATAAAAAAATATGTTGCAACACAAAGTTGAGAAAGATTATTACACACTGCAGTCACCTTGTAGGCTAGCTGGTTTGATTCCTCCTGAACTGCTGTTGTCTTGTGTGGAATCAGCCCTAAAGGCATACAGCACAGATCTACACGTTCCGAGAGAAGTCTGGGAGAATCCACAGCTCTTAATGCCTTAAGCAAGTCTGTTCTGCATCTCGTCATCCTTAAACATGAGCAGTCTTAAACATGCACCAGTACCCAGACACTGAATTGCACTCACACCCTGTGAAAAACTGCTACAACAGCGTTTGACATTTCTTACAGTAACTCAGTTACCTGCCACATGTTGGGCCTCAATGATCAGTTTTCTTCTTAAAGTTGTGTATGTAAATGCTTTCGTAGGCCAAGCTGCACTAAAAATTCCTGGCAGATTTGAGTTTCAATAACACCAAATTTCTTCATGCTCACGTGCTTGTGTTGATAATCATCCTTAAATTTCCAAGCACATTCATATCACAGCTGATTCACATTTAGTGACACCAACAAAACTCCATAAAAGGCAAAGCTCACAGAGAGATGGGAAAAGACAAAATGGCTAAGTGGCAAAAAAGTAATGTTCACTGAATAAAACTCAGCCATTGCAGCAACTTGGCTACCATAGACACGCACTAACTCTTACTCCTATTATCGGGCAGAAGACAGCAATAAAAATAAATCTATAAATAAAGACAAATAAGACTAGCCATTCAATTTGGACAGAAGAAATGTTCTTTAACCTTATACATAAATTTACACAAACCCAGGAGCTCTTTTAGGATACAAATGTTTTCCAAAACTTACAGGATTTTCACCAATGCCTCATTTCGTTTGTAAATGCTGCTGTGAATAATTTTCAGATTCACTTGTTCATGTCCAGCTTGATACCTGAGGCCCATTGAGTGTTTACTCCAACAACTCAACCTAGTTTAGCAAACTGCAGTTTGGAAACAATGTGGAATACAGGATGCGTTTTTGGAGGCAGACTTGGTGACAGAGTATATAAAGATCAAGACTAGTTTACTGTAGTCATTAAAATATGCATTACTCTTTGTGCCAGATAAGAACTAAACCCTCCCAAATGAGAAGGGAAAAAAAAAACATGCTCACCATATTCTTATCCAGAAACAATCACAGATACATATATCAGGTAGCAGGAACTAAGGCTGTAGTTAATACGTCCCATTGACCATGGCTGTAGTTTACATTCCTCCAGCATAAGAACCCTTATACCCACCAGCACTCTAGTGATGCTATACTGATATGCCACATATCAGTCCCTAAACATGGCTGGGAGGTCAGGAGACAAAGACGATTTTTGTCATTTTTAGTCTGCTGTACTAAATAAATTCCAGTTAACTGATTCATGTGGTTAGAGAGAAAGAGAAGCCGGCGTTTATTCCTTGATTTATGCCTTTTTATTTAATAGTGTAGAAATGAATACACTTCTATGCATCCCTGTACTGGATTAGAGTATGCGTCTCAACCAGCTCCTTAAAATCTCAGGACTGTGGTTTCAGACTTACATTCATCCCTCTTTCTAAATACAAACTGTTTCTGTTAGTTTTAGTGTAGTTTCTAAATAACTCAGCGTTCTGAGTTTATGTGGTTAAATTAAGATGGATAAACTAGGGGTCTTATTTATAAAGACACGTGTAGAACAATCCTAAATGTGAATATACACTTGTTTCCAAATAAAATAAAATAAAATAATTTCTAAAATGTCATTGAAAATTTTTATATGTACATGTGTATGAGAAATATTCTTATATGGTGGGAGACAAGAAGTATAAACAGCAGCGTGAGTAATATGTCCTGGTAATTTTCTGTCAAAATATGCAAAAAGTGCAACGCTGGAGTAAAAACAACAAACATAGGCAGGATTCTGAGAATAGTAAAACACTGGCTGTACTGGGGAGAACCATGGCGCATGTACAGAGTGCTTTATCCAAGATTGATTAGATTTTTGTTCACAAAAAAGTCTTAAAAGTCAAATCACTTATGGATTTTATTTTGTACTCCACTATATTTTCCTTGATTTTTTTTTTTTTTGCACTTGACTAAACTTTCTCCTATTTTTTGCATTTCACCATATTTTCACATTTTTTCTAATTTCCTGCATTTTACTATATTTTGCCCTAATTTATTTTTTTCCCCCTTCATTGTATTTTAACATACTCATATTCACATCACTGCTCTAACACCGCATCCTATAGTCAAGATATTAGATGCAGGTTTTATGACCATAGATACTAATGTCAGTACTATTACTATTTAAGATCAAATCTGATTATATGAATGTTTGATACATGATGCTGTAGGATTTTAATATAGGAAGTCCAGTGTAATCTGTTTAAACGATGGATAAGTGTTTACCAGGTGTGACGGGCCATGTTACTGAGCCGCAGTGTAAATTGAGCAGATGACGTGTTTATTACCTTGAACTCTGTTCATCATGTCCCGTTTGGGAGTCGGCGTCAGTTCAATTAAACGCACATAACTCTGTTCAGCCTGAGCACCTCCATCTGAAAACCAATCCAGCTTTGCTCAGCACTGAGCCCACTCCAGTTCTGCATGAAGGAGCAGTTACGCGAGAATGTTTTTGGTGAGGTGATGATCCTCTGCAACAAGAATTTACTGAAAGTGGAAAAGAATGAATTGCTTTCACAACTTGTTCTGTTTCAGTGGAAACACACACACTCAGTCACGCTAACCTCCGTACACACACACACACACACACACACACACACACACACACACACACACACACACACACACACACACACACCCACCAACCAACCACATACACTTAGGGGCAATTGGCTTTGCTGGTTAACAAGTGCCGTTATCTGGTAGAAACCTGGTCCACCTAGCATTACACATACACACAATCAGGGTCAGTTGGCTTTGTTGGTTGAC
>CM042537.1:27719208-27736708 GCA_023630585.1 Cranoglanis bouderius
CAACTGTTTTTTCGGCTATACGTAATTGAAGGAATCTAATAGTGCATAAAGACAAATTAAGGAAGATGATGTGTGTAAAGGCGCATGTGCAATGCGCTTGGCCTACATAGCCCAGACCTATACAGTTACAGATTAATGTGGGTTTAGCACCATGGCTCAGAGTTATGATGCTGCGTGTTAAACCCCAGGCAGGGATAATAAGCGCATTAGAGATGCGGACCTGGACGAGGCAAAGACTGACGTAACTGTTAATGTGCGAAACGAGGACATGCATCTGATGTGAAGTAATAGGACAGTGGTGAGTGACATGCTATGCCTGCATATTAAAAGCAATTAACAGTGTAGTGACGTAAGGGTTTCATGTGTCGTTAGGAATATCAGCCGTAATCAATCCTAGGTCGCATCAGGAGTGTGTAGGTAGCATGTCCTTGTGCTAGAAGGACGTGTATGGTCTGAACCACAGGGTTCAACCTGACTGGTGTTTCTAAAAATGGTCGGATCAGATCATATGTGCTTTAGTAACATCTCAGCACAATGGAAATACAGAAATCAGTCCTGATGATGCTGCACAGGCTCCCAAGGTCAACAATAAAGCAGTTCGAAGTATATTGTTATGCATGTACAGATGCACTTAGCATCTCGGCTCTTATTTCATAAGAAGACAGCTGCCTGTCAATCTACTTTAATGCACCAAACACATGCTTGACCTTAGGATTAACTGTCCAACTAGTCCATGAAAGTGGAAAATTGATGTTAGATAAACGTGTAGTAGTAGCAGCAGTTGTTTCTTAGCAGCCTTGTCATTAAAAGCCCCAGAGGGAATGCATATACAATGTACAATGATATCCAAGTGGGGATTTTTTTGGTTGTTAAACCTGCCCCCACCCCCTCTTCTGAGAACAATATGGACAATTAAATACACTCCTAAGAGAGGCAGAAGGGGAAAAAAGAAGTAAAGCGTGTGTGAATGAGATGAGTGGTGGATCTGGCATACATGTGTTGCTTGAAGAGTAGTAAATATTGAGGCGTTGATGTATTGTTCAGCTACAATGGATATAAAAAAATGAATATAAAAAACTTACCATAACCTGGATGCATAAGTGTGCACACCCCTAAACTAATACATTGTTAAAGCACCTTTTGATTATATTACCCCACTCAGTCTTTTTGGCTAAGAGTCTATCAGCATGGCACATCTTGACTTGGCAGTTTATTTTCACTTTTTCTTGCAAACACATTCTAGATCCATCAAATTGTTAGGGCATCTCCTGTGCACAGCCCACTTCAGATCACCCCACAGATTTTTAATTGGATTCAGGTCTGGGCTCTGGCTGCACTCTTAAAAAAAAATGCTGGGTTATTGTTTCTACCCAAACGCTGGGTTGAGTCATATAATTGGGTTATTTTCTTAGTCTTGGGTAGTTTTTGGGTAGTTTTGTGTAACCCATCCACTGACAGCACCCCTCCCCCACCCAGACGCCTCAGCCTCAGCTCCTTGGGTCAAATCAACTCAGCACGGACTGTTTGAATTCACCTCAGGTGGAGGTAGCAGTTTTCACATGGACAGACTATTAGATTTACTTGAAGAAACATACTCAGAAAGGATGTGTTAATATCCTACACACTTTTTTGTTTTATTACTATTTCAACACGTTAAATCATCCAATAAATGTGTTTAGAAAAATCACGAGTGACCAACACAACGTTTGTTAAATTATTGTCCAATCACGTTGCGGACTGCGCTCCTGACGTCATCATTCAAATCTAAACTCACCTCAAAGCGAATGTTCATTGCTTTGACCTTTTGATTGTGACCGTGGAGTTGGAGTCCTGAGGCGAAGAAACTTAATGACCACCGGGAAGTTAGTGTTCATCACTATTTAGCGTTAATGCTGCTGAAAATGCCTGGCTGAGTTTGTGATATTTGAAGGTTAGTCGCAGCAAGACAGAATACATGTGTGTGAATGAGAGGGATCCAAGTGGAACAGTGAGGTTACAGGGAGAAGAGGTAAAGAAGGTGCAGGATTTTAAGTACTTAGGGTCAACAGTCCAGAGCAATGGAGAGTGTGGAAAAGAGGTGAAGAAGCATGTGCAGGCAGGTTGGAACGGGTGGAGAAAAGTGTCAGGTCTGTTGTGTGATAAAAGAGTACCAGCAAGAATGAAAGGAAAGGTGTACAGGACAGTAGTGAGACCAGCGATGTTGTATGGTTTGGAGACACTTGCACTGAGGAAAAGACAAGAGGAAGAGTTAGAGGTAGCAGAGCTGAAGATGTTGAGGTTCTCTTTGGGAGTGACAAGGATGGATAGGATCAAGAATGAGTACATCAGGGGGACAGCACATGTGAGATGTTTTGGAGACAAAGTTAGAGAGGCCAGGTTGAGATGGTTTGGACATGTTCAGAGGAGGAAGAGTGAATATATCGGTAAAAGGATGCTGAGGTTAGAGCTGCCAGGCAGGAGGCCGAGAGGAAGACCAAAGAGGAGGTTTATGGATGTAGTGAAGGAGGACATGAAGGTAGTTGGTCTGAGAGAAGAGGATGCAGAGGATAGGGCTAGATGGAGGCAGATGATTCGCTGTGGCGACCCCTGAAGGGAACAGCCGAAAGGAAAGAAGGAGTTTGTGGCAGATATTTAGGCAGGAAGCTCTCGAAAATGTATTCACTGGAAAACAGTAACTCAGCAGGTGATAATTAACTTCACCTATCGCGACGGCTTCAAAAGTGAATATGTACTGCTTCCTCAGTGTTGGCGTTACACTACTAGTGTCATGTGTTCATGTTGGCTGTGAAATATGGACTGAGGTTATTCTATAATTCTCTGGGTCTGCATCTTATCTGAGGCTCAGAGTTAAGGTTAGCTAGCTGAATGCTGTCACCAATCACAGGAGGAATGAGTGATGCTAACCTAGACGCTCACTTGAGATGATAGCATTATTTTAGCATACAACTCGTGGTAATATTAAACATTCCCATTCCCTTTTTGAAAGTTAACGATAATGCAGCATTACAGCTATTCACCATGATGTAATACAGAGCAAGTGTTTTGGACAAAGCAAGCTGTAGTAATTAGCATTAGGAGGATGGGTTATTGCCATGTTTCTTCATGGGTTCGGCGAATGTTAATGCTGGTTAACAGGTGCAGACAGTCAGTGGCAGGCACTTTTTTTCAAGGGACTTCAGGACAGCGTAACAGATATTGCGTCATCAGGTAGGCGTGGCCTATTTTGAGAATCTGCATAGGTCAACGATCATGCGCAGTTTGGGAAGAAAAGCCATTTGCTGCAGTTAGTTGTCTGTCAGTGATCACGGGGGTTTTACATCAATTCTGGTATAACGTCAGACACCTGTCCATGATCTAAGGGCTTTCTTGCCAAATACCCTTTTACATTCATACTGCTATATCTTCTGATACCTTTCATGTCTGAAAGTCTTACTGACTTTACATCAATTCTATCACATGTCCTAACATACAAGACTAAAAATCTGCAGTAAAACCTTATTTCTTTTTAACCTCAGTATTGTTTCCACTGCTGCTGACCCATTATAAAAAAACAAACTCATAATCATCCACGTTTTCATACTCACTTTTATTTACACAGACAGAAAGCGCAAAGTTGACAGTTTGAAGAACCAGTTAATTTAGCATTTACAGGATTTTTTTTAAAAAATTTTTTAAACCACGAAAAAATAGTTACTGATATGACTATTTTGTCCTTCATCTTACATCACTGATCCTGGGAATGCCCGTGCAAAAAACAGTATTCTGCGCATGTTCGGTGACCTGTAATTTTTTTTCTAAGGGGGGCGTCTTCGCCACACCTCCAGAAACACCTGTTTTACATTGCGGTACTAAAACCCCTGGAATTTAGTGAATGCCGACGGAACTTGGCTAGCTCAGAAATGTCAAGGCCAAAAGTTCTTCACAAGGTTATCATGACAAAAAGAGAAGTTGGGGGTTAGGTTGTAATGCTTTCCACTATCTCTGTAATGTTGGTTGACTTAATTAGGTTGTGGCGGTGAGGTGCGCAAGTTAGCTAGATTTTCCTGTTGAGTCTACAGCGCCATTTTGTTCATTAGGAGAGTGGAGGTCACATTTCAAAAACTTTCACAATTTGGGATTCTGTAACACAATTTCTCAGTTGAAGCCCAAAGGCATTTGTACATATTTTGTAGCTAACAACTAACTGACACTCTTTTTGCTCTTTTACAGCTTTTCAAATGGAAGGGACTCCTGTCTTCCTAGATGGCAGGGAGATTTGTAAGAAGATGCATCAACTACAATTCTTACATCTGTCAAATGTTTTAATGATTTTAATAAATGTCACCTGAATTTCATGCAATTGTTTGTTAATTTTGTGAGCATTTTAATAGAATTTTAGCATACAAACAAATAGCATTTTAGGATAATTGTAGGGAAGTATAAACAACACATTTGTGTTATTTTTGTGTTATTTTTTAACACATCTTTGTGTTAAAAATCACACTGATTGTGTTAAATGTACTAACACACTGATTGTGTTAAAAGCAACACAAAATGTGTTGTTCTTAACTAGACACGCAGGTGTGTTAAAAATTAACACACGATTGAGTGAAGGTTTGTATCTATTTATCCATGAAATCATTACTGTACACTAGGAAAAGCAAAAATGTGCGATAACAGTCCAGTTTACCTGACATTAAATGCACCGCTATATTCGTTAGCTTTGGCTTACTTGTTTGTAATGCCCACTGGATCGTAAGTTGGTTACTCATTTTTTTGGATCTCCTTTGGTCAAAATCTAAATTTTTGGTCAATAAATATATGACTTATTTGAGTAATTTACTTCAAAGTAGTCTGTATATAGTTGCAATCAAAATTATTCAACCCCCATTGCAAATCAGGTTTGCTGTAAAATTTACAGACTTTCAGCTGTTTGCAGTGAACAACTCAAACGAAAGCAACTGAAATCATTCAACACAACGAATGCTTCAAGTGGTTTTCCCAAATTCACCTGAAAATGCAACTTATAATGACTTCTCCAGTTTCAAAATGATTCAACCCCCTGAACAGAATCCCTGCAAAAATATGCAAAACAGGTGTTGTCTCAAGCACACTTGATGCAAATAATCAAGAGCTTCATTAGTTGCACCAGGTGTACTTGAGATGGAACACATGAAATACTTGAACATACAGGAAATGCCTAGACGGAGCAGAAAAAGGAAGCTATCAATGGCTGCAAACAGATTTCTGAGAAGGCAGGTTGTGAAAAATCCTCAAGCGACTGCACAAGACCTGCAGCAAGAGTTGGTGGCAACAGGCACTGAGGTTTCAGTGAGCACAGTGTGGCGAGTACTAAACGCAGAAGGTTTCCAAGCCAGAACTCCAAGACGTACACCACTACTGACCCAAAAGCACAAGAAAAGTTGGCTCAAAATCATATAAATAAGCCACAGAAATTTTGGGATTCTGTTCTGTGAAGCAATGAAACAAAGCTGGAACTTTTCGGCACGATGGATCAGCGGTATGTCTGGAGAAAGAAGAATGAAGAAAGAACACTCTGTCCCCAGTCAAGCATGGTGGTGGCTCGGTGATGCTCTGGGGCTGCTTTTCATCCTCTGGCACTGGAAACCTGCAGTGTGTGGAAGGCAAGATGGATTCATTGAAGTATCAGGAAATCCTAGGAGAAAACGTCATGCTGTCTGTGAGGAAGCTGAAGCTTGGGCGTCATTGGACCTTCCAACAGGACAATGATACCAAGCATACCTCAAATTCCACCAAGGCTTGGTTGCAGAAGAAGTCCTGGAAAATTATACAGGGCCATCACTGTCACTTGACTTGAACCCCATAGAAAATCTCTGGTGGGATTTGAAGAAGGCGGTTCCAGCACGCAAACCCAAGAATATTACTGAACTGGAGGCCATTGCTCATGAGGAATGGGCTAAGATTCCTCAGGAATGCTGCCAGAAGCTGGTGTCTGGCTATGCATCTCGTTTGCATCAGGTCATAACAGCAAACGGGTGCTCTACTAAGTACTAAAGATGCTTGCCATGAAGGGGTTGAATAATTTTGAAACTGGAGGAGTCATTATAAGTTGCATTTTCAGTTGAATTTGGGGAAACCACTTGAAGCATTTGTTGTGTTGAACTATGTTCATTGCAAACAGCTGGAACTCTCAATTTTGACAATAAACCTGATTTGCAGTGGGGGTTGAATAATTTTGATTGAAACTGTATAAATACCACTTTAGCAGTTCTAGCAATACATTTCTGAACACCTTCTTCTGTATAAATAAAGGAGATACCATGTTGACATATTTGTTTATAATGTGGTATATTTGACATTTTCAAAGGGTAAAAATAACCCTGAAAATATTAACCCATTTATAAAATAAAATTAACTCATTTTGTAAAAATGAAACCATCATTTGGGTTGAAAAACAACCCATTTTCTGAGTTAAAATTAACAAGCCACCTTGATGGGTTAAGTTTAGCTCAAAATGTGTTCTGTCCTATATTTACCCAGCCATTGGGCTAAAAATAACCCAATTTGGGTTGTTTTTAACCCAGTGTTTTTTAGAGTGTAGGTCATTCAAAAACATTTATCTTCTTTTGGTTGAGCCATTCCTTTGTTGATTTGGATGTATGCTTTCACTGTCATGTTAAAAAGGGAAATTCTTTTTCATCTTCAGATTACTAGCACACACCTGAAGGTTTTGCACTAAAATCTACTGGTATTTGTAGCTATTCATGAGTCCATCCACCTTGATAAAAGCCCCAGTTCTGGCTGAAGAAAAGCAGCCCTAAAGCACAATGCTGCCACTCCCATGCTTCACTGTGGGTATTGTGTTCTTTTGGTGATGTGCCTTTTTTGCACTAAACAAATCTTTTGGAATTATGGAATTATTATACTTTTTGGAATTGGCCTCATGCAGAGAGTAGTCAGTAATTCTCAGATATTCCTGCAACTCCTTTAATGTTGCCGTAGGCCTCTTGGCAGCCTCTCTGGTAAGTTTTTGTCTTGTCCTTTTATAAATTTTGGATTACGTCCTGTTCTTGGTGATGTCACTGTGATGCTCCATTTTCTCCACTTGTTGATGATGGGTCTTCACGGTGTTCCATGATACAGCTAACATTTTGGATTTTTTTGTACCTCTCTCCTGATCGATACCTTTCGACAGTGAGACCCTGTACAGGCTTTGTAAGCTCTTTGCAGACAATGGCTTCAGCAGTCAGATGAACTGATGCATTCTAATGCTTTTGTATATGTAGGTGTTAACATGTATGTTATTGGTTATGTATGATTGAATTGTTCAATTTGGTTCTTGTGTGATGCTGAGTTTTGTTCAGTTAATAAATGTTTAGTGAGAAGATAAAGCCAGTGTGATATGGTAAGTTCATTTGTGGATTTCCAGTGCAATAATATTGTTTCCTTGGTGAATAGATTAGATGTGTTATTTTCTGTTATTGAGCGTTCTAATTGTGAAGGATTGCCGAGGACACACGCAGAGGTAGATGGTGGAAAGTTACACACCAGGATTGTCACAGCTTTTGAGTAATTTCTTTCCAGAAGTGAAAACTGAACTTGTGTGCTTAACCAAAGGGCATGGGTGTGGTTTTTAATAAAGCTGAGTGTGCAGTTTGTGCATTTATCTCACAACTTATGTGAACTTGCTCAAATAGGATGCTTTTTGTATAGGCTAGGCATGATATTTGTGTACTGGAATGGCACACAGTGTCCCATCCCCAAGCACTTTCAAAGAGCACAGCTCAGCAGCCATGTTTCTAGAACAGTCTTGCCTGTACTGGGTACGATAAATGAGGTGTTCATGTAGGAAATCACCAACATGTCTTCACATGTTGGATTAGTATTAACCAAAATTCAAACCAGGGGTGGACAAAGTACTGAGAAATTATACTTAAGTGAAAGTATACAGTGCCCTCCTCTAATATTGGCACCCTTGGTAAATATGAGCAAAGAAGGCTGTGAAAAATTGACTTTATTGTGTAACCTTTTGGTCGTTTGTTAAAAATAATTCACATGGATATCAAACAATTGCAAACAAAGCACAGGCTTATCCAAAAAAAATATTTGTTAAATATAGGTGTGCAACAATTATTGGCACTCTTTTAGTCAATACTTTGTGGTACCTCCCTTTGCCAAGATAACAGCTCTGAGTCTTCTCCTATAATGCCTGATGAGGTTGGAGAATACATGGCAAGGGATCTGAGACCATTCCTCCATACAGAATATCTCCAGATCCTTCAAATTTTTAGGTCCATGCTGGTGGACTCTCCTCTTCAGTTCACCCCACAGGTTTTCTATGGGTTTCAAGTCAGGGGACTGGGATGGCCGTGGCAGTACCTTTGATTTTGTGGTCAGTAAACCATTTTTGAGTTGACTTTGATGTATGTTTTGGATCATTGTCCTGCTGGAAGATCCAGCCACAGCCAATTTTAAGCTTTCTGTCAGAAGCAGTCAGGTTTTCATTTAATATCTGTGGATATTTGATAGTCTATGATGCCATGTATCCTAACAAAATGTCCAGGTCCTCTGGCAGAAAAACAGCCCCAAAACATTAAAGAGCCACCACCATATTTAACTGTGGGCATGAGGTACTTTTCCATATGGCTACCTCTCTGTGTGTGCCAAAACCAACTCTGATGTTTATTGCCAAAAAGCTCTATTTTGGTTTCATCTGATCCTAGAATCTGATCCCACTTGAAGTTCCAGTAGTGTCTGGCAAACTGAAGACTTGAGTTTGTTTTTGGATGAGAGTAGAGGCTTTTTTTCTTGAAACCCTTCCAAACAAAATGTGGTGATGTAAGTGACTTCGGATTGTAGTTTTGGAGACTTTCTGACCCCAAGACGCAACTAAATTCTGCAATTCTCCAGCTGTGATCCTTGGAGATTTTTTGGCCACTCAAACCATCCTCTTCACAGTGTGCTGAGACAATATAGACATGCGTCCTCTTCCAGGTTGATTCATAACATTTCCAGTTGACTGGAACTTCTTAATTATTGCCCTGATGGTGGAAATTTTCAATGCTTGTGCTATTTTCTTATAGCCACTTCCCATTTTGTGAAGCTCAGCAACCTTTTGCCGCACATCACAGCTATATTTCTTGGTCTTACCCATTTTTATCAATGACTAAGGGAATTTGGCCTATGTGTTACCTCATATTTATACCTCTGTGAAACAGGAAGTCATGGTTGAACAATTTCCTGTTCCTAGTCACCAAGGTATATTTTTTTTTTTAAATGTAAAATATCAGTGGGAATATACTTCAAATATGCTTTTCTCATATGAATTCATAGGGGTGCCAATAATTGTGGCAAACATATATTTAACAAAGATTTTTTTTAATAAGCCTGTGTTGTGTTTGCAATTGTTTGATATCCATGAGAGCAGCGTTTTGGTTGTTTTTTGTTTATTTTTTTAACAAACGATCAAAAGGTTAAACAATAAAGACAATTTTTCACAGCCTTCTTTGCTCATATTTACCAAGGATGCCAATATTAGTGGAGGGCACTGTAGATATTTTGTCACAATCTTATACAATTAAAAGAGGAAGAATCCAGCCAAAGAATTTACTCAAGTCAAAATAAAAGTTGCTACTTTAATGCTCAAGTATTGCAAAGTAAAAATTAAATATTTTTAACTGATGAAATTAAGTTAATGTCATTTCCATGTGAAAAGTAACTATTATTACTGATCTAAAACTGTTAGAAGCTGCAGCTATGTTGTTTTGCCTGAAAGTATCATTCATCTTTGTAAGTTTGCAATATTTACCATAAGTTCGGATTTGACTTCCTGCATATCCAGCGGTTTTAGCTACTGGAATTGATGCTAGCCTAACATGACATTAGCAAAGAAACAGGCTAACTTAATTAAATATAACCGTTTGCTCTTAGCAACTTAGTGAAACGTACTTCACCATGCTTTTTCAAATTCAGTGGAGTTAATGCCTTCTAGGAAGGCAAAGGAGACGTCTCATTTTACACAAGTTTTTGCTTACTCTGGCGTGTTGAAACATTTTACTGAGGTAGGGCTAGGGTGCCCATCCTCAAGTTCACCTTATCGCTATTCAGATGCATGGATAACTATAGCGTTAACTACTGTTACCATTGACAAATTGGCATGATTCTTGATAGTTATTTTCTGCATTGATGATCTGAAATGACTGGATGCTAAACTGAAATGATTGGATGCTTAACTGAGCTCATTGTATTGATGTGTAGCGTACAGTCATTGAATGAGGTAGAGAAAAAGAAGAGACCTTTAAGATTTAGACTTTGAAGGTCTAAACAAATATAAGGAGTTAAAAAGTTGTTGTTGTTTTTTTCTAGGAAATGTAACTAAGTAAGAGTACAAGTATTCGAGTTTATTATTACTCAGCGGTTAATAAATTTTTACTGTCGCCATGCACAGGACAAGTTTCAAGTAACAATTAAGTCTTTAGCAGCAGATTGGATGATCTGTGATCATGGACATGTGCCACTCACTAATGAATCTAAATGTGGCTTACACTTACACAGCATGGCCTTTTCATTTAGACTTTGTTCAGGAACAGCACTTCCAAAATGAGGACGTACAATTTGCAGATGTTAGTAGAGCCCTCTGTCTGTCTGGGTGTAGGCAATATGTGGTTCATGTTCATTGGGTGGGTGATATGAGGGTTGGATTAAAAATAACTCTGCTGCTTTAGCATGTGTGGCAAAGAGGAGGTAAAGCAGACATTTGCAGAGGGCTGTTGGCTAGCTACTTGTGAGGGGGGATTTTTTTTCCACGTCACTTTCCCCGTGAATAGGCTATTAAAAAGACACAGCCGGTCTGCAGCCTGATCTCACTAGGTTGGCATACTATGCTGACATCATCCAGGTCGCGGAGGTGCAATGTGGATGGTGAGGCCAAGGAGAGATGAGGGCGCTAGAGGGACCTCTCGGTTTCCAAAAAGTACAAAAGTCCTGTATGACTGCTCATGTTCCCTGGATACTCAGCATCTATTTATTATCTGTCCACCTCTGCGACCCTGATCTTTAATTTAGCACTCTGATTCATCTGCTGTTCATTCCCCTAAAAATGCAAAAATCCCTCTACGTTTACAGTCACTTAGCCACTGGCCACTCCAGAAGACTGGGTTAATTTCTGCATATATATATATATATATATATATATATATATATATATATATATATATATATATATATATATATATATATATATATATATATATATGTTTTAGTTAGTCCTAACCTCAATAGTTTCATTTTTGGTATCTATGCACCATTGAAAGACAAAGAAGGGTACACTTAAATTAAGAAATCCCACATGGCCTGTCCCAGATGAGACTTTTAGCAATGAGCACTAGCATGAGGTCATACATTAGAAATTACCAGGTCTCTCTCCTACAAAGCGCTGTCGAAGTTCTGAGTGTACATCCTAAATGTATGTCAGCAGCAAGAGTAAAATGCTAGAGTTAAACATTTCACCTCAGGCTTTAGTCTTATTGACAGATCAGGAAGCCACCTTAGACAGAGAGGACCATTTTAAAAGACATGTTTTTCACCTGATCAATCCAGAATGATGCGCTAGCAGCCAGAGTGATGCAATTGCAAATGCCTGGCTGACAGCTCTACTGATTGTAAAAGGAAATTTCAGGCAGCAATGGGAAGTTGGAATGAACATTTCAGCACGGTGCTTAGACAGCTATCACTGGGGACATGGACCAGGAATGAAGAGGGTGGGGGGACAATTTGGCGAGGGGGGTTGTTGTTTAATATCAATATCCTAGCAACTGAGGGAGTACGATATCTCATGCAGTTGTTGTCAGGGATTGGTCAGCACTCTGGCATTGGCGCCACCCCCTCAGCTCAGGCTCTGTAGAAAGAATAAGCCAAAATCAAAACATCCTACACACTTGACTCACTCCTGTGCACTTGACCTTAACTGCACTTTACCCTGTCTGATATTACTTGTGCTTAATTTTTTTTTTTTTGTTTTGTTTTTTTTATTCATTACTAATATTTATCATACATCTGACCTCTTTCTTCGCCTTGATCGATGTGCTTGTGCCACTTACTGATAGCTTTAAAAGGCTCAGAGAAGACTACAGTGTGGCAGTATGACGTCTCCCTATGCGGCCGTACAGTTCTGCCCAGAACACGCCTTTCAACGGTAAGACATGTCCTTCTGTTCATGGCCAGGTGCTAGGTCTGAGTCACCAAGATTACTATGGAAATGTTGTCACGTGACCCAGAGTCTGACTGTAAGTTTAGTTGTACTGGTTTAATGTAGTAACACAAGTAGGTCATGTTGTTAATCACTGTACGAATGAGCGGAGGACTGAGTGAAATTTCACTCACTTTTGCATGAGTATATTTACCCATTCTACAAACACAACTTCACTGGAATGTCACACCATTGGTATTAACTACAAGTTTTGTTCAATTTCTGTAAACGTTTGCAGTTATACTTGTCCAGCTAGAGACTGTGTAACAGTGTCTGGAGATGCAAACAGTTGGATCTAACGGTCCAGCTGCTGCCAGGCTCAGATATTTATAGACACGTGTTCTTATGGTAACAATGCAAGTGTATGGGAGTGTCCAGAGTTCAGGGCAGTCAGACAAGACACTTGAAACCTTGAACCTCCTCACTATTCACACACCACTTTACACTTTACTGCAGAGTTAAACTGGGCTGAACTCCTTGCCAGTACTGCTGTATCACTGCTGTGCTCATCTTAGATCCATGTTAACGCTTGTGTTCTGTTCGCGGGTCATGTTGCCTTCAGCTAGCTGAGACACAAAATAATATTTGAAATGGCCAACGTTGAGTAAAATCACACAAAAGCCCTTCTCATGCCTAGGGATGCGTAATCAGGTATGAGTACAAATAAGACATTGAGATAATGTAACATTGAAACATTGAATTTGCCTCTTTGTTTTATTTTTTGTAAAAAGCTCTTGAATTTTTTTTAAGCCATTCTCGGGTCATAACATAACCTGTTACCTACTGTTACTTAGTAATATTAATTCGAAAATGAGAGTTTGGTTAAACATCATACCCCATTGGTCTACGTCATTCAAAACCCTGACAATGAGTTAAGATGCACTACAAACTAATATGTGTTTGTGAATGAACGTCTAACAAGAATCTAATCACTCTAATTCACTATTCTGAGCACCACATCACTGACACACGTGTATTTATGCTGTGCGCTTGCACTAACGAGTGTACCTGACCCTGATCACAGGTACATAAACCCATCACTGTTGTTATAATATCTAGTCTATTAGCCATCAGTCGACCTAAGCTGCTCCATAGGAAAGTAGACCAGTAGCAGACATGTACAAGAGCCGATATTAGGCATAACAAATTTCTTCAGATTCTCATGTTTCTTCTAGTATCTTTAGCTATAGAAAATACCTTGACAATAGGCAAATTTCTCATCAGGAGATAATTATAAATACATTAAAAATGATTCATTTTGAATAATTATAATGGTAAGAACATTTATAGACTTTCAAACCGTTTCCAGTAAAAAAAAAATTTAAAAAAATTAAAAAATGTAAATGCATATTCCATTGGCAAATAATTTTGTATATTTTCTAGAAATAAATGTTATAAGCAAAATTCCAAAAGACCATTTCAAACCTGAAATTAGTTTCAAAAAATGCCTTGAAGTATTTCTTTTTTTTTTCAGTATAAAAAGTCAAATTTATATAATGTCAAATAAGTGTTATTTCTAATAATTAGGTGCACAATTGTACACCACTTATCTGATTATCCATTTTATGTTGCCTAAAATAAACATCAAATATGTCAAATAAATGGACCAACCTAAGATCTAGAATACAAAATAGAATAGACATCGTTAAAAGATACTGGCTGGGAAACTAGTTTTGATTCACATTTATTTGAGAATCAACATTTTCTATTTGTTCTATGTTAATGCTGTGCTAAGAAATTATTATTTGGAATATAACAGGCATGTCTAATGTGCTCTTACGTCACGTGAAATATTTTGTCTCATGGAAGAGTGACTTTCCCTGTTTGATTGCTTTGCCATAGTCAGTACAACTTTGGAGAAAAACTTGGATAAACACCATAAATCACGAAGGAAGCACTCCTGCAGAGTGAGTGGAAGTTGCTATTTGAAATCACTCAAGCTTTTTCACTAGAATGAGGCACAATGAAAGCACGCGACAGAGAGGAGGAGAAACCTGGAGGGCCACTCATCTTTTGTTTGTGCCTCCATGTCTGTCCTGCAGACGCTGGTTTGAGGGATGAGGAAGGGAGGGGACTGCTCTCTTTGAACACCGCTTGGCTTTTGATTAATGAAGTCACAGGAGAAGACCCCCTACACCCTTGCAGATCGTAGGGCTCTGTTTGTTTTGATTGCATCTTCATCGCTGGATGTGCCCAACCTGCCAGGAGACAATGGGCAGCCCTGTTTAGCTCTGACCTTTAACCCTGTTCCGTCTACAAGAGGCCCAGTCTGCGTTTAAGTGGATACAGCGCACCTTCCCCCTTAGGCTGAATACAGTCCTTCAGTAACCAGACACCCGGCTGCCCACAGCGCCTCCCCCCCCCCCAAACACACACACCAGATCTACTAAACATCAAACCCACTACACTCAGGAGCAGCACGAAAATAACCGCAACGAAAAAATAGAGATGAGACCACTATTGTCTCCAAGGAGGGTTTCAGGCCTTTATTTTTTAAGTGGTAGCCCAATTCAAATACACGTGAAGCATGAAGTTTTACACAGCACTGAGTGGATTTTCCCAAAGTATTTCTTAAACAAACTTTGATCTTCCTTCTTGGAAAGACAGGAGCAGATTGCCTAAGCCGAGGATGATATGCAATTTGGGATGGTGATGGATTTGGCAGCCAAAGCTAAGCTATAAGACATGTCACTGAATTGAAATAAGAAATACCAAATACAATACACAAGCACATAACAGTTGATTTATAAGGTCATAGCAATGCCATTTGATCTGTGTGAGCTTTTGCACAGAATAAAACCTTTGGGGTGTCTACATGACATCTGTGAACCATTTACATTACATCTATGGCATACACCCTTATCCAGAGTGACTTACATTTTATTTCATTTATACATCTGAGCAGTTGAGGGCCTTACTCAAGGGCCCAACAGTGGTAGTCTGGTGGTGCTGGGGTTTGAACTCACAACCTTCTGATCAGTAGCCCAATGTCTTAACCACTGAGCTACCACTGTCCCAACTCACCATGGCGCATAACCTGACCATAAACTTCTGTCGTTTCTGCTCTTGTAAATCACAGCTTCAACACTTGATGAAAAAGGCCTGGATGCTTTGACATGTGGGTGCTGTGCCTTTTTGTGGAACCATGATGTCGTTCTTGGCCAACACTCCTTGTCAACTGGATTATGTTTCTGGCGACGTCCCAGTGTTGTAGGGGCTAACATGGGTCAACTGAGTCCTCTAACACTTCCTCCTTGCTGCAATCCATAAATCCTTTTAGCTTTGATTAGAGCTCTCTCTCTCCCTCGATTCAGGGCTGATGATTATGTCATGACAGTGGTCATTCAGTTGAGCTGTCAGATCTCCAGCAGTGAATCTAAAACATGCTCAGCACTATGTGTGACCTGAGAAAGTGGCTAGTCTGCACTTGCTGAAGACATATATATTCCTCATGCTCTCACTGGCCTAAAATGTTGATAATATTACGTGTAATAATATATAATGAGAGATATGGACACCTAATCCCTACAGTGCAGGACTTCATGTAATTTAATAGCCATTACATCCTGTGGCATATGAGTATGATTTTGTTTTGTGGTATAGAGTGGAGATCTGATTTAGGATCCAGTCAAATGAAGGGTTACTCCAGTAGCTCTCCATGCACTATAAATGAAACATCGTCTCCATGTGGTATAAACACTTTGCTTAAGTTGCTTACACCTGTTAATACTCTGTGATTGAGTTGTTTATTAATGTAAAATGATAATCCCACAATGCAGGGTTTCTCTCCTACTGTCCCTAGGACTCGGTACCCTGCACAATTTCAGTTTCTTTTTGCAGCTCACCTGATCCAACTGATGATGATGATGATGATGATCAGCTTGATAATGAGCTGGGTCAGGTGTGTTAGAACAGGAAAATAGAAAGTATACTGGGTAGTGGCTCCCTAGGAGAGTCTTAATAAATAGATTAGGCTATTTTTAAACTTCACTGTATGGCCAAAAGTATGTGGACACCTGGCCATCACACCCATATGTGGGCCTTCCCCAAACTGCTGCCACAATGTTAGTAGCAAACAAATTGCCTCTGTATGCTGTAGCATTACAATTTCCCTTCACTAAAACTAAAACAGAGGAGGAGAAACCAAATGTGTTCAAGCATGACAATGCCCCTGTACACAAAGTGAGGTCCATGAAGACATGGTTTGCCAAGATTCCAGTGGAAGAACTCGAGTGGCCTGCACAGAGCCCTGACTTCAACTCCACTCAACACCTTTGAGATGAACTAGTACTCCAGGCCTCCTCCCCCAACATCAGTGCCTGCCTTCACTAATGCACTTGTGGCTGAATGAGCACAAATCCCCACAGCCACGGTCCATAATCTAGTGGAAATCCTTCCCAGAAGATTGGAGCTTATTGTAACAGCAAATGGGGAACTAAATTTGTAATATGGGTGTGATGGTCAGGTGTCCAAAAACTTTTGGTCACATAGTGTATGTGTATGCACCCCATCCAGGATGTCCCCCACCTTGTGTCTCGAGTTCCATGGGATAGGCTCCCTGCTCACGCAACCCTGTGTAGGATAAGCGGTATGAAAAATGGATCGACTTATGGAATAGAATAAAATAGAATTTTATTACAATAGCAAATATTCAATTACAAATAAGTAGTCTTTAGTTATAGCACCACTAACAATTTTTATGTATACAAAATGCTGTATTCAGCAGTGGTGGGGAATAGTTGTGAAACAGACATATGAAGAAAATGGTTATGGATGGGATTACTGACTTTCATTGAAAATGGAGACAAGAAGAGAATTTAACAATAAGAACAAAAAAGTGCGTACAGTAGGTGAGACAAATTTTGGGAAAGTCATTGGGAACATAGGCTCATGCAACTCAGTCAGGCTTTACACACTAGTGATGAGTCGAGTGAACCTGCTCCATCATCTCGTATAACCAGCAGCTGTGATGTGAACTGGAGAGTCATATTGAGTGCAGGACAGTCAATAATGTCTATTCAGAAGATCGCTAGATTTGTCTCTATGCTCTTTTCTGAAATAAAGTCTCTAAAGGGGCCTAAAAAATTGTCAAAAGTACTGACAAGGTATCTTTTTTTTTGTTGTTCAGTAAAACTTACTAAAGGAGTCTCCAAAATAATTCATTTGGCAACAATCCGTTTTGGTGACTTCCACACACCTAATAAAACTGGTTGTTTCAGTGGTGAACTCATGGATAATGTATGACAATAGACCGGGCTGTGTTTGGCATATGTGACTCCTCACAAGATCTAA
>CM042537.1:27741708-27764208 GCA_023630585.1 Cranoglanis bouderius
ATTAGAGAGCAGCAGTGCCTGTGTGGGTGTTTCTTGCTTCACTCCTATACTCCACCTATATGTTTTCAGCCTTTAAGCTTTGTTATTACAGTCCAAACCAGCATTTCAGGTGACCATGATTTGTTGACTTCTGAGTGAAGTATAGAGTTAAAACAAATCTTAAACTCTATCTACTCTGGTACTAATCATATATATTAAGATCTCAAATGCGTTCAGTCTTTTTTTTTTTCAATCGTTTTCTGTCACTGCTGAAGCATTTGGACTATTTAACTCTTTGCAACTAGGGGTTTTGCACTTTCCTCTTGTTAAATGGAATTTTCTGCTTTCACACTGGTCTATGATTACTTTCTTTTAAAATGAATCCAACCCTCTGAATGAAAATAGCATGCCATCTGAACATTCCTCAAAACAAATAGCTGCTTTCTCTTCCTGAGTGTCTACTAAAACTGACTGCTCACTTCCTGTTTTATTGGTCCACCCCCTTAACAGCCAGTGTCATGAGCATTTTCATATACCTGTTCTGAACAAAAGACAAAAATCATTATGAAAGCTGTATAAAGTAAACATGTAATAATGGATTTCTTCTTAACATTGTAGTCAGCTTCATGCAAATGTGTTAAATTTGTTCATTTGTACAAAGTTGCCTTGTGGCAGTGTACTTTACTAAACAAAATATTATAATGTTTACAAGATTTAAACAATGGCAAAATATTCTTTAATTGCCACAGAGCAAAACAGAATGACCAGAGCTCTTATGACTGTGACTCATAATTACATACATACATATATAAATACATAAATACAGCTTAAGCCAGCGTAATTTAGGCCAATCAAATAATTAGGTTTTCTTGCAGTATATAGTATTTTATATGTACATTATTTTTCAGTAGATTGCGTGAACCAGCAGCGTGTCTCTCATGGGCTGAGGGATCTTTCTTAGCCTCCATGTCTCAGAGTCCGAACTCACAGGGAACTGACATCCTTGGGCCGGACGTCTTCAACCAGCTGCTGGAGATGCTGGACCAGTATGTACAGTTACACAAACACATACAGTACTGTGCAAAAGTTTTAGGCATACTGATTTTTTTAGTACAAACTTTGTTATAGATTTTTTATTTTATGACTTCTATAGTATTGTCAGTACAAAAAACATTTTAGATTCCCAAACATTAGTTTTCTAGCACAAACTTAAACAGAAAAATGTTCGTATGTCATTAAAGAAAGCAGCATATTACGTAAGAGACACTTTTCAGACAAAAAACACAATGAAGGCTGCTGAGTTTTGCTGCAAAAATAAGAAGCGAGTGCGAAAGTCAAAGTCTCCAGAAGAACTGTGGCTGGTTCTGCAAGATGCTCAATAAAACTTACCAGCTCATTTCCTTATAAAACTGCACAAATTGTACCGGAGACTACTATTTTTATCTTTTTTTTTTTTTTTTTGTCACACCAAATAGTGACTTTATTTAATTTACTACTGTTTACTGCTCTTTATGGTAATTTCATTTAATTTCATTATTTTGAAGGCATCTTTGCTCTACAGCATTTCTTTGCATGTGCCTAAAACATTTGCACAGTACTGTAACCGTACAGACAAACAGTTTCTGTTACACATGGGAATAGGCACTGTACAAAAACAATCATCACAAAACGTTACAAAAATATTTTTTTATAGCGTGCTGAAAGTTTCCCCAAAAAAATCCTCCTTGGGTATTTTTTTCTTCTTCCTCAGGTCGGCGTTCCACACCGTTCAGCCCATTGAGCTCTTGAACTTCTCAGAAGGTTCAACAGGCAGCTCTCCATCCAACACCATTCAGATCAGCATGGACTGCATTACTATGCACGGCTCTGACGATCACCTCGCGGTGAGTGTCCCAAAATATCACAAACCAGCAGTCTGTTTTCAATGCAATGAGCCTTTTGTTATTCACTTTACTTTTATCTGCATCAGTGAAATGCACTTGACAATGTACTATATGTCCCTGCTTCATTGGACTACAAAAATGTGCCTCACTGAACACTGCTATTTTTTTTTTTTTTTTAAAGGCTCTGCCTGTTCACTTTGCATCATGTTCATGTGGCATGTCCTCAGGATTAATATTTCTATTGCAAATCAAATATTTTGCAATCCAGGAAGTGATTTCTGAAGACAGATGTTAATAATTCATCAGGATTTTTTTTCTAAGTGGCCTTTAAAAATGTGCCTGAAGTGAAGCAACCAATTCTGATAAATACAGTGATATTTTTATAATAACAAGAAATGTTTCGCAACTTCAGAACTCCCGCTGGCATTCTTTTTTTTTTTTTTTTTTTTTTACTGATTTACTGTAATTGCTTTAAGTATAGACTGAATCAAGTTAAGTACAGCAGTTATCTAAACTTTCCATAGGTTTAAAAATGTCCTTTTAGGTCATACCGGCTTGTTTTATGTTCTTTTAACACAGTAAACTATTTAAATAGTAAAAAAGAGTAAGATGCTAATACAATGAAAATACTTACAGGTTGTGCTCCCATGAGAGAACAGGTCAAAAACCGAACTAAAATTTATATAAATAATGAAGATCTCTTGCTAAGGACCTATTTCATTAATTATAGCCATTATATGTTCCAATATTTTCCTTTGAATCCACAAAAAATATACAAATATCTTTGACTGCTTTATGGAAATTAAAGTTATAATTATAATCCTGAAATTAATTTATAGGCTGCCTTGCTGAAAAGATAATTGCTGTCAATTAAATAAAAATGTGATTACACGAAAAAAAAAAAAAAAAAACTGATTACCTCTCTGCAAGTGAAACTTGTTTTGTTTGGCGTGACCATTGAGGTGCATCATTTGGCTTTGGGGGAATTCAGTGGTAAACTCCAGTGAAAGCCGTTATTGCCCACATGCACATCTGGGGTCGTTGTTTGGTGTGGGGTTCCCCTGGTCAACCAAGGGACCACTTTTCTGATTGGGTTTGCCAACAATTAGCTTGAACGTATGTATGACTGCGTACCAATAATATGTCGTCGGTGTTAAATAGAGCAGTCATCGTGCTGCTATTTATGCTTCAGATAATGTGGTCTGGACCGAGTTGTACATCTGGACTGATTTCTGCCTTTTGTTAAAATTGGAGCGTAGACGGGACTCATGCACTGTGAACATGGAGCCGATCTGCGACAAAACTATCAATCAGAAATGTTCTACTTTGATGTAAGTCCAATATGTTGCTCTTTAAATTTTTACATTTTTGCATTTTTATTTCAGCACCTTTTTGAGAGTAAAGCTTTTCTCCCTGTCCTTTTCTCTGAAAATAAAGCTTTTCTTTCAGCTGTTCTTTTCCTTAAATACTGGGTGTGTGAGAATTCAACTGTCATGTATAGTTACATCATTAAGTGCCTAAGTACAGCATATACACACCAGGAGAGCAGTGGAAAGTCTGGAATCTGAGAGTGTGAGTTCCAGATAGAGCTGCAGTTTGGTCTCTAAGCAAGGGAGGTGAAGTGATGGGTCCCCTCCCAGCACAGGAATGCTGTTGTCCAGCAGTAAAGCAGAGGAGGATAAAAAGGAGAGGCACGCACATTGCTGTGATTCTCTACCCTGGGGTGCTGAGTGGGGGGGGTCTCTGCTTTTTCTTGAACTGGTGATTAATGCCCCCCATACTTACAGCACCACCTTGCGCCCTGCCTCCCTGTGTCCGCCCCCACCTTCCTTCCTTTAATATTGGGTGTGGTGCGGTGAGCATGGCACGCTACCACCTTTGCCTGAACCACCAGAAGTGCCATAGCTGTGGTGGGCGGGAGCATTCTGAGGAGCATATGTTTGAGGAAGGAGTGCAGTGGGCATTGGCCAGCTATACCAACATCCTCTTTTTGATGACACTAAAAAAAAAAATAATAAATCTTGGCACATCCTTCCAGGGGTGAGTCATTACACGGTACACACTGCGCGTAGCACCCTCAGGGATTGCTGTTTGCATTGTGAAGGTGTTTTATGCTTAAATCTGAAATTCCTTTTCCTCTGGGAGGTGCGTACTTTTTTACTAGCCGCAGGGCAACTACTTAGAGCAGCACCTGCCGCCGTGCAGCTTTGAGCTCCGGGCCCTCTCCTCTGTTACACTAATGGCGGGGGATGGTGGAGGTGGATTCGAGACTGAGCGAAAGCCAAGAACGTGGCATCAAATAACATGGTGGAATGTGACAAAAATGGTGTCAGAAGAAATCGTTGTATTCAATCTCCAAAAAGAAAAATTGGATGTCATGACAAGAAAGAGCTGCTGATCAGCTGAGGATTACAAGCTTACTCTGTATAGGGAGATAGAGACAGGATTTGGATAATGAATAAGGGACACTGAGAGATGTTTAAGAGCGACAGCCAGAGGAGAAGCTCAGTTCCTTAATTACATATTTTCCTCTGGGATCCTAAGGAATTGCTCAAGTTTTTCTTTCTTTCCTGTATTAAAGGGTGCTTTTTTATCTCTTTTTTTTCTGTTGACATATAACATTAAGTACAACTAGTTTCAGAAAGTATCTAGAAAATTCTGTCAGTGATTTGATGCATCAGTAATGTTTGTGCTGGAGGGGCCCAGACACAGCGGCCTCACCCTGTGATCCAATGAGAGCGCAGCACCTGAATTGAGTGCTGACAGATTGGAGAGAGTATCTTCTGGCTAAAATTTACATTGGGTGTGGATTCAGGCAAGCCAAAAATTTTTTTAGCTCATTTCATAATATAGGAATGTCTTTCACTTGCATTATACTGACTGTTTAGTCTACAATGCGTCTCCCTTCTTTTTTGTCCTTTGAAGTACTTTTTCAGCCAGACCCTGACTCAGCATGAGGTGGTTACAGAGCATTAAGAAGCGGTCTTGCTTACATGCTGCCACCCCTTCAAAAATTACTGTTTGTTCACCCATTTTTGTACATATATTTTACTGGTAGGTCTTTTTGCCAGTGGTTTGCAGTAACTCATACCTTTTTGTAACTATTTCAAAAGTGTGATTATGTTAATTATAAATTGGTATCAGTGCATGCTTGATAGTCTGATATTGTTTCCTAATGGGTTTCCAAGTAAAACACATTTAGGAAGATTCGAAACCTTAAACTATCCAAAGAACCCTTGTGAGTCTACAAGCATTTGATGATTTTGTCTGCTCGTTGGCCCAAACAATGGGGAAAAACATGTACTGAAACTAATTATGTAGTAAAGCAATTCCACATCTTCATGTGCAGGTGTTGACTTTTTATCCTACCCTTTGTTTTTAGGAGCCCACAGGTGTCTGGTCCTTTACTAACAGCTTATTATCCTGACCTTCAACACTATTCCGGATTCTTTATTGTTTATCAGCAACACAAGTATAAAGAAGATCAAAATGGTATTTACACTGGCTCAGCAGTGCAGGGTTACAAGTAAGGATAGATTTAAATATGTCGATACTTTAAAAGCAATACAATATATGAAAAATATTGAATTATGTGAAGTTCACTGGTCCAGGTGGTGCAAACAACATTCAATTCGATTCAGTTCAATTTTATTTGTATAGCACTTTTAACAAGCCATTGTCACAAAGCAGCTTTACAAAATCTATATATATTTAATAATCAAGCCAAAGGTGACCATGTCAAGAGCATTGTTAACTTGCTGGTGAGCTTAATGGCTCGTAGAAAAATCATATTCCCAATTCCAGTAGCTGAATGGGTGAAGGATGAATAGTTAATGGGAGGGGTGAGTCATACCCTTCATTGTACTCCTGGCCCTCTTCCAACATCTTTTGGTGTAAATGTCCTCCATGGTGGGCAGCCTGGTGTTGGTGATGCACCGAGCAGCTTTATAATAATAATAATAATTAGTTACATTTTATATAGTGCTTTTCTAGACACTCAAAGCGCTTTACATAGTATGGGGGGAAATCTCCTCAACCACCACCAGTGTGTAGCATCCACCTGGATGATGCGACGGCAGCCATAGTGCGCCAGAACGCCCACCACACACCAGCTAACGGTGGAGAGGAGAGATATAGCCAATTCAGGGATGGAGATTATTAGGGGGCCTTGATAGACAATGGCTAATGGGGCAAGTTTGCTGGGACACTGGGGTGATACCCCTACTCTTTACGAGAAGTGACCTGGAATTTTTAATGACCACAGAGAGTCAGGACCTGCGGTTTAACATCTCTTCCAAAAGGTAGTGCTCTTTTCACAGTATAGTGTCCCCATCATTATACTGGGGCATTAGAACCCACACAGACCACAGGGAGACCTCCACCTTCTGGCTTCCCTAATACCACTTCCAGTGGCAAGCTTAGTTTTCCCCCCAGGAGGTCTCCCCTCCAGGTACTGGCCAGGCTCAATCCTGCTTAGATTCAGTAGTAAGCTTTGCTTTCTCTAGCAGTTGAACCCCTTATCTTCAGTATTTCAGCTGCTGTATGATGCAGCATCTCGGGATGCCATTGTGCATCTGTAGAAGGAGTAGAGAACTGCTGAACTCATCCCAGGTCTCTACAGTCTCCTAAAAATGTAGTGTTGATTGACCTTATAAGTAATGCAGGATCTGCTTTGGGACAAGGAAGGGTACCCCCAGGAATTTGAATTTGCTGCTCACCAATTCCCCACTGATGAGTGTGTGGTGTATGTTTTCTTGAAGTCAACCACCATCTCCAGGAGTTGTGTTGCATCATGAGACCCACCACTGTGAAATCATCTGCAAACTCAACTGTAATTTTGCTTGGGTGTCTGGCCAAACCATCATTTGTCTTGTGTGTACAGTAGTGGGCAGAGTGTACAGCCCTGGGGGGTTCCTTGTGTTGATTACTGTGTGGTGGGACAGACAGTTATACATCCTATTGAGTTGGGACCTATTTGTCAGGAAGTCCAACACCTTGTTGAAAGAGGAATATTCAGAACAAGGTGTAATAGTTAACTAGTCTTTGAGCAGCAATGATATTAAATCTACTAATAACTAAAATCCAGGAACAGCAGCCAGACATTGGCTAGGGCTCACATGCTATCTGGTTTGGTCTTTATGCTTATTGGGTCCTTTATGTGTGTCACGAACAACCTTTCAAATCTCTTTATCTTTATTAATGTAAGTGCTACTGGACGGTACTCTTTCAAAAGCCTGAAATTGTAGAGGACTTCAGAACAGGGATGATGATGGCTGACTCAAAACATGTAGCTACTTTGGCATGGGCAAATAAAGTGTTAGAGATAACTGTGTAGACATCTGTAAGCTGAGTCCCTGGCCTGGGATGTTACTTGGGCAAGCAGCTTTAGGTGGTTTGACCTCTTACAGATTTCTCCATATGCCTGCTGCTACCGTAGACTGCAGTGGTTCACATGGACAAGGGGTAGTCTTGGTAACTGGTGTGGTGTTTGATGCCTTTAAGTGAGCATAAAAGTCATTTAAGGCATCAGGGAATTAAGCATTAATGGTTCCAAGTTTGATGATGACTGTCCTCCTGTGATGCTATTCAAGCCTGCCACATATGTCATTGTTAGCCAGTTGTTCCTGGATCTTCTGTGGATGGGTGGCTTTTGCTCTTTTGTTCCATGAGATAACGTCTAGCTGCTCTGAGGGCTGTTCTGTCTGTAGACTTGAAGGCTGCATCTCGGACCTCAAGCAGACACCTTAAGCGCACCTCCACATCCAGCCAGGGTTGCTTATAGATCCGCTGGTAGCTCCAATCAAAGGTCGGGAAGTAGCATCCTCATCTAAGAGCAAATCCCCTTTTCAGAGGAGAAAGAGGAGCACAAATCCTTGCCCTCAACAGGCTAAGCAGGCAACATTAAACGATTCACCTGGTTCTCTGTCTTCTCTCTGTCTCTCATTTTCAGTATCTCTTAGAACACATTAATCTAATTTTCAGTTAAACATAAGTGTTTTATGTTAATATGGTAAACAAATATAAGGAAAAGCTGAGCCTATGAGACATAGGTGGCTCTCCATAGATATTTCGAGAAGAAGTCCTTTTCTCTCTCTCTCTCTTTCTCTCTCTCTCTCTCGCTCTCTCTCTCTCTCTCAACAGAGAGGGGTGATGGTGGCTGTCAGCTCCTTGTACAGGTGCCTTCCCAAACACCAAGCACCTGACACACGATACTGCACTAATCCAGCAGCTCTAAGCCCAAACAGCCCCCAAAGAGCCACATTCGGTTAAGTGCATCTTTTGTCTAAAGCACCAAAAAGCTGATGTTTGCTCTACTTCCTCGCTTGGCCCAGAGCTGATGATTATTGCCTCACAAACCTCACCTAATTCAGAGACAAATGTTTTGTCTGGTGTGTGTTGACATCCTTTACCTAATATATCTTCACTGCAGAAATGGGTGTACCACTTAACAAGTGCAGCAATGATCACTATTCAGCTGCTCTGCATGGTCAACAATGAACTAGTGCTGAAGAGCTCACACTGATATTTTTAAAAAAATATATTTTAAAAATAGGCCAAGTAATGTGTATCTCAATGGATACAAATACATTTTCCACATAGTGGTAATGTAAGTCATGTAGACATTACCACTAGACAAGAATTTTACCACGAAAATCCACATTGTAAACATCTTATTAATAAGGATGCTACCAAGGTCAGAGAGTGTTGCCTCTCTATATTCTGCATGATAGATTTGTTATGAACAGTGTAGATTATACAAATAATCATGAGAAGGCCTTTATCATTTGCATTCAGCCCAAGTGTGAATATTTCCAGGTTAACCTTTTAGGGGCCTGCCATCTTGCTAATTTAATAAATGGAAAATTATTTGATGGCTTGTTTGGAAAGTTTTCTTCAGCAGTTTCATACAACACCACTCCAAGCCCACGCCCACTCAAACACGGAGCACTAAAATGATTTAGTTTACAACTTTATTTACTTTTGTTCACTAGTATCACCAAATCTCAGTAGCAGCAGGCTCCTGGAATTTGAAAGACACACTAGTGAGCACCCCATTCAGCACCATCACCAGTGTTGTTTTAACCTAATTAGAAGTTTGTTTAGCTAACCTAATTGCCCTCATCAAAAGGTTGTGAATAAGAGTTACCCCGTCCCTGGATGCAGGAGTAGTGCTGTCTCTTTGGGCTCTGCTTGGACCAGGTGACCTAAGGCTAAATGCCCCCCAGTAGCAAGACAGGGTGTGGGCCACTGATTTGAGACGATAGTAGATGCTAGTGGAAGGGGGTTGACTGTGGTGACATCTCTTTAAGGCCTCATGGCCTAAAGGCATTAGTTCTCTCCCTTTTTGACCTGAGTTAATAGTATTCCCACCCCAAAGCTGCACTTAGCCTCAGCGAAGTCCATGCAGTCCAGCCACACTTTATGGAGGAGTTAAATGTGCCCAAAAGTCTTTAGTGCAACCCTTTTTCCAAGAATAGGATTTGAGAAATGAGCTTAGCCAGTGGCACATTTAATGGTTTTGTATATCAGCCAGGATTTAGATGTAACATTACGATAAAGTATACTATAAATTTTTATTTATTTTTTTTTAATGATTTACTACTCTCCTGATTCCTGATAGAGAACTCTAAATATTAAATATTCACATCTTGAGGAATCAAAGGAAGGTATCAGAGCTACAGAGGATGTGACAAACTGTAAAGCTTTTCGCTGTTAAATGCAAAAATATTTCAATTGACTGGCTAGTAAAGTACCATGTTCAGACTTAAAATACCATGTTCAGAGTGATGGATATGAATTATGACTCCAACATAATGCAGATACAAATCAGAAAGTTTTTAGTCCGAAATATTAAATACTTTAGAATGAACTGTATTTTAAATATTTTGTGGAGTATTATCAAAGGAGACTCAAGTCCATTTATCCAACTGAATTATACATATTTTGTGATAAATATGCAAAAGTGGTATGAAAATAAGTTAGAATTACACAAATTACACAGCAGTATTTGAATGGTATATGTCTAATATTGCAAATTCAAGAATAAAACAATGTATTTACTCATATGATTTGTTTTTGTTTTAATTAAATTAGCATGTTATTAGGTTGTACTAGAAAGCATTATAGAAACGTTTTATGCTGATTGACTTTCTTTGTAAATCAACAATTGATTCAGAAATAAATTTTTTTTAAAAGTCCAAGGATAAAAGCTAAACCTAGAAAAACTGATTTCATAATTATCAACTCAAATCTAACATGGAACCTAAAAGTGTAATATTTTTCAAACTCTGTTTAAGGCTGTTTCAGACAGGACTGACTGACTGTCTCCCTGTCTCTTTCTCTTTCCCTCGCTCTCATTTTTCTCTTGGATTTATTCACCACAGTCCTTTTGGCATGTTAATTTAGTTACAAAAGAGAGAGTCAGGTCCCCTGGCCTGAACCAACATTTATGTGTTCAAAACACATCTACACCAGTCATCTTTGATAGATACAAGCAGTCTACAGCCAGTCCTTTGTGACACTAATAGAGGCAGTGCTAGGGGCATGTTGGGGGTGGGAGGGCATCCATTCACATGCAGATAATGGCTGAAAATGCTCGAGGTGGTCCGAGCCTTTAAGGTGCACTGAATTCCATGTTCTAAGGCCGGCTTACGATTAAAAAAAGATAGCGTCCTTAAGATGTGCATGTCTCTGTTATCTGTGTTTCAAAACGCAGATGTATTTATTAGGTTAAGCCTCCATCATTTTTTCATGTTTCACTCGGGTTTATACTGTCATTTGAAAATGATTAAAGTTTTATACCACCTCACTGGACAAATTTAAATTACTGTTTAGAGAAGTTGGAGACTGATGCAGCAGTGGTTGCTTTCTATACTATCCACATATTTAAATCCATGACTTGAGAAATTGTAAGTACTTTTTATCATTGCTTTTGGATTTTTTGTTTACTACCAGGGAACAAACAAATCTCTGTCCAAGTTTTGTCTCAGGATTATCTGTCCTAATTGTCTAGATGATTATTACTCAGAATGTTCCATTTGGGGCGACGCAAGATGGTCTTTAGAAGAACCGAGATCACAAGAAGCCCAAAAGCAAAGTCTCCTATATTTTGAAGAACATTGCAGAATTGTACTTAAGGGTTGGCTTGAAGACAGGTAGCACCTTCCCAAAAAAAGGGTGTGGACAGGTAGCTCCTCAGGCCCTCCCCTCTGGTGTTCCAGGTATATATGGTAATCCCATAGAATTCCTATAGAGATTCTAAGCTTGTCCCATTCCCATCTGTAGTCCTCATCACCACTGTTTTAGAGGGAAATAGATAAAGAATAAGGGGTAAGAATCCTGGAGCCTGTGGAGCAAACAGCAGCTGCATTGCTCAATCTCAGCGCCAACATGTTGTACCTGGAGACCAACAACCCAGCATCATACAGTGAGGTAAGGCCCCTATCAGTCCACGTCTATGGATGGAGGTTCCAAGTCCTCACTATGGGTTCTCAGGCAGGATCCCATGGAGCGGTTGGCAAAATTGGACCCACTATATCTTAACTATAAACACTGCACTAATTTTATTAGTTAATCATTTGAAACGGGTTCTCATGTAGTTGCTCGTAGCTTACATTTTGGTGTCAGAAAAAATGTGGCCAGGTTATATGAAAAATTACATATTTTTTTTTATATGCTTACTTTGGTGCTTACTAAATGCTTTGATGTGTGTGATGAGGTTTTCATTTCTCAAACAGTCGCCTGTTGTTCCTTGTTTGTGTTGTTCCCATTGAAGGGAAACACAAATATGTTTGTTTAACTGTTCTTTGTTGGCTTGTAGCTCTTGCATTTGAGTTAAGGCATTCTGCAAATAATGCGAGCTTGCTTAAGATTGCTGAGCATATTTTCATAGAACAATTGTGCTAGTTTGGGAAAGCTTCAGTACAGATAGCTAGTGTAGGCATCTTAAACATACGGTTCAGAGCGGTGTGCGGTTTTGTGTCGGGGAGTTTTCAGCCATAGAAATTTAGCAGCATTTATTTTTGCAATTATTATTGTAATTGTATATCTTGTCACTATAATTTAATTTACAGTAACCAACTTTCATAGGATCAAATTACCAGATGAATCTACTAAAGGAATTTTCTAAAGGGTCTGAAAACGACATGAGCGTGACATGATTTTTTTTTTTTTTTAATCAATGTGAATTTTATTATTAGAAAAAAAAATGCTTATAAATTGTAAACTAATTTGAAAGTGATATTAAACTGATAATTATCACACATTTAAAAAAAATATTTTCATTTATCTTCTGACAGTCAATTTGCAGCTTTGATTTAGTTTAGTGATTTTTTTCGGGAATAAATGAAAACTAAATCAAAGGTTTCAGAAGGATGTTTGAACTAAGTATGAACTCAACACTTAGTTTAGTAAACATTTTAACATTTCCTGTTGTTCAGATCATTATATTTTTCACGTCCAAATTTTTTTTAAAAAAAAGGTGTTTTCATTTAGTTTCCCTCTTGTTCATTTATACAGGCTATGTATTTCACTTTATTTATCCAGGCGAGTATTTGGCTGTTTTTAAATCACGGTGACACATTCTACATATCAAATTATGCCAGACATATTTTCTTCAATGTTTTAGGAGACAGGATTTGGATTCGAGTCTCTTTTGAAATCCCCCCCCTTGCTGTTGAAGACGGTGTGAGGATTTGTGTGTTTGTTCTCCAAAATCCCCTCCATTCTTTATTGGCAGGTGGTAGTTGAGACTGCCGACTTCAGTCACCAATATTTGGTACAAAGCTATTGTCAACAAAACACCGTTAGACCAGCGTCTGACCTGAGTGCTATTAGAAACACAGTCCAATCCTCCCAACTACCTATGAGTTTTTAAAAGCCAAGCTCAGGTAACCAATCCACAGTTCACACAGCTTTGATTAATGCTCTTAGGTGTTCTTTCCCTCTCATCTCCGCTCTCCGTCTGTAATGACGGTAGGGGTTAGGGCTCCAGAATCACCAGTGTGAAAGGTTGTAAGAGGAGACATAGAGGTAGATGGTGGATAGAAGAAATGTTTGTTCACTCAGACGCTGCCTGTGAGTTTGCTATTCCTGATACATAAAGGTGCCAAAATATATTGCATGTATTAGGAGTATATCAGTCGTGTTAGGAGCAGCTTTAGGTTTCACGTAGAGTGGTGACCAGTCTTTGAGTGATGTCCATGTTTCTCTCATCACGAGGCGGGGGGAAGGTATCTGGTTAAAGACCCTCAGTTTATGCAACGCTTGGCAGAGTCTCCTCAAAGAATGTGTCCATAGGGTCCCAGAGAAGGGGTGTTGGGCGTGAAAGGCTTAATTGTTTTAACAGTGTTTTGATACAGATACAATCGCTTGCTCTGCCTAGCCCAGTGGGCATGAAGCTAGGGAACGACACCCTACTCAACCCCCCCCCCCCCCCCCCCCCCCATCCATCCCCAACGCCTCCACCCCTCCTCAATTTAGTGCCTAATGGACTCTCCCCCTGTAGGTCACTCAAGAATGTCTTAGATTGTCAGCACCTACACACTGCCCAGGTCACTGGAGCACTCATCAGAATAGCAGATATTTTACCCCCCAGGCCAGGTCACCCCCTACTCGTGTCTCTTCGCTAGAGCTTAGAATGTCTCAAAGATCTGGACAACAAGGAACCCTATCTATCACCTTATCCAAATCTGGACTTAGCCAGAAGTTGATGTGATTTATTGCTTGTGGTTATAAGGAATTTTGACCTAACTAGTAAACTTTTGGTGATAGTTATCAGACAGAAACATAAGGATTGATAGTCTGATTAGATTTCTTTTTCAAGCATGTTATGTTGGAATTAAGTGCTCATGTGTAAAATGTGTTGGAATTAAGTGCTCATGTGTAAAATGTGTTGGAATTAAGTGCTCATGTGTTCAAGTGCGGTATAATGTCATGAGAGATAAAATGGAACCAGCCATAAAGTGCCACACTCAGCTATGTAAATGTAAAAAAATAAGGACGATTCCTAATAACTATGCATAGTTTGGGGCTCTGAAAATCTCAGAGTGGAGTTAATGTCAATATTTGATACCATACTCTGTGGTAAATGAGGCATGACAGATTTTTTTTCCTTTTGTTGTCTTAGAACATGAGCCAAAACCCACTATTTGAGATTTTTATCAGCAAAAGCATTTCAGTAATTAATTCATCCCAGTAGATACGCCAAACCAAAACTTATGCAATTGGCTTGAAATTGATTGTGACCTTTTAGCTAAGGGGCTGTTTGCATTTCAAAAATCTTTGCAATGTGCCGTTGCATTAGTGAGATTCCAAGGCTGGCATTGAGAAGCTTTCATTCCGAAGGTCAGTTATTTTTCTCTTTTGCTCTGTCCGCTTGCCATTGGATTGATGCGCCTACCCCAGCATCTGTCCACAGTGAAAGAAATGTGGCCTGTGCACCAGTGTTATTAAAGGCTGCCAGACCCGTCATGGGTGTCTGATTTACAGCTCCTCTCCTTAGCGTTCTGATATCCCAAGGGCCTTCACTCTGAGGAGGCTATAAACAGAGTGGTATTTTTAAGAGCAGTTAAAGTAGTTGTTAGATGACTGTTGTATTATGGGGATACCTGATTAAAGAGAAGATGGAAGGCAGTGTAATCTCTTGTACTCTGTCGCAACGTATTTCTCTAATGACATTTGCTTAGATTGCATGCACTCAAACAATTTTTATGCATTGTTGTGTGTGTTTTAATCTTCTCAGTGTTGTGTATTCAGGTCTGAAATAATCACACCACTGATTAATATTTTGAGGAAACTCCAATCCAGATCTTGTCTTATCATTTGTGTTCTCTACATGAACATTAAATCACACTACATATACATATACAGTACTATGCGGAAGTTTTAGGCAAATGCAAAGAAATGCTGTAGAGCAAAGATGCCTTCACAATAATTAAATTAAAAAAAAAAAAAAAAATGTAAAGAGCAGTAAACGGTAGTGAATGAAACAAAGTCAATATTTGGTGTGACAAAAAAAAAAAAAATAAAAATAGTAGTTTCTGGTACAATTTGTGCAGTTTTATAAGGAAATGAGCTGGTAAGTTTTATTGAGCATCTTGCAGAACCAGACACAGTTCTTCTGGAGACTTTGACTTTCGCACTCGCTTCTTATTTTTGCAGCAAATCCCAGCAGCCTTCATTGTGTTTTTTGTCTGAAAAGTGTCTCTTACGGAATATGCTGCTTTCTTTAATGACATACATACAATATGCTGCTTTCTTTAATGACATACATTTTCCTGTAACATTGAATTTTGTGCTAAAAAACTAATGTTTGGGAATCTAAAATGTTTTTGTACTGACTTGATAATGTAGAAGTCATAAAATAAAAAATCTATAACAAAGTTTGTGCTAAAAAAAAAAAGGGATGCCTAAAACCTTTGGACAGTACTGTACATTTCCATACAAGTGTGTTCATCTTGGCTTTATTGGACTTTATTTTCTTTTTACACACCTGTATGGTAGCATTTCTCTCTCACTTTAGTGTTGTTTTGGCTCATGCACCTGTATTTTTATGCCAAAAACCCAGAGCCCATGAAGTCAGAGTGGCTCAAAATTCTACCCTTGTTGGATGCTTAAGCTAGTTCTCCCACTTTTACTGGTTTTTATTCCACAGAGGTTTTAGTCATATGTGACTGCTTCAGGGTTCATGTAGTTTCATAAGCTGTTCAGTTTACTGCTGTTCAAAAATCACCAATTATACTTTTTTTTACCACTTTGTTACACCTTGTATTGAAATTTCAGTAAGGGCCCTTCCCAATCCACAGCAGATTGAACTGATTATTGTCCATTTTTTAATCAAAGTCTAATCCAGCTGTGACATTCTCCCACAACTGCATAATGGGATCAGACACACAGCATGTCTAGCTAGGCTCCTCTGTCTCTAGAGGACTCCATTATGTTGTAAGTGCTCCATTGTGGAAGTGCATGTGTGTCTGAGACCTGTAGTGTTGTGGAGGCTCGAGGCATCGAGTTTGTGTGTGTTCTACTATTGCACCATTTTTTTCTACACCTGCTGAGCTGGTGTTTTGTTCTCACCGACAGTGTCTTTAAAGCATGGGTCTCATTGGTTCTACAGGTCTGAAAAGTCTCATGGTACACATATACACTGACCCCTATCTGCACAGGTGAAATGCATCACTCCCCTCAGGTGCAGGTATGCTGAGGTCAGAGGAGTAACCCTCTTTCTGGTGTACTCAGTTGTATGTGAATGAACTGTGTTGGACAAAGAAGTCAAAGTAGACAAAGATTTTCAATATATTCATTTTTCAACTTATTATCTTTGAATAAATGTGAACTAACTAATCACCTGAGCCACTAGCAGCATCTGGTATGTGTGTGTGTGTGTGTGTGTGTGTGTGTGTGTGTGTGTGTGTGTGTGTGTGTGTGTGTGTGTGTGTGTGTGTGTGTGTGTGTGTGTGTGTGTGATTGCTTGGACAGCTGACTCTGTCCTGAAATAAACGCATGCTCTAGTAGAGATTAATGACAGCTTGAATAGCCACCCAACCATGCTTCTTCAGAAAGGAATGTGGTATGTATAAAGGGAAAGGAATTGACTAGGCCACCAGAGGACTGGGGCAGGAAAAGGCTGGCTGAGTTTCAGGACATTTTCCTTCTTCTCAATTGATTCTCAGTTGCCATTTTAATTCCTCTGCTCAAACAATGCAGATGGAGCAGTGTAGCGTCCATCCACTGGTTGCCCCTTGGTTCAATCCGTGCCATATTATTAACAATACAGTTACTCTCCATTCACATCTATGATTGATCTCCATTCACTTCAGTGTAGGAGTCCTAGACTGGGACACTATTTGGTTTATTATTCACACTGGGCATTTACATTAGTTTAGATATTGAGTAAGTAGATGTCTTCAGCAGTTGTGGTTGTTGCCTTTGGTCCATTACAAAAGTATTTGGAGTTGTTATCTGCATATGTTAGGGTGTAAGTGTTGCAGGGACAATTTAAATGTGTTTTTGTTTGTTTGTTCTTGTTTTTAAACCCATATGGAAGTTCAGGTTCAAGACACGTAGGGGACCACAGAAAGCAATTTGCAGCCTGGTGTATTTCTCTTGTCTTTGGTGCCTGTAGTACTGCTGAACCAGCTATGTCAACATGATACATACATACTATGGCCCATTATTCGCTCATCTAAGACTGAAGTTGCATTCTGTACTAAATCTGATCAATGAGAATGCGTTCTCTTTGTATTTTTGTGTTTGGTTTTGGTACACAACATTTTACAGAAGTAAGAAAATATGACATTCAAAGAGAACGTCTTGGATAATATTTCTATCTGACCACAATTTAGCCACCACGTAGGCTGCATTTCACTAAGCTCATCATCACATCAATATCTGATGTACCAACATCAAAGCTAACAGAGTCTGTTTGTTCTTGTAACACCTCTAATATGATACTGTTTTACTTTATTGAAGGCCTATCACAGCTACGTTTTTAAGGGTTTTTTGGCATGTTCAGACTTTCGTTTTCCATTTTTTTCTCTAGTCGCAGTACACCACACTGGGGCCCTTCAATGGCATGGATCAAAATGGTGGCTCCACCTCCACCAGCCCCTACAACAACGAGCACACTCAGAACAATGTGACAGCACCGTCGCCCTACGCCCAGCCTAGTTCAACCTTCGAGGCTCTGTCTCCGTCGCCCGCCATCCCCTCCAACACAGATTACGCTGGCCCTCACACCTTTGATGTGTCCTTCCAGCAGTCCAGCACAGCCAAGTCAGCCACTTGGACGGTAAGACACATGAACTCAGTTTATTCAATTCGATTCAACTGTATTTATATAGTGCTTTTAACAGTGGTCACAAAGCAACATTACAGAAATCTGAATGCATGCTTTATTAGTTGACAAGTAAAAAAAAAAAAATAGACATTTTAATGTAATATGAATGAAATGGAAAACTTGTGACAGAGTCACTACAGTTCTTGCTACATATCATTGATTAACTCAGAGATAAGCACTGTAATATGATCCCCATTTTTCCATGGCAAATGTCATAAATGGCAAATGTCTTGTAAGGGAAAAATGCCTACATTAATGGGTACAACAGAAGCTCTCTGCTGCAGAAATTACAACATGATGCCCTCCAGTCATTACCACTCCCAAGAGCTCATACAGCCTGATTATGACATGCTTCAGAGCCCTCAGAGTCTGGTTTCTGTATGAGAAAATGTAAATTTCCATTTGTTATGCAATGGGCATTATGTCTGCATTCATTTACTGCAGATAAATGCCCCAGGTTCGGCCTCTCATGTGCTCCTAGAAGGAAGATTATTCCTCTTGGAGTAGTGTTGAGATCTTTGACTGATCTCAGCTCTAGGCTCTTCTGTGATCTGTATGAAAGTCTTAATTACAAAACTGCACCTGTCAGAAGAAAAAAGCCCTTGGGCTTTAACTGGCCTGCTCTTACCAAGAGGTGTGTTCCCTCACACTAAATCTTAGTGCTGACTCCGACTTGGATGGTTCTGCCTCATACAGTACAAATCTGTGGGAATGACTCAAATTCTACCTTTGGCCAGTTAAATATTTTATTTATAAGCATGGTGTTACTGGTTATGAGGACTCCAAGGTACAGGTGTCTTAGTTAACCAAAATACAAGGGTGAGTCTAATGAAAACCTTTTTCAGTGAAAACCTGCAAATAAGTGTCACAAAACTATGTAATTTTTTTTGTCATCTCCATTTTGTTCAGTGCAAGTGTTCCGGCACTTTACAAGCATCTGGATTCCTCTAGAAAAAGTTTATGCAATTCTAATTTAAGTCACAGGTTTTCATTTGACTCACTCTCATATTGGATCCAGTAAAATTAAGCAGCCTAAATAAAGGAAGAGTAGTTTATGTAATCATGGAGGAATATCATAACAGAGATTAGAAATTAGCAGTTGATTTAATACACATTTGTCATCGTGATATATTAACTATGACACGGTTGTCTATGTAGACCTCACTAAAATTTTGATTCTGTTTACATTTACATTTACGGCATTTGGCAGACGCCCTTATCCAGAGCGACTTACATTTATCTCATTTATACATCTGAGCAACTGAGGGTTAAGGGCCTTGCTCAAGGGCCCAACAGTGGCAGCTTGGCGGTGCTGTGGTTTGAACTCATGACCTTCCGAGCAGTAGCAAAACATCTTAACCACTGAGCTAACACTGCCCCATTTACATGTAATGTGTTCCACAATATTCTTCAGTTTTCATAAATGTTTATTATTTTTAAATGTATGGGTGAATCCACTAGGTCACCATGGGCTATATGTGTTAGCGGTTAAATGTACTTCAGTACCTCTTGACGAAATGCCCAATGCTCACAACTGCCTCCTGTTGGTTGGTTAGCACCAGGTGCTAGGTTTTTTAGAGGTAATTGCTACATTATCGCTGCATGGCAGTGACTATTACAGTAGCTACTTATGTGTCAGTGTCATGTTTGTTTGGCTCAGATTTGTGCCACCTCAAACTGACAACCGACAGAACCAGCTAGTCAAGTTTTAGTGGTTCACATGGGCTGTCCCATGTAGGCATTAAAAACATTGGCTGTCACTATGCAAAGTACTGCCAACCAAATGGGACCACAAGGCGGTCATCTTAAAGGACAGCGCACCCCAGCGGACAGTCGTTAACTTTAAATCTGATGTCACCAGTAGGTGGCGTTCAAAAACTTATTCTATAGCTAAGCTTTACCTTTGCTATGAGATTATCTGAATAAGGCTAGTGTATTGGCAATGTGAAAAGAACGGTTTGTTTCGGCTGGCTCTTCCAAGCTAATGCAGGTCTAGAATTTCCAGCCGTTTAATCGTAGGGGTTAATTCAGAAAACAAGTTTCTGATTCTATGGGAATTGATTTCAAGCATCATGAACGATGTGCCATTTGGCACAAGATAGGCTGGAAAAACCTGTGTTTCCGTTACACTGATGATAAAAGCTAATGCCTTATGCCTCTGAGTAAACAAGTGGAGGGAAGGAACTTTTCTCAGACAGTCACTTCATGCTCATTGGCTGCAGAGTTGTGTGGGATAGTGACATATGCCCGATTCCCACAACAGCCCATGTCATCCTCACTCGTGGCACACTCCACCAAAAAACAGCAGGTACCTGACTTTTGGGTGTGAGAAAAACACTCCATTGTCTTGTTTGAGGCTTATCCTATCTCACAGCACCCCAGTTACCAGTCCAGTGTACAGTAATAGTGGTGAGAATTGCTTATGATGCATGAGCACTGACAATTGTGGTCCACTGTTTCTGGGTTATAGGCAAGATTTACTCAGCGTGTAGTGACAAAAGCTTTGTTAAAATTTAGCTTTTATAAAATTCACAGTCACACTTTTGCTTTTAACATTTATCTAAAGAGAGAGAGAGAGAGATGTTTATGTCAGTGATACAAGTTCAATTGTAAAATTTTAATATTCACCATCTAATATATATATTTTGCTTTTGGGGCTCCAACGTTTCAAAATAAAAAGGCTCAGATTTCTAGATAAATCCTGCTTCTTGCAGACACACCTTTATGCCAGATACGTCTTCCTAGGTAAGGCTTCGGTGACACACAAAAACACACTCATGTATTTCCTGGTATTGAATCCAACCTACCTCACTTACAGGAATGCTTTTGCAATCCTGTTTTTTTTTTTTTTTTTTTTTTTTTTTTTTTTTGTGCACTGTCTTTTGTAAGATGTCTCCACTGATTAATCTCACTTTCTGAGTTGGACTCTAGAGAAATTATTGTTTTAAGGTGTTGATGTATCATTTGTTTGATTTGGGCATAGAGCCTTACATTAGAAATCCATTGTCAACTTATAACCAGTGCATTTGTGTGACAAACCATGAGCCTTGTTTGCATTTTAGCACATTTAGCCATGAACACAAGCATGCCGTGAGCCCATTGGACCCCTCTGCAGGCATCCTGGATAGTCTCAGCCAAAGGAAAGGAGATTAGGGGAATGGATTTATAATACTTGTGTAAATACTCTGTGCCTCCTTTCTGAACCCTATCGTGCTCAAGGGCCAATCACTGCACCCTACTCCGTGAATTAAGTTCTCTGACTTCATGTCATACTGCGCCAGGGGAAAAGGCAGAGGACGGGCGAGGGTGGAGGGAAAAAGGGGTGAAGGGAGGTGGAGGGAGGTGGAAAAGCTCTCAAAGAAGCGAGTGTTCCAGCGAAAGGTGACAAGATTCAGCTTGTCCTGGAACATCTGCAGGCCCGTCCCATGCCTCGTGAGATGGAGCCAAGGCTTGTTTGTGTCAAGGAGCCTGTCAGGACTCGTCCGACTCCACAGCATGAAGTTCTAAAACCTACTGGAAAAAAAAGAAAGAAGAGGAGGGAGTGCTGGTTTTTTTTTTTTTTTCATGTCAGATGAGCTCTGGATGAAAAAGTTCTTATGAAGGAACTTATTTACATGTACGTTTCTGAGAAGCGATTTCTGTACAGTGAGAGATTCTGTGTATGCTACAGCAACTAAAAAAGAAGAGAGCAACAATTCCTGCATCAATGAAGTCAGTGAAAAGCTGTCAAAGCTGATTGGCAGCCATGTTTGTTTCAGATCACATAGTCATGATCTCAATCTCAATCTCCTCTAGCTCTATCACCTCACACCAAAACTGTGCACCTTCTGGTCTGCAGCTGACACTAGCTTCTTAAATTCCTGACCCTTTCAGGAGCTAAAACCCAGCCTTTGTGCCATGCGTTTTTGTACGTATTTGAATGAGCACACAGATGCAGAAGAAAAGCTCTAGAAAGGACATGAAAAGGGAATTTGTGAGTGGAGAGAATTTGGCAGTGCTCAGGGCGACCATTCAAGGAAACTGGGGAAATCCAGCATAATTACACGAAGCTGTCACATTTCTCAGGGAAAGATCGCATTTCGAAAGCGTATAACTTAATGAAAGGGCATCAAGTATTGGCAGAAAGCACAGTGGCTTCTGTTTGCATCTGTAAGGAAGGTATAAGTGTGAAGAAAACATCATCTACCAAATCGTGTAGGATATTCAAGCCAAGAACACAACTGACCAGCTTTGTGTTTCTACAAGCGATAAAATGTCCCGCAGTGTTGAGTATAGCAAATGTCTCCATCTTCAGCTGTATGGTACCATCTTCTAGTGAAAAGTGAAAGCAGTCTTATTTTTGCTTTCATTCTGTTTTTACTGAAAATGTAAACACAGACGCTCACACCCAAGTGTAAATAGGTGCTACCGTGCGCCTGCGACTGATTGGCTGATCTACTGTTGGTTAAGTGCTAACACTTATATAGGGAGTGTGTCGCTTTACTTTTGCACATACACACTTTATCATCCCGGCATTTCGGCTAACTGTCCTGTCTGTATGTCATCAGTGTTTAGCACCATGTGTGACGTCTCCCTGTTGTGTAGCTTTGCATCTTTTTCATTTAGACATCTCAAAACCTCTAAATGAAACGTCTAAATGTCATCCAGTGCAAAACAGGTGATGGGACAGCAATACAAAGTACTTGGAGAATCTTTATTTGTTTAATTCACATTCAATTAAATTTGCATACAATTTCCTCCTTCTGCATATTTTTCCCCATATCCTTGATTTTCTAGAATGTTTTTTTTTTCCTGTCTCTT
>CM042537.1:27766708-27876708 GCA_023630585.1 Cranoglanis bouderius
AAAATCCATCCTGACCGTTGGGCTGCGCAATTGTATAAATCAGTCTGCTGAAAATATAAAACAGTGCCTGAATGCACTACGTTCTAATCATCATTCTAATGCAGATGTCAAACTTTTCCACAAAAATTACTCTTCTAATCTCAGATTCTTGGCGAGGTTCTGTATAGTTTCCTTTGGGGACTACTACATTCAAATGTAGTCAGCTTGTTTTTTCTTACTCATTGCTACATCATTGATCAGGATGTTTTGCAACCTGTGTGAATGTGTGTGTGTGTGGGAGAGTTTTTAGGTGATGCAGTGTGTATGAGTAAGCCCAAGCCTCTTGGTGGTAATGTTAGTCTATGGCACTTTGGGTGAGTCAGTCCTGTTGTGATGCAAGAATGATTTTTGTGGTTGGTGATACAGCACTCTGTCAAATAGAGTCATGCTGTCATCATCGGAGATCTATTTAGAAATGCTGAACAGATGACCCATCTTTAGGTTAGGGTACATTTTGTGATGTAGGATACATGGTGTACATCAATACAGTTTAAAATTGTAACTTCTTTTATTCTGATTGTTTGTGTGGCCATAATTCCAGGCTTCAAATTTGAGCCCCCTCTGCTTGAGGCCAGCTGCTGCTCCTCGTTTAAGGGTTTGTGGCTGTTGTTCAGCTAAACGGCCGTGATGATGCAGGTGTTTCACTTTACTGAGCCCGTGGCCACATCCTCTCTGCTTTTGAAAGTTTTATTGCATTGGTTTTGGTGAAGGACTTTATATTGGCTTTTGACGGTTCTCCTTTTCTCCTTTTGTGTCCTTTCCAGTACTCCACAGACCTCAAGAAGCTGTACTGTCAGATCGCTAAAACATGTCCCATTCAGATCAAAGTTCTGACCAACCCACCTCAGGGAGCAGTCATCCGGGCAATGCCTGTCTACAAAAAAGCTGAGCATGTGACTGAGGTGGTGAAGCGATGCCCCAACCATGAGCTCAGCCGAGAATTCAACGACGGTAAGCAAACCTGCCATATGTTGAAAACATGCTCAAATATAATATAGAATGGCTTTTAAAGGTCTGACAACTCTTCCATTTGTTGTACAGGCCAAATCGCACCGCCCAGTCACCTGATCAGAGTCGAGGGCAACAGCCACGCCCAGTATATGGAAGACTCCATTACTGGGCGCCAGAGTGTTCTGGTGCCATACGAACCCCCGCAGGTGAGTCTCTCACACATACCTACACACACACACCTGTTTGCTCTCCTACTACACACCTTGTTTTTAGGTTTCCTTTTCTCACACAGTTCTGCCTGTTCTGCAGTTTGAGAATATGCCAAATTTCTAGTTTCTCAGGCCTCCTTGAGATTCAAATGTAAGGTCAAACATCACAACATCCACACTTATGGTGATTCGGACAACACAAAGCATATTAAAAATTAACATCCAAGTGCATCTACTTCATTTGCATGATATTCATATACATGGCTGCTTTTGCCCAACAGGTGGGAACTGAGTTCACAACCATCCTTTACAATTTCATGTGCAACTCCAGCTGCGTGGGTGGAATGAACAGACGTCCCATCCTCATCATCGTCACACTGGAAACCAGAGAGTAAGTCCCTGACACATATACCGTCATCCTCGATTCCATAGAGTCACTCTGAGTTATAGGAGGGTCTGGCATCATGATTAAGACACTGAAAGTCTGTGTGTGTTCCTCTGCAGTGGTCAGGTTTTGGGTCGCCGGTGTTTCGAGGCTCGTATCTGCGCGTGTCCAGGACGCGACCGCAAAGCAGATGAGGACAGCATCCGCAAGCAGCACGTCAGTGACGGCACAAAAAGTTCTGAGGGTACGAAACGCCGTAAGTAGTGCTGGGGCTGGTGATGGGGCTTTGCATGTATACACACTTACACAAACATGCACACACTCACTGCCCATATGGAGCTTCTGCACGCACCTACGTGGGGCTGTGGGGAGTATTTTTATACCTGAAAACTAAATTTATGTGTGTTGCATTTTGTGGACCATTGTAATATCTACACAATGTTAATTTTTTCACATTTGGTGCTTACAGAGAGATTAAGACATACACCAGGTTATGGGTCAAAGATGAAAACAGCAACAAAAAAGAGTTATATTTTTAAAAATATGCCGCAGAGGTTAATTTGTACATTTATTCCCACTTTTTATGTTTTCTTCTAAACATTTCATGTTCGAATTGTCATTCCAACCATTAATCTGGTTGATAGTTTTGCATTTTAATATTCAAGAGAGAACAAAAAAGTGAGTGGAATGATAACAGATAATATTTATGCATATTAATAGTCTTCTGTAAAATGAACAGCTTTCAGATGCAAAAAAAAAAAGATCATCTTTGGCCCTGACACATACACACACACTGCATGGTGCTTGTCTCTGACACTATAACATACCCAGTGACCACAAAGGCAATTAAAAGATGTAAAATAGATGTCTTTTTATGTCGAATGTCTAGATTTTGGCTAGAATGAAAATATTTAACATTTTATGCGGGGGGGGGGGGAAATTATGTAAGAAACACAATTTTGCTCATATGCAAAAATATGTGCCAAAAATGATCTATATTTAGGGGTCACATGTTAGATGTGCATGGACATCTGTGGTCATTTAGTGCTCACTGGGATTCATTGCTTACTGCACACTGCACATTGTCCCTGTCCTACCCAACTGCATGTTACACCTCTGCTTTAGCTGTGCTGTGTCACTTCATCTCTCTGTCTCTCTCTCCCTCTTTTTGTCTCTATCTCTATCTCCTGCAGCTTTCCGCCCGACTCACAGTATTCAGATATCCTCCATCAAGAAGAGAAGATCCACCGATGAGGAAGTTTTTTGTTTGCCTGTGAGTATCAATATTTTGCTGAATTAAATTTTTTTAAGGTGAAATTTGAAAAGGTGAAAAAGTGAAAGAAAGCATCAATACCAACCGCCTCTCTCTCCGTCTCTGTCCAACAGATTAAAGGCCGTGAAATCTATGAGATTTTGGTGAAAATCAAAGAGTCTCTGGAGCTCATGCAGTATCTCCCTCAGCACACCATAGAGTCATACAGGCAGCAGCAGCAGAGCCTTCTGCAGAAACAGTGAGTACCTCACACACAGGGAGATTAGCCCATGCTCGCAAAAGGAGGGGTCAGTCCTGCTCTTAAAATTTTAAATAAGAATATATTGGTGTTGGGGGACCCTCTGTTTGCGGGTTTAGAGACTGCAGCCGGTATACACATGCAGGCCACACACACAGTACCAACAAGGTTCACCCTGACGCTTGTTTGGAGTGTTTCGTTGTTTTAATCTGAGCTGAAGGTTTACCAGCACGTTTTGTTTGTTTGTTTTTGCTGCATGGATTTAATCCTTTTCTCAGCTGACTTCACTGTGACATGTGTTTCAACGGGCATGCGCTACAGAGCCACCTCAGTTACCCATTTGTTTTAAGGTTTCGAACCTAGAAGTGTTGCATAGAGTGGAAAACTGACAGTTTGATGATTGCATGAGGTTTGCATTGTGATGAGATTGCATGAGTTGGATTTACGATGGTTTTATTCTATAAAATGCACAAAGCTTTTCAAGCTTCTCACCCAGCACTAAACAAGGTCTGAGGCAGTCTAACAAAGGGGGTGTACCTTGTACACATGGTGCTGTGTTAGTGTTTTGCAGTCAGATAGGTTCGATAAAGCCCAACTGCACTACTGTATAACAGAATTACAGGACAGTCAGGCAGGTTTACCCAGACTTCGTCATCATCCAAGTTTAAGGAATTGGCTGGTCCGTATTTTCTCAACGGCAGACATTTTCTGGAGCTACAGTCAGTGCACAGTGTAAAGAAGTGAACAAAGGCGATGGAGACTGAAAATTATACCTCTGAATAATGCACTTCGACGCCCTGTGATAATTACTGCTTTTGCTTGCTTCTCTCATTAAGAAACTGACAGATGATGTAGCGTCTGTGCACTCCCCATTTAGTTTTTTTTTTTTTTTTTTTTTGCCTGTCATTTCGTCCCGGCCCTAAGTGGAGTGAGAAACTGTGTTAGGGAGGGCCATTATTTGGGGCCATTTTGGCACAGCTGAAAAAAAATATTAAGCCCGTTTTACAACTTCTTACAAGCTCTCTGTTGTGGACTCAATGAGTAGGTGAAGGAAGCCATTATTTTCCCAACTGTCCTCTCTTAGAACAGAGCACAAAGTGTCAAACAGCTTTTAACAAGCTTACACTGGCCTCTACCCAAATCTCTGTTTGACGATTACACCAAAATCCACACTTAGCTGGTAATAGTACTTAGCTGGTGTTTTTTTTTTTTTTTTTTTTTTTTTTATGAGTGCTTTGATGGATTTGAACAGATTCATGTTGGCTCGCTTCTCTTTCTACATGCTTTCACCCTTCCCTCATTGTTTATATTTCCTCTCATCTGTTCTGTATGTATGTCTAACCTTTGGTTTTTTTTTTTTGGTTTTTTTGTTTTTTCCATCCCAAATAAAATAATAAAATATCCTGCTATCTGACTCAGTGGTTCCTCTTATTTGTCTTTCTGCTTTCCTGTATTTAGGAAGCACTTTCCCATGGCTGTGCAGTAGCACCACACAGTGGGCATCATTAGTGCTGCAAGTGTCCATTGCATACAGTACCACTCAAAAGTTTGGACATTTCCATTTTACTCTATTTTTAATATACTTTTTTTTTTTTTATCTATCAGAACCAAGTTAACACCAGGCTCATTATGCCAATAGCAAGAGAGGGTCATAACATAAATTAAAAGACCTGATACCAGATTTGTAGTTTTGATGTGAGTATATTGAAGAATATAGAAAAAGAAGTTGACAGAGAGTTAGTGTCAAGGTAAATAATGCCAAAACAATATATTTAACTGATATATTTTTTTAAGTACCATCCCTATTTTTAAAAAAAATGCTAAGAAAGATACAATATCCTCCTTTCCCTTATAGAGCGCGCAATTATCTGGTATTTACAGAGCGCAACTTGTCTGCCGTCTCTAGCTATATGTACAGTGAAGCTAATAAAGTGTTTACATATGCAAACATACAAGCATACAGCTTATATACACAATTTACAAAGCTAGCATAAATATGTTTTATAAGTTCAACTGAAGTGATGGGCTTAGACTTGCCCCATTATCTCCTGCAGTCTCCTTTTTTATTCTTGACATGTGATGACATCATTCCCAAATCTCTGAGTCAAATCTGCTTCTCTTTTGGGAATTCCTAAACACGTAGCAGGGACAGACACACCCAGAAAGTATTTTGAATACTACTGAAGAATTTCTTACCCAAAAAAATTATTATTTTTTTTATAATGAATTCATTTTCTATATAGTCTTCAACTTCAGTATCATCTTAGAACCAAATCTTTAAGATCATGGAGAACATATGTTCAGTCAGGTTTGTCCGACCCGTTGGCTGGTACTGTACAGCACTACAGAGCATTTAATGTCAAAATCTTCAGTGAAGAAATAAAATTTTAAAAAATCAAACATCACATTCATAATAATGTAATTGTGATTTAGGGCTTATCCATGGTTTATTAACAAGTCCATGCTTTTCTAACGCCATCAAGACGCCTGTCTTCAGGTTTCTTATTTCAGTGGGTATGGCTGGATTTGTAGATTTCTAGACGAATTTTCTGATGCAGCACTAAATACACAGACACACATGGGCATGATGAATGCAAATAGTGAAGCTGGCAAGTCTGCATTACTGCAGCAGTGTGTATATACCATACTTTTCTTAACTAGCTGTATCTTCCTGCTTTTCATCACTTTCTGATTGTTTACTGCTTTGTACCCCAGTGAGCAAGAAATATTTTTGTGGCCAGCGTGAAGGTCTTTTAAGAATATAGAAAATACTATGCTTATGGTTGTAGACGAGGTGTCAGATTTAACACGGGCCAAAAAAAGATGTTAAATGTTAAATATCTATGATCAGACGGTGCTCACTGGGACTCACAAACCACCCTTCATTTTCCTTTTTCCCTCTATCGCTGTTATATATTTCTCTGTTCTGTCCTCCCTCCTTTCCTGTCCCTCTGTGTGTACAGTCTTCTTCGGGCCCGTCTGCGCTCTGAGCTGCTGGAGCCTTTAGGTGAGCAGAAGAGACGTTTCAGTGCTTCCTAAAAGCAGGAGACACATTCCTCCTCCTCCTCCTCCTCCTCCTCCAGATCTTTCACCACATCCCTGTTCTTCAGTTCTCCTTTGTTCACTCTGCCTCTCCACGTGTTTCTTTGTGGGTACCTTAGAGACCATAAAGTCAAGTTGGATTTTGGTTTCTTTCCCCAGAAGATGTTGTCACATTTTTAAGCAATTACTTAAAGAAGTTTTGCTGGAACTGCATGCTTTTTCCCTCCAAAGTGTTCAGATTAGGAATGGCTCTCGTGTATCAGTCAAACTGATCAGTGTTATAATTTGTATAATTGTGATCATGCTGCACTCACACTTGAGTGTACATTTAATTGAAATGAAAGGCCTCGTATTTTTATGTTGTGTCACTTTTTTATGCGTGTTTTTATGCATTTTTCATTATATTCAGTGTTTTTCGGTTGTTTTTTTTTTTAAAGGGTCCTTATTAAGTGAGCTGGCTGTTGCCTCAGCACTAGTTTGACATATCTGCTGGTATTGCACAGAAATTACATTGCACAAAAAATAATAACAGCCACTCAGCCGATCACCTCAGCCTCATCTCTCTCTCTCTCTCTCTCTCTCTCTCTCTCTCTCTCTCTCTCTCTCTCTCTCTCTCTCTCTCTCTTTTATCTTTTCTCTCTGTCTCTCTCATAATCCTGACTATCTGAACCAGGAACCAAGCACATACTAATGTTTTCTTCTTTCTTTTTTTCTATGGGACTCATGTTGTTCTTGATATTGTTTCAGGCTTGTTTTTGCATCAGTCTTTCTTTTATTCTTGGAGCTGGGCTCATTTCGTCGTCTATGGGTTTCTGGGGCAAGGACTTTATTGATAACATTAATAATGCTGGTCATGTTTTATAAAGTGCACTGCAGGGCAGTTTTTGTTTTCACTGGATTCTACGGACATTTTCTTAAGAGAAATGTATTTGTGTCTCAGAGTCAGAGAGAATGAGAAACAAATGCTATAAAGTTTGCAAGTGATTTGCTTGTGTGTGTGTGTGTGTGTGTGTGTGTGTGTGTGTGTGTGTGTGTGTGTGTGTGTGTGTGTGTGTGTGTGTGTGTGTGTGTGTGTGTGTGTGTGTGTGTGTGTGTGTGTATGGGGAGGGGAATGATGGATGTATAATTAATGCCTCTTGCACTTTTGTCTGTTGTTCTTTAATAAATGTCCTCTGCTTTTGACTTTCTATTCCATTCCTTCTTTAATGGATTTGCTTTCATTCCTTTATTATTGTCTTTTTTCCTCTGACAATATATCATACAGGATCAGTCTTTAGACTGAAGTTTATAAAAACACAGTAGAATAAACACAAACCTTAAACAAATGGTCACAGAGTCACAGGCAGATAGTTAAAGGCAGATGTTCTTTCAGGCTGCACAAAAAGATTGATCTCAATTCATTTTTTAATGCAATTCGTTTCAAGAACCGCATCAATTCTGCAGCCTTTACACTTGGAAAAAGCACCACTATACCTCCTGTCATATGATCTTAATCACACTCTGAATTCTTAAGCATGCTGTGAGACTTCAGAAGGAAAAGGGGAGAAATAAGATCCGAAAGCTAATCTGTGGGTGAATTTTTTTAATGAATCACATTTGCTGTGGAAAATAAACCGTCCAATTTGGCTACATACATAATGCTGGTAAATCTTTTGGATTTAAGATGATGACCATTAGGCAAAACTTAAGCTGGAGACATTTTCCCCCCAAGAGAAGTCTACTTAAAATATTGCTTAAAATATTGCTCATGATAGATACTGATCCAAAAGCTGTCTAATAAAAAAAAAAAATCAGTCCATTCATAATGTTTCTTAAGTAGTAGTCTTTACTATGATAAAACTCTCACATTCAAACAGCTATCATTTAACAGCACAACCGAGTATCTGTCAGCTATCTTTATCAGATTTTCACGTTTGCATCACATGCAGAGATATGATCAAATTATTGTGCCATGAATATACAGGTTGTCCCAAAAGTCTCCATACACAGGGGACTATGTTTGCCAGCACCACGTTGGTTGCTCCTTCATCAGTGAATGTTCATGGATGTCCACTTCTCAGTTGGTCCCCAACACTTCCAGTCATTTTGAATTTGTTAATAAGTTTGCCAGCAGTGTGTGTGTGTGTGTGTGTGTGTGTGTGTGTGTGTGTGTGTGTGTGTGTGTGTGTGTGATGTGCTTGCCATGTTTCCTGTTAAAGTCCATCGCAACCTTGCGACAGCTTCCTGGTTCATTCCATGAGAATGATTTCAATACGTTCTTCTTTTGTCAAAGGCTGAAAAAAAAAAACTGGACAAACATTTGATCCTCTTTGAAACAGTTGATACACTCTATCAAATAATGCATAAAGTTGACATTTTGTAGTAATTTTCACAATTTAAATGAACAAAAAAACAGATCAGTCACATGGAAAAAGTAAGTACACCCCTACATTTATCACACCTTCAAATCCATAAAATTAGAATCAGGTGTTCAAGATTGGACGCCAGTGATTAGAACCTGCATTCTAATCTAGGGAGTGCACTAGGGAGTGCAGGTGGAACCTGTCTTATTTATACATAAAAACGTGTAACCTGTCTCATATCTAGTGTCTGGTGTTCCCTTTGTTATTGAGGAGTGTGGTGTCATCATGCCAAGATCTAAAGAGTTCTGTAAGACCTTCAGAAAAAAAGGTTGTGGATGCCTATGAGTCTGGCAAGGGATTTAAAAAGATCTACAAATTATTTGAAATACATCATTCCACTATAAGGAAAATCATCTACAAATGGTGCAGATTTCAAATGACTGCCAATTTGTCCAGGACTGGCCGTCCCAGCAAATTCAGCCCAAGAGCAGACCGTCTGATGCAAAAAGAAGTCTCTAAGAACCCCAAAATTTCATCACAGGATCTGCTAGTAAGTCTTGCAACTGTTGGTGTCGAAGTGTATGCTTCTATAATCAGAAAGAGATTGCACAAATTTGACCTGCATGGGAGGTGTGCCAGGAAAAAGCCTTTGCAAGACTACAGTTTGCCAATGAGGCAAAAGACCAGGAAAAGACCAGGCCTTTTGGAATAATGTGCTCTGGACAGACGAATCAAAGATAGAGTTGTTTGGCCACAGCAACAGCAGACATGTTTGGCACAGACCAAAGACAGCTTTTCAGGAGAAGCACCTCATAAACAGTGGTGGAAATGTTATGGTTTGGGGTTGCTTTGCTGCCTCAGGGACTAGACATCTTGCATTCATTGATTCAACTATGAATTCTGCATCATATCAAAGAGTGCTTGAAGATAATGTGAGGCCAACTGTCCAACAGTTGAAGTTGAACCTGAACCTTTCAACAGGATAATGATCCTAAGCACACTAGCAAATCCACCAAGGAATGGCACAAAAAGAAGAAATGGAGGGTTATGCAATGGCCTAGTCAAAGCCTGGGTTTGAATCCAATCGAAATGTTGTGGGTGGATTTGAAATGGGCAGTACATGCAAGAAAACCCTAAAACATCTTGCATCTGAAAGAATATTGCAGAGTGGTGAAAAATTCCAGCAAGCCTGGTGGACAATTATGCAAAACACCTACAAGAAGTTATTTCTGCTAAAGGGGGCAATACTAGCTTCTAAGGCCAAGGGTGTACTTACATTTTCCACAGAAGTATATCACATCTATTGCTATTTCGTTGAATAACTGACTGAAAAAGCTAATTTGTTCAAGTATGTCAACTTCATTAATAGGCACAATGTTTGTTTGTCCCGATATGTCAAAAAAAGCCAACAATTTCCATGGGGAGTACTTATTTTTTTACATGACTGTATGTATATGCGTGTATGTGTGTATTCGATAGATAGATAGATAGATAGATAGATAGATAGATAGATAGATAGATAGATAGATAGATAGATAGATAGATAAAATAATCACATTTTGTTGCTTTCCAGTCTGAAATGAAGACGGACACAGTTTTTGTTTTATCCAGCTGTATTTATTCAGTGCAACTTATAACATCCAAGTGAAAGATATAACACCAAAATGTCAGAAAAAAATAAATAAATAAATACAAAACAGAATCACTGAGTTGGAAAAAGGATCACCCCCTTGCTTTAATTTGCCTTATTTTTTTTATTACAGCCTTTAGTCTGTTGGGATATGTCTCTACTAACTTTGCACATCTAGACTTTGCAATATTTGCCCACTCATCTTTGCAAAACTGCTCAAGTTCAGTTAAATTTGATGGTGAGCGTTTGTGGACTGCAGTCTTCAAGTCCTTCCACAGATTTTCAATGGGGTTTAAGTCTGGGCTCTGACTAGGCCATGTAAGGACATTCACCTTTTTCTTCTTCAACCACTGTGTGGTCAGTTTTGCTGTGTGTTTTGGGTCATTGTCATGTTGGAAGGTAAACCTTCTTCCCATTGACAACTTTCTGGCAGCGGGCAACATATTTTCCTCAAGAATTTGAGGATTTATATCTTTCACTTGGATGTTATAAGTTGCACTGAGTAAATACAGCTGGATAAAACAAAAACTGTGTCTGTCTTCATTTCAGGCTGGAAAGCAGCAAAGTGTGATTATTTTAAAGGGGGTGATTCTTTTCTATATGGAAGACATTTTGTTATAAGGTGTTCATTTCCCCTATGTATGGAGACTTTTTGGACACCCTGTATTTACAGAAAACTATAATCATGTTGTTGTTGCATAAATATAAAGTGAGGATTTCTAGGAACTTTTAATCAGCGTGTGGGATCGCACTCTTTGTTTTGCTTTTATTTTCCTGTAATGGGCTTCCAGTGAAGACAATATGCAACTGCTGTAAACTAAACATCCATCATTCTGTGTTCGCCGAACGCTTGATACACAATTAAAATGCTTTCAGAATTAGTGCAGAGTAGTCTGGTAGTTTAAGATTATCAAGTCATTTCACATTAACCGAATTATCTACATTGTTACATTAATATAGTCAGCCTGCTCTCCACCTATATTAAATCTAATTAGAATTCAATTTAATTAGGATTCAAAATAATTCACTTATAACAACATGCATTTAGGTACGTGTATGAATACAGAAGAACATTGAACAGTAAAGAACACCCCTTCTGTCTTCTCTTTCATTTTTCTGTACTTTCCATCTGGTGTAATAATGAGAAAATCATTGTTATATCAATTTGCACCTTAACATACTATTACAGACACACACAATTACTACATAGTATATTGCCCATGATCCTGAGTCATGGGCAATATATGACTGAAGAGCATCCTGTGCTGAATATGATGGGAATTGTGCACTACTCAGAATGACAGGCCATGTCCTCTTCCTCCTCTCCCTCTTGTCCCAGGAGCCCGCTTCCTCCTCAGCCACCGTTCGGCTCCACCTCTCCTCCACACGGCAAGGTGAACAAACTGCCCTCGGTCAGCCAGCTAATCAACCCACAACAACGCAACACACTCACCCCATCCAGCATGGCCGGAGGACTCACAGACAGTAAGGATTTCACTTCAACAGATATTACTGGTCATTGCTTCCTATCAGGATATCATTAGGTCATTTTAAGTCGTGGGTCTAGTAGGCACAATGACTGGAGAAGACTGTGTTGCTACAGGCAGATTAAAAAATGTTGGGATACATATATTAAGAACAAACTATGCAGCCCAAAACAACACTATATTTTACTACAGTTTATTTCTTAACTACATTACATATCTTAGTATCCATTCAGTTAGCATAACAAGTTTTGGTTTATAGTGTTGGTAACTGTTGTAAGAATTAATATCAGATTCTTGATGGATAGGTCTTCCTGGTCCTGTTTGCCTCAGGCCGTGAGCTTGTCTGTACACGACAGCTTCTGAGCACCACTCTGTGCCTCAGTGTCTCTCTGACAGCCAGTTTCCTTTCACAAGTAAACTGGATCTTTGTGGGACAAAGATCTCCCTAATCCCTGAGGCTCCTGCCAGTATTTGTCATAATATAGGAAACTGGGCTCAGTTGTCCATTGCCAGTGGCTACAGGCCTCGTTCAGATCGAACACACAGCCTTGACAATTACACCACAGGCATCACAGTTGGTGTGATGATAAAAGCTTCTCACAGTCTCTTCCTCTTGCTACAGTGACCCCCATGATGAGCGCCCACATTCCCATGAACACAGATATGAGTTCACTGAGTCCCACTCATGCCCTGCAGCCGCAGTTACCCATGGTGCCCTCCTCTCACTGCACACCCCCGCCGCCGTACCCCGTGGACAGCAGCATCTCCAGGTACATGTTTATTCAATTTCTCTAAGAGTGCAGTACAACTGTTTCCACATCCAGTCCAGATGCTCCATGGTGTTTTTTTTTGTTTGTTTGTTTGTTTGCTATATTCAATTCTTAACAATCCTGACTTGTTTGTTTGAAAGAATCAGAATTTTGTTTATTACTAATACACGGGATAAATTAATATTGCAACCTAATTCTGAAACTAAAGTGTCTTGGTGTAGCTGGAGGAGTGTAATACAGCAGTGAGTGAGAAACTGAAAGAAGCAGGCTGTCCAGTGTAACTACAACATATCGAGGCGTTTGCTTTTCTTACAGCATTGCTTTTGAGTCCAGTAGTGGATCATAAACACATTAAATCAACCAAAACTTGCTTTGAAGACCATTACGTTTTCTATATTTAATACAGACGCTTGCTGTGGTGCATAAATAGTTAACTAGTTCAAATCTTCTGCTGTTTCACCCTCAGCAAGAAATCCAGATTGTGTGCATATACAGATTGTAAATGTGCCAAGTCTTACACACATACACACATACACACACACACACACCTCCTGTCACACAATCTGCATTTACATATTGTAAAATAACACTGTGACCAGTCTGTGCACTCATATTTTGTCACAATAACACGTTCAACTGTAATTTTCCAATCACATTTTACCTTCCCACTGTTTCCTCAAGTAATGCAGTAAAACTGCTTCAGTGACTATTTTCACACTGTGACTGGTTTGTGCAATCAATTGTGCGATTCCCCTAACAACATTTAATCATATACATGACAAAGTTTAAGATGAGTTTAAGTATTTTGTTTAGGGCAAGTTAAATTATGAGAGCTTGGCTTTGAAACACATGGAGACTTGCAGGCTTATGGACTGGATTGGGAAACAGGTTTAAAAGTGTCTTTATATTCTGTATAAAAAAAAAAAAATCTGTTGGCATCATTTTCATTTGTAACTGCACCATTTCAGTTTCCTGTTACGGTTGGGCTGCTCTTCCTGTCTGGACTACTTCACAGCCCAGGGCCTTACCAGCATCTACCAGATTGAGAACTACAACCTGGAGGTGAGACTCTGCCTGCTAACTTGTGTTTCCATTCTGTATCCAATTCTTTTCTTTTTTGGAGAAGAAAATCTGTGTTAATTGGTCTGTTATTTCATCATTCTATGTAATATACTGACAGACGAAACCTGAAATCAGGTCTAGCTTTCTAAAGGAGCTCTACTTGTAACCTTTTTCATGAAGGGAAACCGTTTGCTGTAGGGTTCAATACTGAAAGGGCAGAGGTTTCACCAGAGAGACAAAAAAATTTCAACTTTATTTGTGCACCACTTTCAACTATTGAACACGTAAGGGTACTAGACTAAACCTTTTTTCTAAGAGTTTAGTTTTTCCCTGATATCAGTTTTTGAAATCTAAACTTAAAGAGGCAGAACGTTATAAGTGGTCAAAGGTTATTTTTGTACTATGACCAGTCAGTGAACTCAATTCATTCCACTGATAATAAAATCTATCTCTTAATATATTGGTGTTGATTATAAATATAATACAAACATAAGGTTTTACACTGGCTTGTGGCAGCCTGGGAGTACCAGGCTACTGTACTGAACTGAAATATGGTTCTCTTTTGCATATATCGCAACCACAAATAAAATTCTAGCATTTTAAAATCTGTTTATCCCCAAAAGAGAAAAAGGGGGAAATTGGACTTAAGATTAGATTCCAGTTCCACTTAAAGACACAAATGCCTTGACTGAACTGAATGAAATATAAAATGAATAAACGTGAGCTTGAAACTTTATATATCTTTAATAGGAACACTTGTACACCTGCTCAGTTATCCAGTCAGTCAATCATGTGGCAGCAGCGCAATGCGTAAAATCGGGCAGATGAATCAATGCATAAAGTCAAAGATAATCAGGCAGGTCAAGAGCTTGGGTTCAAATCAGAGTTTACAAAGAATGGTGCAAAAAACAAACAAAACAAAAAACACCGAGTGAGCGACGGTTCTGTGGGTGCAAACACCTTGTAAGAGAGATCAGAGGAAAATAGCCAGACTGGTTCAAGTTCCCAGGAAGGATATAGTAACTCATATAATCACTCTTTACAACCGTGGTGAGCAGAAAAGCATCTTGCACAAAACATCAAACCTTGAGGTGGATGAGCTACAACAGCAGAAGACCACATTGGGTTCCACTCCTGTCAGAAAAGAACAAGAATTTGAGGATATCATGGGCAAAGACTCACCCAAACTGGACAATTGAAGATTAGTGGAAAAAATTTAAAAAATCACATGGTCTTTTTTCAGTCTTCACCTGTCCAGTTTGAGTGAGTCTGTGCCCATGATAGCCTCATATTCTTGTTCTTGGCTGTGGTCTTCTGCTGTTGTAGCCCATCCACCTTGAGGTTTGATGTTTTGTGTTCGGAGATGCTTTTCTGCTCACCACAGTTGTAAAGAGTGATTGGTTTGAGCTTACAGGAACTCTAGAGTAGCTCAAATAGTCTGGTCATTCTCCTCTGGTCTCTCAACAAGGTGTTTCAGCCTGCAGACCCTCTGCTCACAGGAGTTTTTCTGTTTTTGCACCATTCCGTATAAACTCTAGAGACTATCGTGTGTGTGTGAAATTCCCAGATCAGCAGGTTCTGAAATACTCAAACCAGCCCATCTGGCACCACCAACATTTTTGAGTTTGATGTGAACATTAACTGAAGCTCTTGACCTGTATCTGCATGATTTTATGCATTGTACTGCTGCCACATGATTGGCTGATTGGATAACTGTATAAATGAGCAGGTGTACAGTGGTGGTGCCTTTGTATTCCTGTGTGCTTATGAGTCACTGCATCCGCAGGACCTGTCCAGGTTGAAGATCCCTACAGAGTTCCAGCATGTGATCTGGAAGGGGATTATGGAGCACCGGCAGACCATGGAGTTCTCTCCCCCTGCACACATCCTGCGCTCGTCCAGCGGGGCGTCTTCGGTGAGTGTGGGCTCCACGGAGGCGCGCGGTGAGCGTGTGATTGATGCCGTGCGCTTCACCCTGCGCCAGACCATCTCTTTCCCACCGCGGGACGACTGGACCGATTTTTCCTTCGACCTGGACTCGCGCCGCAACAAGCAACAGCGCATCAAGGAGGAGGGAGAGTGAGCGGCGCGCACACGCACACACACACACACTTTCATACATACTGTAACTACTGCATGCAGCACACACAAAACTTGTACCGCTTTTACCAAGTGTTTGATTTCACTTAAAAGCATGCCAATTAAATGCACTTAACGGCTAGAGTTTTTTTGGGTGTATTTCGGTCTGCTTGTCATTTCAAGCCCCTAGTTTGATGCCGGCTACTGTAGCTTTAGGGTAAGCGGTGCTTTGCCGTGTATGGTTTATCATTTAAAATTTCTTGAGACACAGCACTTAAGAAATTCTGAAGTGTTGGTACTATTTTGAGCTGATGGCATTCATTCTCTACAGAGAAGAACTAATATTTGGGGGCTTTTTTTTTTTTTTTTTGGATTCTGTTTGGATTGTAAAGAACCTTTACTCCAATAGGATTCATAGTATTAAAATGTTTATTAATCTGTTTGCTGTAACGCTTTGTTTCAGCCTGGTGATACTTTGTTTTGAATGGTACAATTTGTCTTTTTTTTTTTATTGTCAATCTACTTGATGTAATACTGGCAAATCAGTTTTAATACTTGGACACATTCAAACCCGTGTCACTCGCGTGACCTTTCCAGTATTTTAATGACGTTACTATAAATTGTACAGATGTTTTGTTTTTTACATACATATAAATTTTGTAAATATGCAAGGTGCTTATTTTGATACAATATAAACCAAAAAAATAAAATATCATATCACTACACTATTGGATAGATTGGGGTTTTTGTTGTTGTTGTTTATCACAGACTTTACATGAGGAAAACAGTGTCAAAATAAAATCTTGTGTTTTATAAATAATAGCAAACAAATTTGTAGGCTACTTGTAAATTTATTAAAACAAAAGCTTTTCCAAAGAACAATAATGTAGTTTCAACAGAAAATGTGTACAAGCTGAAAAGCTGAGCTTTGTTTGTAGAGCAAATGGTTAATGAATTTACCAGCAATATGAACTCATTCTTTCTTCCTATAATTCTGTCCTATAGTTCAGTTCACAAAAAGAGCCACATGTATATACTCAAAATGCTGATTAGGAGTTATGATAAAGGGTCACGTTGGCCTGCTGTATCATTTGTTTATCATCATCTTGGTTGCATCAAACCATGACTTTAATGTTAAATACTTTAATTACGAAACATGATCATCAGCAAAGCTGCTCTTATTAGTGACATCAGTGTCCTCAGTGTCTGTTCATAAATACATTTTTCCAACGCCTACCATTAGGTACAGTTTTACAGAATTTACAAATATCACTCACCCACAGACAACTTTTCTTAACTTTCACTTCTGCTTTAAGGCTGCAAGCACAGACCATGAGGAATGACTCATTTATGAGTTAATTATATTTACGAGATCAGTTATTAGAGTGACATCTGTGGGAACGACTGAAGAGTGCGTGTGTTACGTGTTGCATGATGACAACGGTCACCCGTGCATCACTACGTTCCACAACAGTTTCAAATATAAATACGGCATCGATTCAGCAGTCTTAACTCGCAGGCATAAATACTGCTCCGGATAAATAAGCACAGGACTCATCGAAAGTGTACTGCAGTGCCTAAATGAATGACCGAATGATGAGAATATCCATAAATTAAACAAGACGAAAGAAACACAGCGTTTCAGGGCTTGAGTCCTTTATCTCACCGCAGGCTCTGCCTTTGAGTCCTTCGCATAAAAAAAACTGCGGATTAGCGACAGGATTAAGGCTTGACAGACATTCAGACCGAGGCGACAAGTCCAACCTTACACCTAAAGGGTTAGATTTTCTTGACAGGAACAAGAAGAAAATGCCAAAGGCTAAACAGAACGACGGCTTTTGTTGAAATCTTGAGTGTCTCCCATCGATATGATCAGCAATACTGAATGTCAGTACTGTCCCAGGAGACCGTTCACACAGAGAGAGAGAGAGAGAGAGAGAGAGAGAGAGAGAGAGACAGACTGACAGACAGACAGACAGACAGACAGACAGAGAGAGAGAGAGAGAGAGAGAGAGAGAGAGAGATGGGATGAAAGGAAAGAAAGACAGACTATTCCTTTCCCTCTGCACGGTTGTGCTGACTTGTGTTAGTCGTGGCAGTCTCGCTGCATACAGCCAGAGTGAAGCCTCAGAGCAACAGCGACTCTACGAGCTCTCCAGAGCATCCAGAACCTTCATGATCTGCTGCTTGATGGCTTTCGTGGCGTCACCAGCGTTCGGGATCAAATACCTGCAGATCAGAGAGCACAGAATGTATTAAGAATGAATACATAATTCTAAATATTGTGTACGAGTGTGCACTTTTTAGTAGGTAATGTACATCCTGAAAAAAATGGGTCATCATTAAGCATCTTTAGACTGCGCCATCAACACATCTGATGAAAATGCAGTCAAAACATCCAAATCCACATGATGCTTGTGTCCCAGAACACTATAAAATTTCTTCTATCTGACCTGGGCATCTCTCTATCTCTCTCTCAATTCTACAACTCAATTCTTTGGCTCTTAATGTAGCGTAACGTGATGCGTCCTGCTCGGACAAAAGAACATAAAATCTACTGACTACAATCTCCGTACTATAAAACTTCATTTTACATTAAAAATACAAAACGTGATGTTTTATACAACAATACGCCATCATCATTGTTCATGAGACAGCTCATTTTTATTTTTTATACAGACGTGCACTAAGCAACAGTAAGAAGTAGAGCGAGGTGAAATTCCAGTGTGAACACTCCTTAATAATTAGTCATGTAAAATATTTTTACTGACCATAGACACCACAGACCTGCTTTGTTGCCAGTCTGTACAGAATTTTTTTTTTGTGGAAAATGATTTGAATTGGCAAAATCGCAATTGCATGTAACTGTTTTGCATGGTCTTTCACAGTGATGTTTGTTGACCTTTTAGCTGTACTCCTTCGACACGCTCGAATCGTAGAGAGCTTTGGCTGAATGTGCGTTGTGATGACGTCACGACACGTCTTGGCCCACATCTGCAGAAAATCTGCGGTCACTTTTTTTTTTTAAATTGAGAGTTCAGCTGATACTGAGCTAATACTGAGTTTGCTTGATTTTACATTCATTTCTGCGATCGCGAAACCCTGGAGGGACTGTTCTACTGGCTCACAAAATGGAAGCTTTCACAGGTGAACTTTCACCCAGATAAAGGCCAGAAGCAAATGGGTGTCGTTCACGTCCACATCTAATTCCCCTTCAGTGAATTAGTTTTTCGGTCAGATTAATTTTATTTGCTTTCAGGTGCCTCCTACTGTACATCATCGTCGCAAGAGCAAAATCATAAATGCAACAGCTAAATCGTAGATGTTGGCACCTCTGCAGCAGTCACAGGGAGCTTAAGTCAGAAAGGCGCTTTACTGTTATCTTCGCACATCACTGAAAACTCCATAGCCATGCTATAGACTGTAGCTAAAGCTTCAGCTCAGGAAACAATACAGTGCTGAACTACAGCAACATTAACAGGATACCAGACTACACCAATAGAGGGTGCTGAAGTGATGATTGTTTTCTAGCACTTTTTCAGAGCATGGATAGTTCTGGATTTGGATTATGAATCATATCAGGCTGTACCACACTAATGTGCAAAGCGCCATCAGAGGTGATTAAAACACCTGATGTGTTAATGACACTTGTACAAAAAAGTGGCATGTATACTGATTTTCTACCCCAGAACAACTTTTTTTTTTATTGTGAAATGAATATTTAACATGACCATTGTTTGTGTAAATACCGTTCTACAGCCATAATTTCCACTCCTGCAGAGTTGTTGTTGCCAAACTTGAACGTGATTAGCTCCGGATGTTTCTTTTTCGAGGTGATCTTCACCACAGAGCTTAACGCTTGTCTGGACTGGATGTAGGCGAATCCTTTCCGCGAGGCGATCTCCCTCAGACAGTACATGTGTGTTGCTGTGATCAGCAGGTGGCTGCGGAAGACCAAACAATAAAGCTTACAACCAGTATGGTTACCGAGTGCCGCATATACAGACGTGTAAAATTATTGGTGGGGGAGACTTGATAGGTCAGTCACCTCACGTTATTTTATCATTTATTAAAAGGAATACACACTTCTGCTATTACACTTCTCAAATATTATTATATCTGTGTTTATTAATGAAAGAGAAAAAGGTTGTGCTTATTGACTGAAAGCAGTAATTACATCACTGACTCAATATCTGGTAGCACTTTATCAATTCTCTAAATCAGAGATAATACTGCACTTTAAACTACATTTCTTCACAGTAAGTGCTTTATCATGGTGAGGATGGTGGTGGATCCAGAGCTTATCCCGGGAGAACTGATCGTGAGGCGGGAATACACCGTGGATGGGACTCCAGTCCATCACTGGGCATCATGGACACACACATTCACACACTCATTCGTTGCACAAAATATCAAACCTTGAAGTGGATGGGCTACAACCACAGAAGACCACAATTTAGAATCATCAATCCACCTACTGGCCTGGCCTGTTTTTTGGAGGTGAAGGAAACTGGAAAACGTGCACACAGGGAGGACATGTGAAATTCCGCACAGACGAGCTCAGGAATGAACTAGGGACCCTGGAGCTGTGAGGCAGCAACACTAACCACTGTGCCACCCAGCAGTGGTCTCAGGAAGATGATATCACTCTAACAGTGGTGAACATACAGAGCTTAAGTCTCACCTGGGGAACATGTGTCCAGTCTCTTTCACCTCATTACACGGGAAGTGGTGCTTCACATCTGGCTTGTTAATCCATGTCTGTATGTTCACGATCTCTTTGCGGTCATCATCTGATATTGAAGAGCTGTCAATCTCATCTGAAAAGAGGCAAAGAGGACTGACGATGAAGACGAAGATGAAGAGGGCAGGAGTATCATGACGCACTGTCTAATATCTTAACATATGTTTTCTTCTACAGCTCCTTTCACCATGCTCACCCGTGTCGTATTCCTCCTCATCGCCGATGCTGAAGACGGGCTTCACGCCCCTGTAGGGTTTACCCACTCTGTCACTGCTGCTCACATGCCTGTGGTGAAAACCAAACGCTGTATGAAAGAGTCAAACCAAATGCACACACACACACACACACACACACACAAACACATGCACATAGCCTGGAGCTACAAATAAAATTCAGCAGTTGTGCACATTTCCAAATGACAGAAGCACAAAACCATATCTAGGATTCTAAAAAGTAAGTTATGTTAGTTGGAAGAGGCGGGTTAAAAAAAAGAAAGAGCGATATCCGAGATGATAACCAAAGCGTGCAAGAGACAGACACGACAGAACACGTCTGCTTTAACAGATCACAGTTAAAGATGTTCGCTCCGTTCCAAGAAGGTTAAAACACCTGAGCACCAACAGCTCTGATTATCATCCAGTCAGTAACACTGTCAGCAATGAAGAACGCCTGAAAACACTGTGAACGAGACACATTGTAGGAGCCTTTTGCATTAAACACACACACAGAGACACAAGATGTGTGTTAGTATTAGCACAGCCACAGTGACCGACATGATGATGCTTCAGCTTGCATCCTGTTGAACAGAAATGTGTGCAAGATTTACGTAACTCACTCAAGGTTTTTCACAGCATCAGAGCTGACTGTTGAGTAAAGTTTTTCAGCTTAACTCAACCAGAATGTTTGGTGTCTGATTTTTAGCTTCTTTACTTTTGCACTTCAGCTAACATGTAATCTATCTCACCCTTAGTAATGTTGCATAGCTGTGACTTAAGACACAGTACAGGGTGTCCCAAAAGTCTCTAATTAACACTTTTTAGCAAAATGTCTTCCAAAATTTTTCATAATTAGTTTATATATATATATTTTTTTCAAATATCCTTTAAGAATGCCTTCGACGAAAGAAGAACATATTGAAATCATTCTCATGGCTGGATCGGGAAACTGTCGCAAGGTTGCGACGGACTTTAACAGGAAACCGTATTGCTGTGTATCTGAGCACTGGAACATCGTGAGAGCATCCAGCATGGACAACTGAATCACTTCTTTCATTAACACAAATTGGTATCATTTCACACCTCATAATGCCTGAAGGTGGAATTGTACTGAAAAGCTGAAAGGTCTTTGACAAGAATATATAACTGTTTACTTAAAAATTACATTACAGAGCTTAATGATGACAGCACATACCTTCATTTGATGATATTAAAATTCAGGCATGTATTTATGGGAGAGATTTTGAGTGAGAATAGACCACCATTACTTGTAAGCTATACTGCCCTTGTAGGTCCAGTGCAAAACTAAAGTGCCATCAAAACAGTAAAGTAGCATTGAACACCAAACATGGCTTGGTTGATGGGGTACATTTGTGTGGCAGTCTGGGAAAACCTGCTGGATGTCGCTGTAGCTGAATTCTGGAAAGCAGCCAAATAAAAAGATGAAAAAATCTGGTTTTGGCTTAAAATCTAACTTTAAGAAACCATTAATATTTAACAAAAACAATGCAGAAATATTTTGTTTACTATTTAACCTTGTCTTGACTTTCTTCCTGCAAAGATCATGTTGGGTAAGGAGACAGTTTAACAAGCATGGTGGTAAAACCGGTCAGTCTGCCTAAAGCATAGACAATTCTAAAGCATAACGATGTTTAAAACACTGCTAGTTAAGTATGATTTCCTCACACAGTGACCGTCAGGCTTGGATTAAGTTGTTGCATAGTTAAGTGAGTACTGAAACGGGTATGTGAAGGGTTTGCCCAGGTTGCCACACATTTGGGGAAAATTGTGCAAATGTGATTTTTCACCAAAGTATTCCTTTAACAAATCTACATTAAAACAAGGAAAAATCTCCCTATAAGAGAGAAGGAAAATGTAAGAAAACTCGGGAAGAACCCCCTCAGGTAGATGTACAAGACAAACAAGAGGAGAGGAACTGTAGATGTAAATAATCAGCACTACACAGTCTGGGAGGAATAAAGTTCATGACCATAAGACAGACCTGGAGAAGAAACTTGAAAAAGACTCTACTGTTAGATAAGAACTCTACTGCTAGATAATGCATGAACATGAGTGTTAGTCTGCTACAATGCATGCGCATGTGAGCAAGCTTGAACTTTGCCCTTTGCCCCCTCAGCAGTGAGTCAGGCAGGGTAGGGCTGCGCCTCCCTGCATGGGTATGTCGAGGGCACTGGGGGCACTCATGCTGGCAGACACACAGGAACAGGCTCTTACCGATCAGGTATCCCCTTCTCTGGCCAGGGCAGAGTGAAAGATAGTCTAGTGTGGAATAACAGAGGCATGGGTGAAGAGGAAGTGAATTAACACTAGTGTTGCAGCAAATTAAGCATGATCCACTCACAGACGAGTTTTTATACAGGCACAGTATTTAAATCAGTTTATTACACTGTTGGATTGCTAGAAAGCAATAATCACATTAAAAAAAAATTATGATTATATAAAAAGGAAAAGTGATTAAGATAATAATCTAATTCTAATATGATTCTAATATTCACCAGCTGCTTGGCCAATCTTTGCTCATTCTTCTAGACATTTCTGTTCTATCATACATTGTCTCTAAGTCTCTAAAGCAGGGGTCTTCAATCTTATCCACAAACAGCAGGTGTGGCTGCAAGTTTTGATTCAAGCCAATTAGGAGGTACAATTGATAGCTGATTGGAGACCATGATGAATTGGTACATTTTACACCCAGAAACCAGGGAGCATACAAACCTTTGTAGTAAACTATATCTATCTACAGTGCTGTGAAATAATATTTGCCCAAATCTCCACTTTCCTCCATCTTCATTATCTCCAAATGGAAAAAGTTTAGCACAGTAGTGAACCTTCCCAGAAGTGGCCGACCTTCCAAAATTCCTCCAAGAGCACAGCAACGACTCATCCAAGAAGTCGCAAAAGACCCAAGGACAACATCAAAGGACCTACAGGCCTCTCTTGCATCAATAAAGGTCACTGTTCATGATTCAACTATCAAAAAGACACTGGACAAAAATGGCATCCGTGGAAGAGTGGCGAGGTGAAAACCACTGCTAACCCAGAAGAACATTAAGACTCGTCTGAATTTTGCCAAAACACACCTTGGTGATCCTTAAACCTTTTGGGAGAATGTTCTGTGGACCGAGGAGTCAAAAGTGGAACTGCTTGGAAGACAGGGGTCCCGTTACATCTGGCATAAACCAAACACAGAATTCCACAAAAAGAACATCATACCTACGGTCAAGCATGGTGGTGGAAGTGTGATGGTGTGGGGATGCTTTGCTGCTTCAGGACCTGGGCAGCTTTCAATAATTGAGGGAAACATGAATTCTGCTCTCTACCAGAAAATCCTAAAGGAGAATGGCTGGTCTTCAGTCCATAAGTTGAAACTCAAGCGTAACTGGAATATGCAGCAAGACAATGATCCAAAGCATAGGAGTTATGTATGTTTACATACATAAACATGTATGTGTCCACCTCTGAATGACTCCAAAAAAAAATTTTTTTTTAAATAACCCTGACCTGAACCAATTGAGATGCTGTGGCTGGACCTTAAATGGGTAATTCATGCTCGAAAACCCTCCAGTGTGGCTAAACTAAAGCAGTTCTGAAAAGAAGAGTGGGCCAAAAATCCACCACGGTGCTGTGAAAGACTGATCTCCAGTTATCGGAAGCATTTGGTTGCAGTTGTCGCTGCTAAAAGTGGCACAACCAGATTTTAAGTTTAAGGGGGCAATTAGTTTTTCACACGGGTGATAAGTGTCGGATAACTTTTTTTTGCCTCAATATAAAATAAACTGTATTCTGTGTTTACTCAGGTTGCCTTTGCTTTATGTTGTATTTCATTTGAAGATCTAAAACTATTTAGTATGAGATATACACAAAACCAGAAGAAATCAGGATGGGGCTTTTTCACAGCACTGTACTTATATACACTATATGGCCAAAAGTATGTGAACACCTGACCATCATACTCGTATGTGCTTGCTGAACATCCCATTCCAGAATTAGTCCCCCTTTGCTGTTATAATAACCTCCACTCTTCTGGAAAGGCTTTACAGTAGATTTTTGGAGCGTGGCTGTGGAGATTTGTGCTCATTCAGCCACAAGAGCATTACTGAGGTCAGGCACTGATGTCGGGCGAGGAGGCCTGTGCCTCAGTACTCATGTGTTCAGTAGGGTTGAGGTCAGGGCTCTGTGCAGGCCACTCCAGTTCTTCCTCTCCAACCTTGGCGCACCAAGTCTTCCTGGAGCTCGCTTTGTGTACAGGGGCATTGTGATGCTGGAACATGTTTGGGTCCTTTAATTCCAGTGAACGGAAATCATAATGCTACAGCATACAAAGACATCCTATACAATTATGTGCTGTCAACTTTGTAGAAACAGTTTAGAGAGGGAACACGTATGGGTGTAATGGTCAGGTGTCTACATACTTGTGGCCATATAGTGTATAGAATTTACATCAGATATCTCCCTCCTGTCAACCTGATAAATGTGAGCTGGTTCAACAATTAACTAATTGAGATGTCACAATGATGTGACACTGAGATGTGTCAAGTTTCTCACCTGTCCACTGGAGTTGAGGTGTTTTCAATGAAGCTGATCACCTTCTCTTTCACATTAACTGACTTGGATTTGAGGGCAAAGGTCATTTTGTTGACAAGGGATTTGACGCCTTTGCCATCCCCTGTGCTATTCAGCTCCCCCTGTTTGAAAGACAGATTGAGTTTAGACAGTAAATGCACTGCAACAATCAATGCTGAGGGGAAAAAAAAGCAAAGAAGCTGCCATAATTGTAAGATCCACAAGATGGCAGTAAAGCACTTATTTTGTAATTTTTGCATTCTTCCAGTAGAAGATTGATGGAAAGATTTTAGTGCACTTATGGTCATTAAATTACTCAAGCAGAAGACACAACAGCCTGCAGATTGTGCACATGAGAACAAAACTGAAAATGCGCAACTCTCCAGTAAAACAGATCTCCTCTCTCTCTCATTCACACACACACACACAAAACTCACATCTGCTGAGCTGAGGCTGCTGTGGGATCCTGAAGTGCTGACTATCCAATGGACATACACGTTGTCTGGCCCTTCCACGTTAATGTCTGCCAGATGCTGCTGCAGCGCTGAACACACACAAAAACACAGCAGAAAGCCCTCATCAGTCCTCAGCCACGGAAAAAATAAATCTGTATTTACACACTGCAACTAAAAAGCCTGAGTGATAATGAGAGCCTAGGAGAGGATCACAAACTTCAAAGTCAGAGGATTTCTTTCTGCTCATGTCAGTGACTGGTGATTGAACAAAAATTAGATGATTGTAATGGCTGTGTTGACATGCTGCATCTACTTACCCATAAATCCACCTTTAGCGATGCTGACGTACTCCTTGTTTTTCTACCAAAGAAAAAAAAAGAAACAAAATCAATTCATTTATCTTTGATTCCTTTTAGAGTTTCTTTTTTTTTTTTTTTTTTTTTTTTTTTAAACACAGCACATGAGCACAACACTGAACAGATCACCATAATCATCATCACTGTTAAAATGCAGCATGAAAGGCACAAAAAGGAGTGCGACTGTAGGACAGCTTCAAGGTCTGCAATATAGAGATATAATGGACATGAACTATTATTTGATGTTCTTTAACAAATAAAATGTAATTGCTGGCAAATTGCTAAGGTATGAGATGAATACAACAATTCAGGACAAGCTGGTATAGGAAAATAATCAGCTTTGGCACGTTACCAGTAACTATGCTTTGCATCAAAACAGCATTTTCTTTTCTATTTTAGATCTGATCCAAACCTAAAGAAACACTGTTGTGACTGACCTGCAGGAAGTGAGCGAGCACCATGTTCATGTACATGTCTTCTTCCTCGCGCCCGCTGCCCATGAAGCACAGATGTTCACCACTGGCCACTGAGCCCGACTCCAGAGACTGCTTTTGCGTCTCCAGCAGAGACTTCACAGACAGAGCAAACTCAGACGGATTGTGCAACATCTGAGGAAGGCAGGAAGGCGATGAAAGGTAAAACAGTGCAGCTGGGGCAAAGTATAAAGCCTTATGTCTTTATACTTTATATATGTGTTGAGGGATTTTATATCCCTAAGCACACAGTACATCAACACAAAAGGGTGTAACCACTGAAAATGACATTAAATATTACAATACTTATCTGTATAAAATGAAGAAGGGAAGAAGAAGAAGGAAGATGAGGAAGAAAGGAGACATCACAAAAAAGAGGAAAAGAGAAGGAGGATGATGGGGAAAAGAATAAGAAGGACAAGGAGGAAGAGGAAAAGGAGACAGCAGGAAAAAAGAAGAGGACAAGAAGGCAAAGAATATGATAAACAATGAAAAACTGAAGAACAAGGTGATGAAGAAGAAGAAGGAATAAAAGAAGAATGAGAAAAAGAAAAATAAGAAAAAGTAAAGAAGTGTGAAGCAGGAAGAGAGAGGAGGATGAGAACAAGAAATACTACAAATCAGAATCTACAACAGCAGCAACCATGATACCAGATCAGAGTCCAGGTGAAAGGCGGTGGACAAGTGTCCAGCGTTGTACTGCTCTGCTGGCCGACAGTCCACTACAAAGAAGCGCACTCCCTCCTGAAAGCATGTGCGCATACACACACACACACACACACACACACACACACACACACACACACACACACACACACACACACACACACACACAATTCATGTTACTCTGTGACTGACAAGAGTAAACAGATTTGAGGTTTACTGCAGCAACATGTCTCACATACAGTACACTGGAATGCAGTACTAATGGATAGAACTGACTGTCAGAAGCTGAACTACTCACAGACTGGAGCTGATTGGCCTGCAGGATCTCGGGTACAGAGACCGGGAGACATAGAGCCTGACTCAGGTCCATGTCCTCCTCCTTCAGAGCCACCAGACTGCTGCCAAACAGGTTTTGGTTCTCCTACAGACATACAGATTAATGTACATTTAATGTTGCTGTGTATTGTGCCTATGTAGCTTCTTATATCAGTTTGCAGTGTCCTGTTTTTTTTTTACTCTGCATCTGATATACAATAAAAGTGATACATTTATAATAATTGATCGTTTATTGTTTAAAATATACAAAATAAAAGTATTCTAATAATAAAATGCATATTACATTTGGTTAAATTGCACATTACACATTATCTTGAATTGACTTGTCTTCTCAGTTACACACTTTGTAGTTTAATCTATACATTCACAGCAACACAACACACTATGGACCATAATTCTGCTAATGTGGTGAACTCACCTTTCGGAGAGAGAGGGGTGTCTTGCTTTGGTAATACTGCGCCAGTGAAAACAGATCCTCAATGTCCTCAGCCTCCAACAAGGTAGGTGACTGTTCCAGCGTTTCTAAACATACAGACAGACATGCAGTTCAGTGAGACACATCACTGCACATATTCACAATTAGGCATGCTCTGATAACCAGTTTTCATATCATTATAACAGCATATATGTTTATGAACATGATATTGTGTTTAAAAAAAAAATCATGTTCTATGATAGAACAGAAATGACTTATTTCTACTTTCTTTCATTCTGGACCGCCAGGTAGTTTCCTTCAAAATGTTCTAAAGTCTACTTGTAACTACTATCTTTGCCATGATTGACTGTGGTGCTAAACAAAATACATGCTCTATTTTTTGAGCTGGCGTGTAGCAGCATAGACCATATGGATGCATGGTACCTAATGTCATAAACTATAAAAGTCCATTTATAACTTCCATCCATCCAATTTCTATACTGCTTATCCTACACCGGGTCGCAGGGAGCCTGGAGCCTATCCCAGGGGACACCCTGCATGGGGCACCAACCCATCGCAGGGCACGCACGCACACACAGACACAGACACACAGACAGACACACACACACACTGGACAATTTAGAGATGCCAATCAGCCTACAATGCATATCTTTGGACTGGGGGAGGACACCGGAGTACCTGGGGAGAACATTCAAGCTCCGCGCATGTAGGGCAGAGGCGCAGTCGAACCCCCAACCCCAGAGCTGTGAGGCAAACGTGCTAACCACTAAGCCTCCATGGCTTATAACCTGTGAGAACTTATGTGAACTCTTCTATATTTCACGGCAGGATGTTTGTTCTGCCAAACCCTGATGGAGTTCGGCAATGGACATGATCAGTGCCCTAACTGTTTGGTACCTGAACATCTGAGATAAGCACTTAGAGTCTTGCTCTAATTGCAGCAATGCCATTAGCGACAGGCAAGCCATGCCTCTCGGGCTATGAAGATACTGCTGGCTACTCATCACTTGCTGCCCACTGCTCCAGGTGTGTTCACGGTTTGTAGTGTGTGTGCACTACTCACAACTTCTAATGTGTGCACACTAAACTTGGATGGGTTAAACGCAGAGGACAAATTCCAAGTATGGGTTACCTGAAAGTGAAAGTGACCTGTGCCTTTTCCACGATATAACGTGGACTGGATGTGCTAGGAGCCGGCACCAGCCAAATGCAAGTACTGATGCAACAGCACAATTAAGTACAGTGCCTTAGGAAGCTTAATAAAGCTGCCTCACACACCAAAACAAGCCATTATGTGCCTGCCATCTCATTTTCTATACTCAAGGTCCATTTTAGCAGGGAGTGCTGGCAGCTTGTCATGGGAGCAGATTGAAGATCGGAATGTAATGCAGAAGCACAGCACTGTCACAGCAGTGAATATGCTATAGACTGGTGTTAAAGCTGCCTCGGTGAAATTAAAGCTGGGTCCTCCACCCAATATGGCAGGACAACTGCTTAATCTGTTTCTCAGTACGTCCATCCAAGCGAGTAACTGGGCTATTCCACAATGTACTAGTTTCATTTATGAGCTCTCAGGCGACTGCATTGAAGCTGCAACTTAGACAGATGCAGAAAACTTTAAATTAATACCTCCAGTAAAGAGACTGCTTGCTGCATTAGTAGTACAGGCCGATGAAGCCTTGCACGTAAAGCCATGCTGCATACAGAACCAAATATATTTGAGCTCACGTGCTTGTTTATAAACTGTATGATACACTCACAAGTGTACATTGTCTTGGCAATTGAGAGGTACACTTGTTCCTGACCCTTAAGAAAGTAATGCCAGTAAAAAAAAGATGCAACAGGAACAGTGATCCTGCAGACAACACAACACAGCATGCTATGGAAGTCATAACGTCGTGAATCCCTGGGTCTGTTTACACATACGAGGAGACAAGCCTGGTTGACTCATATGCCACTCTGCCAGGCTTGGTAAAAACATGCTGCAGTATATTGTATTGAAACAGTTATTGGTTCATGTCTATTCCAGATTCAAGAATATTTTCCAGATCACAGAATACCATTCATAAAATAGTATAAAGTGGAACAGAATAAATTTTCCTCAAGGTCAAGAGGTGTCAAATGTTATACAGTAAGAGTCAGAATGCTTTTATGGATTCTTTAGTACAAGTTATTTGTAATATAAGCTCTGGGATAATAAGAGCTGGGACTACTGTTTAAGGGAAGAATTTATGGATACATGTTAATAACACAACACAGTTGTGTGGGTTTCATGGCACATGGATACAACAAAAGCTTCAGGAAAACTTAAATAACCTGAATAAACCGTTTTTGAATATTGCACCGGTATTGGAAAGTATAAACATGCATACTGTAACAGCAGCTTTAGTAAGATGCATGTCTGCCTAATCTTATGATCTTCACTATTAGACTGCAATGGTTGTAGTTTCGATATGCTTTATACAGTCACCTATTTAATTGTTTATTGATGGAAATTTAACAACTGCCTTTGGAGTTTCTTTATAAATATGTTTCGAGTAAACGGTCACAGGATTTCAGTTCACATAGCAAGGTGTCAGAGTTTTTGTTTGAAGTCACCACCAACATGCAACAGATTCCATGCAACATTCCTCTAATTAGTTGGTCTTGGTATTTAGGATAGATGAGTTGGTGTGGTGTGGCTCCTGCTTAGCTGTAATGAAAACCTAAATCAACACTGACTCTTGAGCATTGAAGCAAGAATATTGGACAACAAATAGTCCAAAAATTACACAAGACATCGCAAGACAAAAGAATCACATGCAATGATACACATAGATCAAACATTAAAGTATAGTCATAAAGGGAATATTATTAGACCATCAACTCACTTATGAACTCCTCCTTACTGTCTCCTTCTTGGGAAAGGATCATGTCTCTAGATGAGAAAGGAAACAAAAAAAAAAAAAAAACTTTTACGCAACAGCACAGAGGATTTGAACCACCAACCCTGGAGGTGCGAGGCAAATGTGCTAACCACTAATCCACCGTGTCCCCAGCACAGAATCATTATACTGAATTCAAATAACGCAATGCAAAATCATAAAAATCGCATAGTGAAAGGACACGTACTTGGCATTGACAAGAATGACGAGCATAAGGAAGAAGATGAGGAAGGGGTCGGCCTGCTGGAAGTAGATGTTCCACAAGGCCTGAGTGACCTCAGGAAGACAGTGGCTAGAGAACAGACTACCCAACTGTAGAGACAAAGAGACAACATGGCACTTAAGCTCAGGGGTCAACATGCTACTTATGCTGTAGAGCAAAATTAAATGCTATTTGGTGATTTTAAGCCATACACATTTTTTTATAACAAAGCTGTAATCTAATCTATAATAGCCACTGTGAGTAAACTTAATATACTGACCCAGTTCATGGCGTATGAGTCTGGTGTGATCTTTTTGGTGTCGAGGAATGAGCAGAGTTCAGGCTCATGGTACTGCAGCAGCAGTCTGTACAGGTGGAACGGTCGCCCCTTCAGCACACAGTCCCTACAGAGAGAGAAGTGCAAAAGGAGCATAGCCATCAACATAGACATACATGAACATTATTTCATCTTTTGGACAAAGTTAAGTGTATTTTTTGTAACTGGCAGAGACAAGATTCCATGGGTTTAACCTAAAATTTTAGCAGCACACATACCTGGGAATGTACTTATTCATGATGGCATAGAAGCAATTGTAGAGGTCGCTGCGGGCTAAATGGAGGCCCAGCAGCGGTTTGAGTAGGTTGGGCCAGCTGAGTTCAGCTGTGAACGTCACATTTCGTGACTTACAATAGAAAGTGATCACTGACTCCACGTCCCCCACTAGGTCCCGGCCCTCCTCTGCAGGAAGCCCCAGCTGATCTAAACACACATCAGAGGTCACAGGTCAAGATGGAATTTCTTTGGATGGAAATTCATTGAGGCACCAAGCAAAACAGACACAATGACCCTTTAACACGTTTTGTTTGTTTGTGTGAGTGTGTCTGTGTGTTGTTTTTTTTCTCCAATGTCATTTTTGGGCCTGGACTTGAAGCCTGGGACTTGCTATTTTTGGAAATGTTTTTCTGGGTCAACTAACTGATACAGTCAGATGCAGTGCTGCATGGATGGAGGCTTTACACACCCACTTCACATTCATACTTCTTATTGGCATTCTGGTCTGATGTTACTTACAAGATTACAAGATACCTCCAAATAACTGAAGAAAGAATATTTACAGTGTCGAAAATGTTAAAATAATCCTAAACGCACGTTAGGATTGTGTGCAAGTACACGTCCACAATTCCACAATCTGTTACAAACTCACTATTACAAATTTGTAGGAATTCACACAAATATTCACAAATGAAAAATCATTTTAAGATTATACATGTAGTGTCAACTATTTAAGGTCATGTATAAATAATTCTAAAATGTTTTTTTGTTAATGTGTCCTTAATGCAAAGATGATGTTGGGTAAGGAGCCACTTTAACAAATGCAGGGGTAAAAACAGTCAGTATTAAGATGACTAAAACCTTGCTAGGTAAGTGTGAATTCCTTTAACAGTGAACGTCAGGCTTTGATGGGTGTTGTTGGATAGTTACATACCATAGACTAACTTGAGTGTACACTATTCTGTTCTTCAATATGTTCTTCATATGGAGTGGAAACAAACAAGTAATTGCAATGCTATCTGTACTCTGGAAGTATGGCATACATTTCTAGACAAATCTAAATCAATAACAAATGGACAGATATCCTGGTGAAGAAATATGTGTCACGTACTGTATGTGTCAATCATGAGGAGTGGTTATTCATTGAGCAATCAGAACAGCAAGACCACAAGTGCATGATATAAAGATTAAGTGATTGTGCTTATTCACCAATGATCTGCTGGCTTCGGTTGTGTATGAGCATCTGTTCTGGTAAATCCAAAGCCCCGTCCCATGAGGACAAACTGTCTCCTTTACCTGCCACATTTAGAGCAATCTGAAACACAGGGAAAGAGAATCATACAGCATCTGTCAGGATGGCAAAGAGGGCAGGAGGTGAGAAAGAGAAGCACTGATGAGGGCATTGACACCGAGCGGCGTTTGAAGGAGTCTCTATGGAGACCAAAAAGCTGCTGATCACAGTATATCTCTGCTCTGCCCATAGTGACCATCTCAGGTTTCACTAATGAGCGCGGGATCAATACGGCAGCTCTCAGTGTCCTTCAGGGAGCAGCTGGAGCTGCTGTTAAGATCTCTCACACTCAGAGTTAGCACACAGTGTTCACCTGCTCAGGCTCTCACTATGCTCATATATACACTACTCATACATTTGATTTCTTTTACACAAGCTGCCTGTAATATCTGGCAATACTGGGACAAGCTACACTATTAGTTTTATGCAGCAGGTCATAAATGAGTTCAGCACGCACGCACACACACATGCACACACGCACACAAACGCAGACTTACCATCCAAAGCTTGGCTCTCTGAGGAGGCAGCAGGTTTTGGACCTGAATGATGCCATCATTCTCAGCATCCTGATCCCCACCTACAGAGTTCAGAGCCTCAGCTAGGTCCTCGTCCCTGCAGCACACACAGACACGCACAAAATCAGGAACAGTCCCACAAAAATTAATGAGTGCATTATAGCACGTTTTAGTAAGTCAAGGTGACAGAACTGGTGGTATAATCTTAAAGTAATTTCTAAGATTATACAATTTACAAATACTAGGCAACTCAAAAACCAGGATGAAGAAAACCTTCATACTAGCATGTATAATTAATCAGTCCGTACAGGATTACGCCGAGTTTTTTGTGATTGTTGCAGCCAAGAATGCTTGATTGTGCTGTGCATTTTTTCCAAATTTGCAATGCAAATTGCAGAGGTTTTTTTTTTTTTGTGCTTGTTTGCAATTGCACAAAATCGTTTTGCACGGGCTTTTGCAGTGATGTTTGTTGGTAAATGACACCTTTTACCTGTACTCATGTTCAACGCACGTGAAGTGTAGAGGGCTTTGGCTGAATGCACATTGTGACTATGTCATATGATGCGTCTTGGCCCAAATCTGTGGAAAATCTGCGGTATATCTGAAAAATTGCAAGCTCTTCAGAATATTGCGAAGTTTGTTTGATTTTGCATTCATTTCTGCGATTGCAAAATCGTGGAGGGACTGATTATGCCTAAAATGATCATTTCTATTAATTAGCTCAGTTGTGAGATGATTATTTTAGGAACAAAAATATTTGATTGCACTTCATCATTAAAGCATTTTAAAATTGACAATCTTTTTTAAATAACAATTACAAATTTGAATAGAAAACTGTCAAAAGGTTGTTTTTTTTTAATTTACAGATTATTTTTTACATTTTCCTTCTTCTTAAATATTCCTGTGTTATTTTCAAACAAAAAATATTAAATAACATACATATATATATATATATATATATATATATATATATATATATATATATATATATATATATATATATATATATATATAAAACATATATTAAATTCAGCTTTTCACCATAAAGCTGAAAAGCTTTTCACGCATCACATAAATGACTTCAAGTACTGATATATGGTATTTTTGTCGTATCACAAACCCCTAAACCCCATTATGCAAGTAAATAGACAGTTAAAACATAAATGGTTTGTGATGTAATGCACCAGAGTCAGTTTCACAAACCCCACAATATCAAAAATGAATCAGTTGCCTTACTTTAGCTAATCTTGCCATTGTGTTTAATCAATTGAAAAAGTGAAAAATCACAATTAACACAATTAAATGTGCAGCCTTACATTATATATTAGCAGAGCTCAGAAAGCACCTACAATCCTTAGATGTTGACATCATGGACTTAAATTCACACCTGCACACTTTATTACAGAATGTAACAGGTCTTCCAAATTAATATATATATATATATATATATATATATATATATAGAGAGAGAGAGAGAGAGAGAGAGAGAGAGAGAGAGAGAGAGAGAGAGAGACTAAAAAAAAGAGAGCAAAACATAATGAAGACTATAACTCACATTAGAGAGAGGAAGTACAGCACAAACTCTGGTAAAGAGCCATGAAGGAAATTCACAGATAGTGCTCATGACTCACTTAGCAATTAGTCTCAGGCTCAGACACTTCGCCCACAGGCCACAGACCATCTGATAGCCTGGCTTTTGTACATGTTTCTAGCCACAATTTTTAGGATCTTGAAGGTTACAAACTGATTGGCTCTTAGCTCTCCACTTATACACATGCCCCGAGTCCCAATTGGCATACTATCCATATTAAATAGTATCCGAGATGAAAATTAGTATATTGTAAAATCGTAGTGGTTGAAATGAGAATCCCAAAAGGTATCCAGATGGTCTACTGTTTCGGGTAGATGGATCCGTGGACACTTTTTTAGTTATTTCCAACAATTCCTTGAACGAGGCAGGAGGAGTTTTGTGACGGTTTGCTTTGCCGAATTCAAGTATGCGTTTTAGAGCGGTGTAAATGAAATGTGTAAAAATAAATCAAGGGATTGATCATTTAAATTATATAGTATCGATTATAGAAGGAATAATGAACGAAGAAAAGCTGAAATGCAACGAGGAGTTTGTTTACAGTGACGGTGTTCTCTTCCGGGCAAAACCTTCTCTTCCATTACATGAAGTGTTAGTATTTCCCAGTACGTGCATACTCTTAATACACACTCAAAAGTATGTACTTTTCTTCACAAAAAGAGTACATGCTTTTGGTACATAGTATACGTATGCCAATTGGGATGCAGGCACGGTTTCCAGCAGGAAAACAAAAACAACTTTTGAACACAGACACAATAAGCTTTCTGGAGCAAGTTATAGTAACTCGCATAAAATAGTTTACAGAAACCCATTTTTAAAGATATTTTTTTAATGATATAAATGAAGGACTTTGGTCTGTTTTCAATTAGAAACAACGAATTTTGCTCGCAAGTTTGCCGATAAGTGACAGGAAAAGGTATGTGGTTAGTCAACTGCTACTTCAGTCAGTCGTCAAACTCTAGTGAATGTTAGAAATCTGACGTGTCAGACTACTGATGTGTGAGATCTGACATGCGAGACTACAATGTGGGTTCATCAAAATCTATGACAAATGTGGGTTACTTAATTTGTACTGACCCGAAATGTCTGATGTGCAGATTGAATGCAATTACTCATCAGAACAGCCTCAGGAAAATTGTCTAAAAATAGCTGAAGCAAGAAATGACATGTGTGGGAGAGACCCCAGACTCACAAAAAGCCAGCAGTTAAACACAAAAAGCAAATCTGAGGAAATTCAGACAGGATGCGCATGGCCTTTGTCTTTCTGTATGTGTATGCAAGAGCTGTGAATGTCTGCGTGACACACGAACACAAGGTCTAGTGTTGATCAGGAATAAAGGGATCAGCTGGATTCAGTGGGCGATGCAGAGGCTGCATTTGGATCACGTTTCTCCACATGCAGGTGTGAGGATAATAAATCAAAACTACACTGACACGCCGTTCAACCCGTGACATTCAGTATGGAACAAAAAAACACACATATTTAACAACATCAGAATGAGTGGTACTTGATCCTAGCACTAAGTTCAGTCTAGAAAACAGCCTGACAAAACATAAAGGCAAATGGTACATTTTTTATAATGTAACAAAAATCCGACAGGAAAGTGAAACACAGAAAACATATGACAATAACTCATTAGGATCTCAGAGAGAACAAGAATACATGCATGCATGAAAGCAGTGGATTCACAGACAGATCTCATGGGTCACTTAGCAATTAGTCTCAGCCTCAGACACTTCTCCCACAGGCCACACAGCATCTACAGCCCCAATTCCGAAAAAGTTGGGACAGTATGGAAAATGCTAATAAAAACAATCAGGAGTGATTTGTAAATGTACTTTGACTTGTATTTAAACATCTTTAAACGTATTAAGACAAGGTATTTGATGTTTTACCTAATCAACTGCAGTTTTTTTGAAAACAAATGTTCCAAAAAAAGTTGGGACAGGGGCAATTTAGGACTAATAGCGATATGACAAGTTGAAATAAGAAGGTGATGTGAACCAGGTGAGGCAATCGTCTAATCATAGTATATAAGGAGCCTCCAAAAAAGGCCTAGTCCTTCAAGCAGCCAGCTGAACTAGCTGAACGCAAGTATGATTGGAGGTCAGGGTGTAAAGTCGGTCCTAAACAATGTGTTTAGAGTAATTTATTTAAAACTAGTACAGTGTAGTTTCATTAACTAGTAGTGTGTAAAGTGATTGTAAATCAAAACTTTGTTGCACAGAATGACATAGGTCACCAACAAATAACAGTCTCTCGATTTAGTTGTTTAACACATTGTGCTTCACAATAAACCGGTGACTCGAGTTGGAGACTTTTAGATTTTCCGATCGCACAAATTAATGGGAAATCAAGCAAATGCCGCAATATTCGGAGGAGCTTGCGATTTGAATTTGCGATTCAAAATTACCGCGGATTTTCCACAGATTTGACATCATGACAACATGCATTCAGCCAAAGCCCTCTTCGATTCACATGCGTCGAACATGAATACTGCTAAAAGGTCGTATTTACCAACAAACATCACTGCGAAAGAACATGCAAAACAATTTCGTGCAATTGTCAATTCAAGTAGTTTCCAGAAAAAGAAAAAAAAGAGTCCGCAAGTTGCACCGCAAATTTTGAAAAAACTGCAGCAAAGTCAAGCATTTTTTGCTGCAACAATAAAAAAAAAATTAAAAAAAAAAAAAACAACTGAAATCCTGTACGGACTGGTAGATCTCTTGTATTTGTTCTTTAGGTACCCTCATGTAAACAACAGCATTTTAGTAGCAAACGAAAGCAGTTGCAAATAATCTGAATAAGCTGAATGACAGAATAAAGTAAATCTCAATTTGACTCTAGCCAGAAAGTGTTTGTTGTAGGGCTGCAACAACTAATCGATAAAAATCGATAATTAAAATTATCACCAACGAATTTCTTTATTGATTAGTTGGGTCTGTGACGTCACTGTGGAAACCCACGTCAGTGACGTCACTTCACAATGGTGAAAAACCCATTTCTATGAATAAAACACATCTGAAAAACAGCGGAGGTCACAGAGTGAGCTGCTGTGGGAGAAGTGCACGATCCAGGTCGTCCAAAACATGAGAATGTTTTATATTAAGTGCTTGTCGTGGCTTGTCGTGTCAGATGCTGCGACAGATGCGTGTGCTGTTTAATGTGTTCCAGATGTGTTTTCTTCAGCGCAGAAATTACATTATTACGTTTCTATCTTTATCTGTAAATATTAGAAATTCACACCAGTATTTCCATTTTACATAAAGCCTCGTCCTGACAGCAAGTGAGTCTCCGTTAAACTTCACTGAATGAGCGCGAGTCCACTAAAATAATCATTTTGATCAAATATATTGTTTGATGCTATATTTAGAAACTAAAGTAATTGTGTTTTTTATGAGAGCAGTAACTGTAATGGGGTTATAACATGTAATTGTATATAAATGTAAGAAGTGTCAAACACTTACCAGTTAACACTTAGTTCGTGCTTTTGTTTTTCTTTTTAGCATTTTTAATATAATAATTTAACTTCTGCTTTAAAGCTTGTGGACAAGCAGTTGTTGGTTTTTTTGTTTTCAAAATATAATGTTAATATTTTAAAAAATCCTTTGCACAATGTATAGCATAGCCTACATTGACACATTTAATGTTTGATTGACAACATTGGGCAGAATGTGAAATAACCACTGATATATAGATAGATAGATATAGATCAGTGGAAATAAAGGTTTTTTTCGAGAAAAAAATACCGAAAATAAAAATTGGCCTTTTAATACAACTAATCGAGTAATCTAAGAAGTAATCGAAAGATTAATCGATTATCAAAATAATTGTTAGTTGCAGCCCTAGTTTGTTGCATTGCATTACATACAAATAGCCAATTTCTAGTTTATCCCAAGATAGCTTATGTTTACATGTACCATTATAAACTGTGTATTTCAGTTTGTAATGACACATATTGAACTTAAACATAGTGTCTCTTTATGTTCAAACTAGGCTACAATAGAGAATAGCTTCTACTGGTGCAACTGGCTGCAGGAGTTTAACTAGTTAAATGGTTGTTATGTAAAAATCACTGATAGAGAAGAAACATGGGGCTTAGAGCCTGCATTTGGTGACGTCATTGAGCATTGAGGGGGCAAGAAAGTACAAGCAAGCATTTTGGACAGTTCCAAGACTTTAGCACTTCCTGGGATGTTGCTGAAGTAACAGGGTGATATTTAGAAATTAGTCTTTAGCCTGTCATATTACACAATTTTGCTAATAAAATTTCTTATTAGAACCTAAAAAAAGACAAACAGATATTAGTAATACACAAATAATATAAATTACTCAATTTATAGACAAAATTCCAGACAAAATTGCTTTGCAAAAATTCAATGGAAAGGCTACGTCTCAGGTTTAAACAAAAACACAAAGCTGAACACATACAGACAGTCTCCGTGTTGAACACGATTTACCATCTGCCAGACAGCCGCTGGGCTAAACAAAACTCCCCGAACAAAGCGCCGCCTTCCCACACACCTTCTGGCTCTTTGTCACACACAAACATACAGAATCTCTCCTTCTGTTGTGAAAACAATGCCCATCACTCACAGTCCACAAACTGGTTCCACCATCATAGCGTGGCTGAAAGATGCCAAAATAGATGCTGTCATAAGCTTCCGAAGGCACAGACGGAGTTACACGCTCAGTGCTGATGGAGCAACAGTGGAAACTCAGCTTGTTTAGATTCAAAAGGTATAGCACAACAGAACCATCCAGAAAAAGATGCGGCGGCATCTGCATTTCCTCTCGTGTCTGAAGAGCATTGGTGTGAGTACACAGTGACTACACAGTGACTGCACAGTGATCTGGTCGAGCGTGGATGCACTGTGAATCCAGACAGGATGGTGCATGCACATGAACTACTCCTGGATGTTTTTAAACAAGCCATGTTGTCATTTATATTAAATGACAAATCTAAGAAAATCTGAAAACTCTACTTTCTGAAAAAAATGTCTAGTCCTGTAGCTAGTTTCTGTTCCAGTGAGCTTCTTTCAGCTAAATAATTTACATAAATGCCTACGGAAAGCTGCGGCAATGGAAAAATAGAGTCACTGAACTATGGCCAGTTACCCCCCCCCCCCCCTTCCCTGGAACTAAGGGGCTCAAACCTGTTCCAGCAGTGCACAAAGCGAGCTCCATGAACACATGGTTTGCCAAGGTTGGAGCAGAAGAAATTAAGTCCTGACCTCAACCCCACTGAACACCTTCGGGGGGATGAATTCCAACATCAGTGCCTGACCTCACTAATGCTCTTGTGGCTGAACGAGCACAAATCCCCACAGCCACGCTCTAAAATGTAGTGGAAAGCCTACCCAGAAGAATGGTGGTTATTATAACAGCAAAAAGGGGGACTAAATATGGAATGGGATGTTCAAAGCACATATGAGTGTTGTGGTCCATAGACTCTTATAAAGGATTGTGGTCATTTGCAGCTGAGCAGCTTAATCCCTTGAATCACATCAAGTTAAACAGCCAGATGGGCCTCAGACAGTCTGTGTATGTGTAGTATTTGTAGTCTATCTACAGTATCTGGGTGAGAATATCCACTGAAAGGGTACAATTTGGGGATAAAGTGTTTTTGGGAAGTGCAGTCTCTCTAATACACACTGTAATACAAACTAAACAAGAGGTAAAGTACTGAATACTGTCCTGCCATGAGGACCTACTGAAATGTATAACAATATACAGACGGTACTCTTGTGTTGTACATGTGTGTGGGTGTGCGTGCATTAGCGTACAACCACAGAGTGAAAACATAATCATGTGAACATCCAAAGCTGGCATTAGCTATTAGACTGAACAAGATGAGTGTAGAAAGGCCAACCTTCAGAAAAACAGCGAGAAGCGAAAAGTAAGGATGAATTCTTACTGAAAAATAGAGTCACATCTCTATCAGCACTTTTTGTCAGTTTTGTGTAATATATGTCAAGCAGCAGTGGCTGTTTAAATAAATGTTAATGTGTAAAGATTGAGATGTACTTTTTACTGTGATGTGTTTGTGTGGTTTTTCCATCATGTGGCTGAATATGAATGGCATGCACTATACACTATATAGCCAAAGGTATGTGGACACCTGACCATCACACCCACATGTGCTTTGAACATCTCATTCCAGATTCAATCCTCTTTTGCTGTTATAATGATCTCCACTCTTCTGGGAAGGGAAGCGTGGCTGTGGGGATTTGTGCTCATTCAGCCACAAGAGCATTAGTGAGGTCAGACACTGATGTTGGAATTCATCCCAAAGTGGGGTTGAGGTCAGGACTCTGTGCAGGCCACTCGAGTTCTTCCACTCAAACCTTGGCACACCATAGCTGCATCCGAATACCCCCACTACCCTACTATATAGTAGGCAAAAAGCAGTATGCCAAAGGATTAGTATGTCCGAATTCTCAGTATTCATAAAACAGTAGGCAAAAAATACACAGATGAATACTGCTGCTTACTGCCTATCCCACAAGGCAATGGGACTGGTGTGGAAGAGCTGTCAGAATCATATACATATTTATAATAGTAATATGCATATAAAATATTCATAAAATAATATTCATATCATATAAATATGATAAATATTTCTAATATATACGGTGGGTATAGAAAAGAATCACCCCCCCTTTAAAATAATCACATTTTGTTGCTTTTCAGCCTGAAATGAAGATGGACACAGTTTTTGTTTTATCCAGCTGTATTTACTCAGTGCAACTTATAACATCTAAGTGAAAGATAGAACACCAACATGTCAGAAAAAAATACAAAAATAAAAAACCAGAATCACTGAGTTGGAAAAAGGATCACACCCCCCCCCCCCCCCCCACCATCCAAATAACACCATGCCTACAATAAAGCATGGAGGTGGTAATATCCTGTTATGGGGGTGTTTCTCTGCAGCAGGGACTGGAGCACTTGTCAGGATAGAAGGAAAATGGATGGGGCAAAATACCGTCAACTTCTTGAGGAATATCTGCTGCCTGCTGCCAGAAAGTTGTCAATGGGAAGAATGTTTACCTTCCAACATGATAATGACCCAAAACACACAGCAAAACTGACCACACAGTGGTTGAAGGAGAAAAAGGTGAATGTCCTTGCATGGCCTAGTCAGAGCCCAGATTAAACCCCATTGAAAATCTGTGGAATGACTTGAAGACTGCAGTCCACAAACGCTCACCATCAAATTTACCTGAACTTGAGCAGTTCTGCAAAGAAGAGTGGGCAAATATTGCAAAGTCTAGATGTGCAAAGTTAGTAGAGACATATCCCAACAGACTAAAGGCTGTAATTAAAAAATTAAGGCAAATTAAAGCAAGGGGGTGATCGTTTTTCCAACTCAGTGATTCTGTTTTTAATTTATTTATTTATTTTCTGACATGTTGGTGTTATATCTTTCACTTGGATGTTATAAGTTGCACTGAGTAAATACAGCTGGATAAAACAAAAACTGTGTCTGTCTTCATTTCAGGCTGGAAAGCAACAAAATGTGATCATTTTAAAGGGGGGTGATTCTTTTCTATACCCACTATAATTATCATATAAATCATTTTAACATGAGGGTGGTGCAGGTGCTCTAATCCGGCAGGCTCTTTAAGTTTTAAGTTATGATGTCGTAGGTCACATGACAATGCCAACAGGGTGCATGTAGTATGTCCGGATTGTATTCAAACACACATACAGGTGCATCTCAAAAAATTAGAATATCATCAAATCACATTTAATCATCAAGATTAAAACAAAACAAAACAAAACAAAAAAAAAAAAGCTTGACATTTTTCATTTTATGTGTAATGAATCTAGAATATATGAAAGTTCCACTTTTTGAATTAAATCACAATTTAAAACAATGAACTTTCCCACGATATTCTAATTTTTTGAGATGCACCTGTATACTGATCAGTATGTACTGTATCAATGGCCGAGCAGTAGGTACTGAATTGAATGCAGTAGGTACTGACACAGCATGTGATTCAGATGCACGGCATGTCTTCTAATTTCTGTACGGGGCACTGTCCATGCTGGAACAGGTTTGTATTAAACTCTTGGCAAATGTTGGCCTTTTGTAAAACCAAAATTTTTTTCATACATGGTAATGAGCATTATTTAAGTGTGTGATGTGAAGCATTGGGTCACTGGATGAAAGGGTATGAGACAAATAAGTACACAGAATTTGGCCTCAGGTCCAATCTAACTGAGGACACCTGCCATACAGACTATGTGATCCCTCTGGTGTCTATAACAGCTTGGGAATTTCAGAAGATATCCTAACCCTACATTCACACTACACAGCAAGCGACAACTCGCTCCTGTCACTCCAGGCTTACAGTACTGTGCAAAAGTCTTAGGCACCCTATTTTTTTTAGTACAAACTTTTTAATAATTTTTTTATTTTATGACTTCTACATTATCAAGTCAGTACAAAAAACATTTTAGATTCCCAAACAGTAGTTTTCTAGCACAAAATTAAATGTTACAGAAAAATGTTTGTATGTCATTAAAGAAAGCAGCGTATTACGCATCTTTACTCTACAGCATTTCTTTGCATGCGCCTAAAACTTTTGCACAGTACTGTATGTCCAATACGAGATGGCCATAGTGCAGATACACATAGGCTACTGTACAATTTATATATTCCCCTCTGTTACTTTTGTTCAAAAATCAATTTCAATGTTGCAGTAAAACCCAGGAGAGCAGAGAGTAACAGAAACTTGTTCACACTATTACTGGGAATTTGTGAGTTTAAATCCCTACAATTCAGTGGCAAGGAGTAGAGGTGTGCACCGAGACTAAGCAAAGTAGCAGAAGCAAGCAAGTTCTTAATTTAATATGAAGCTTGCAGGACAAAAATCATGGGAGTGTACAGGGTGCAAAGGAAAATAACAGCTGTGGGATTGGTCAGAAAACATTCATTGTGGATGAACAAAACAGTCTTACGCACACCTACAGCTCTCTGGGTGGGAGGGCTAACATTATTCTCTTCTCTGTCAATCATAACTAGGCCTGTCACGAATAACTACTTCTGTTGGACGATATATTGTCCCAGAAATAATTGTGATAAAGAATATTATTGTCATTTTAAGACCATTTTATGCCACTGATATAATGATAATATAATAGCATAATAATGCAAGTATTTCAAAGAGCAATGAACTTTTAATTCTGAAGAATATTCAGACATATTTGGAACTGGAATGTCAAAAAAATAGTTTTTGTCTTCTGATGAAAATATCCTTTAAATTTACCCTATATTTCATCATATTTATTCATTTTAGTCAATTTTACTCTGACTAAAATGGCATTGAATGTTTTTTTCATTTGACAGCCCTAGAGTAGACGAGAGGATAGAAGCAGCACAGATGGCTAAAATGTTGGTGACATTCATTCTTATGTAAACAAACATGCATATAAACACAATGGACAATATCGAGGTCAGCAAAAATGAACGCGGTCGTGTCCATATATCGTACGATAATATAACCAATTCGCACCCATTCGACCCATTCACAGCTCACGTGCAGAGCGAAAACAAGTATGACGGAAGGCAGACGAGGAGCCTGGGGTTTTGGATGTTTAATGTTTGTTTTATTATTCATTTACGGCATTTGGCAGACGCCCTTACCCAGAGCGACTTACACTTCTCATTTATACATCTGAGCAGTTGAGGGTTAAGGGACCAACAGTGGCAGCTTGGCAGTGCTGGGGTTTGAACTCATGATCTTCCGATCAGCAGCCCAACATCTTAACCACTGAGCTACCACTGCCCTATTTATTCTTTTATGTACTTGGTATATTGTAGGAGCCTATCTGATGATGGGTAAGTTTTACGTTTAGATTAATGTTTGTGTTTCTGAGGCTCTCAAGACTGCATGCAGCTATCACTTGTAGACAAAAACAGTGGTGAATGGTACTATATTTATATCGTCACTGATATAGTTATCGCAATAAATACCAGAAAATATCGTGATACAGTTTTAAGTCCACATCGCCCATCCACTAGCCTTCACACTACCTGACTGGTCGCTTCACACTCCCTGATTGGTCGCCGTCACGTGATGGGGAGGTCAGGAGCAAATAAAGCAGGAGAGCCGAAATCTTTTCAGCTCTGAGGTTTCATTGTTCATTCTGAAATGCAAAAGCTTGGGACAGCAACCATGCAGGATATGCACTGGGCTATCTCGACAAAAACACCACTCGGGCAGGTCTAAACTTGAACAGATCGAAATGTATCACACATTCAGCCATTTCTGAAGCTGTTGTGGGTCGAACTCTTAAGAATGATTACGCTTTAAACCAAACAGACTTTAAATATTATTTTAAATAAGGAGGCTGGTTTTAAAAAAGCATCTCCTAGTATAAGTGGCAGTATGATGAAGTGAGTTTCTGCCGAGGTGTGTATAAAATTAGAACCATTCTGGAACGAGTCATTTCGTCACACATACCAGCACTCAAGAAAGATGTTCTGTAGATTGTAAACCTGTTATTTATTACATGTCACTTGACAACATTCCAACAGTCACAATTTTTTAAAAATGTGAACAAACAATTCATCACCTAAAAGTGAAACTTCCAGCTTTAAACAGACAGGACTATAAGATTATAGATGAATGTCTTTCTTTTACATAAGCCTTAGAACTATTACACACAAGACCAGTGAGCCAATGTGCTAAACTGTACTAAAAATCATTCTAATGTGTGATAATATTATTGTACAGATAATTAATTGGCTGCACAGCTGCCCCCGTCTAAAATAACATCCAGCTACAATTAGACGATATAATTTAAAAATAATGATGCTCATGATATGCATTCTGACAGTCTCCCTGAGTCTTCCTGACTGGTGTCCATGTACAACAGAGAACTCCTGGGTTTGTATTCAGCAGAACAGGAAAAGGAAACGATGAGTCTATGGGCTGAGGTGCAGAGATCAGCATTTCCTTCAGCTCAGTCAATAAAAACACCAATTCTCAGATCTCAGCTATGCACTGATCTTATACTTACTGTTATTAGGGAAAAAAAATAACACCAATTAAGCAGCGTGTTCATTTATGCATTTATGACTGCGTGACTGTCACCGATGTGGCTCCTGACTGAGTGGAAAGAAAACCTGCAGCCACACCGGCTCTTTGCAGGAAATTAAAGAGTTTAGGATCATTATCCTCGTCTTTTTGTGTGCCCTCGACAAAATGTCAGCAACTTTTTGGGTAACGTTTTAGCTAGAGGCTGTGGTCCTCACGTCATCAATTCAATTCAATTGTATTTGTATAGCGCTTTTAACAATGGACACTGTCACAAGGCAGCTTTACCATTTCTTCAGACCAAAGACTGATGTATTTTGGTACTCAACTACACTGATACCAAAATGAGTAACCTACTCAGTATTAAGCCATGAAACATGATGATTATTTAGCTCCTCTTATGTTAGTTGCTATGTGCTGCTAGCAATGAACTCCTTGTCCTGAGTTTTATGTTTACGATGTTAAGGTGTTTAAACAAGAGTGCACAGAGCAGTGTGGTGATTAAACATGAGCGTTGGCTCGTGAGACACTTGTAGATCCTGGTGAGCACGCATGGCTCAGTGCTCACTGAATTGAAGTGGTCTAATGCACAGGGTTTCTCTGCACGCTCGTCAATACGTTTGCGTGCGCACAATCCGTGGCTCCTTGCGCTCATTTTTAACAACCATGCTCTCTGATACTGCTCTACATGCTCGGGTCTGTCGCTGTGCCTCTCCATCAAATACACTGTTTAAAAGCCATAAGAGATTTTATCAGGGGTTTTTTTTTTTAGGTAGATGATGCATCACCTCCTCCCTGATATTTTCACAGAGGTTCCTGATAACAATGTGAAGAAAACACTGACAATCATGATTAATTTCTCCAGCAACAGTTTGCACTGCTGATGATCAAAACTTTGTTCACTAATCACTGTCCCTGAGGGCAACTGAGGCACTCGTACACAACTATTACAAAAGTTGAAAACATTCACTGAGGCTCAAGAAGGCAACACGATCGGGGGGGGGGGGGGGTGTAAACTTTTGAACAGGATGATCAGTGTCAATTGATATTATTTTACTATTAGATTTTTATCTATTAATTTAGTACTGCCCTTCAGAAGCTACATAAGATATATACATGTTTCCCAGAAGACAAAATAATAACAATTTACATCAATCATTCTGTTCAAAAGTTTGCACCCCCCTGACTCTTAATGTGTCGTGTTGCCTTCTTGAGCATCAGTGAATGTTTGCACCTTTCGTAATAGTTGTGTACGAGTCCCCCAGTTGTCCTCAGTGTGAAAAGACGGATCTCAACATCATACAGTCGCTGTTGGAAAGGGCTCAAATACGCAGGAGATGCTGGAAAAGCATATAATGTGCAGGACCTGGAGGAACAGTGAGCAGTTTAACTGTTCAGGACAAACAAGGGACTCATGAATAACCATCACAAAACATAAAAACAGTCGTCGATCATCCAGGTAACAGCACACAGTATTAAGAATCAAACGTATGTAAACTTTTGAACTGGTTCATTTGTGTAAATTCAGTTATTATTGTGTCTTCTGGACTAAATGTAAACATCTGTGATGTGAAATAGCTTGTGATCCTGATTTTTTTTTTCTTAAATTATTAACATTTTAAACTTATGACCTCAACTGTAGGTGTTCCTGCTGAATAAATTACAGATGATATTAAACAACATTTTCAGAGAATAAGTCGCTCCTTGTGCACATAGTTAATAGATCACAGGTCTATTAAAAATAAATAAATAAATAAAATATTATATATATATATATATATATATATATATATATATATATATATATATATATATATATATATGCATGCAATAAACACAGGACTGTAATCAGGAGAGACCTTTGACTGGTTGTGTTTCTTATTGCCCAAACACATCCTGCCTCGATGACACAACGAGCATAAAACACATACCAGAGACGGCAGCCGGACATATTTAGCATCTGTTTAATAAAAAAATAAATAAATAAACAAAAAACCCATCTGATTATTAAAGCAAATCCCACATAATTACAACCACTAACTCCGTTTGCGTTAACGTTACACTAACACACACACACACACACACACACACACACACACACAAACACAACCAAGTAAAATAACAACAATAAAAGAATATTTCGACTGTAAATAGTACCAGACAGCAAATTAGCTTTACATCTATCTAAATTCGACAATAAATGCATCTAATTTTATCCGACTCGCGATGTCTAGCAGTAAACGTGACTACTGTTAAAGACCGACGCGTCAAAATAATGCTATTAAATGTAAAATGTATGTGTCAGCCCTCGGAGTTACAGAAGCCTCCTAACAATACAACGGCTCTATCCCAAATGACTCAATACTCCCTACATAAGTGCACTACTCAAAAGATAACATAGGGTCTGGCTTTTACACTTTATAGTGCACTACATGTTCAGTCGGAAGCCGTTTGGGATTCGAGCGCCAGCTCCTGGAAAAAGCCAGGCTTGTTAGCACAATACCGCTGCTTATTTTTCGCACATTCAGTCCAGCGTAATGTGTTGACTGGTTTTAAGACAGATAAATAATCCACATATATATATTTTAGCCGGTATAATTTCGCTTTGACCTTTCTTTCTTTTACTAAAATTGATAGACCATCACTCTCTTACCAGCTGCTTTGAAGCACTTCCTCTACAGCGTCCGCCATTGCTGTAGTGACGTCCACGTCACACCGAGCCGTAAAGTAGCACAGCGGTGTCGTAACGACCACAGCCGTAGACTAGAATTGATTTCACAATTGTGGCTTGTCCTAGGTCAGCAGCAATAAAAATCAAATAAGTTACGGAAATGACGCAATAAAAATATGTAATAATGGCACTTTTCCCCCACATAAGTTATACATATATGTTCATATAAATTTATCAGGGAAATTTATATTTAACATTAAACTTGGACCTGTTATCTAAATCATGAATGAATGGATACTAAGGCGTAACTGCAGTGTACTATGTAATTAATGTAGATGTGGTTAAGCGAAGTAAGACACTGTTTCTAGAGAAACAGGATGTTTTGGAAGTCCTTCATCAGCTGTGCAAAGCAAAGTTGTAGGATGTGAAACCAGACCATATGCTTCACTTTGCTTGTAAAGCTGATGAAGGACATTTGTTCAAATTGTCCTGTTTCATTGGATAACTGTATTATGCTTAATCCAGAGGCACACATGCTAGATGGGAGTCAGTCCATCACAGGGAACCATGCACACATACACTGATCGCCGAGGCATGGATTCCACAAGACCTCTGAAAATGTGCTGTGGTATCTGGCACCAAGACGTTAGCAGCAGATCCTTTAAATCCTGTAAGTTGCGAGGTGGGGCCTCCATGGATTGGACCTGTGTATCTAGCAAATCCCACAGATGCTCGATCAGATTGAGATCTGGGGAATTTGAAGGCCAAGTCAACACCTTGGACTCTTTGTCATGTTTCTCAAACCATTCCTGAACAGTTTTTGCAGTGTGGCAGGATGTATTATCCTGTTGAAAGAGCCCACTGCCAATAGGGAATACCGTTACCATGAAGGGGTGTACTTGGTCTGCAGCAATATTTAGGTAGGTGGTACGTGTCAAAGTAACATCCACATGAATACCAGGACCCAAGGTTTCCCAGCAGAACATTGCCTAGAGCATCACACTGCCTCCACTGGCTTGGCTTCTTCCCATAGTGCATCCGGGTGACATCACCTGTCAGTGGTTCTACTGTTATGTTAATACTGTTAATACTCCTACTGGCATGTTTCTGGGAGATGGGAAGAAACTGGAAAACCTTGAGGAAACCCACATGGACACTCGTGCAAAAAAATTTAAAAAAAATCAGATAACAACACAAAGTTTAATGTTAAAACAACAAATAATGATACTTCCATCTAAATTATACCAACATCTTGCCTTAGAAACAATCCACAATTTCAATATTTCTTTATTGTTTATGTTATATTAGAATCACACACATCACCAACATTACCACTTCTTTTAATATCTGTTTCCAGCTGATAAAATTCACCTCGAGGAGCACAGCCTGTGTACCTGTACAGGGTGCATTTTCTTATTCAGGGCTTCATGTGCTGGGGGCAGCACCTTAATGCAATGTGTTCATTTAAAGCAAGTACAGTTAAAACCGGAGTCACTCAAATTATTTGCAAACATGCAGAAATCTAAAATGATTTTTTTTTTTCTTTTCAACTTTTGGCTTGTGTGGCAGTTTAATGCCACTATTCAGTTAGGCTTATCACAGAGCAAGCAAACTCAACAACACTGGCAAAGCACCAAAGACCTTCATGCAGCAGTACCTTTCATGTACCCTCATTTGAATGCAAATATGTACTTACAAACCAGTTAGACATCATTATGTATTCCGCAGTCCCCAAAAACATTATCCAAAGAACAGAAATTTAGCTACCACCATACAGCATTTTGACTCCCCCACCCCCTAGAACTTCAGCAACATTTTCAAATGCACAGCAGAGAGACGATGATCACCATGATGCTTTTCTCTGGCCAAATGTGGAATATGATGTCTAGCAACCTAATCACGGTCACATAAATATATTAACAGCAATGACTCCAGACCAACTGAATTGCTTTAAAGGTAAACAATTTTTGAAACTAAAACTAGTAGCATAGTTGCTTGTATCTCTGTTACTCCTCAACACTGTAACACATCACGACCGTGAAATAAGGTGGTAATCAAATATAAAACAATATGTATGTTACTGAAATGCAAATTGTATATGTCTAAGGAAATCTGTGAAAGCCCTTCAGATGCTGCTACATGTAAATTGAGGACATCGTTTCTCATCCAGCTTGACAACAGTTTTAGAGTTCAGGAATTTGCACATCAGAGAGGATTTCCACAACGAAATCAACACACAGAAGCCATGAGACACTGATTATTTGCTGTGAACAATGAATAAATATTCCAGTTGACCAGAGGGCAGGAATTTATTTTGCAATAAAAAATAAACTGGATGAACTGTTGCTATAAGCAGCAAAGTGGGGAATGTACATCACTTTCTTAGACAGTGTTGCATCTCAATAAATTGACAAATTTCTGAATTCAATATTTTAGTGCACAGGTTAGGTTAGAGACTCTTCAATTCGTTGTACTGGTTTAGTGTAAATATTGCAGTTTGGTTGTTTTTTTTCCCCCCTCCTTCTTACATGAAATAACGTATACGTCACATCTACTGAAACAGGATGATCTTTTCTGACATTCATTTCAATAAACCAACTAACTGGACGGCATTATTACTGCAAGAGAGCCTTCTTAATATTTATTTATAGAGAAATTACACTCATGCTGTACAGAATATAAAAAGAAAAAAGGCAATCCCCTACTTTTAAAAAAGGAAAAGAAATCAGGATGTATATGGAAAAAAAAAGTAAATTTCTGTATGGCCCAAATTTTTCCCCCCATGATATATAAACGCAATGTGTCAATAACAGTGGTGACACACCAAGTGACAGACATGTTACACACGGCATAGACAAATTAACTGAAACAATGCATCCTGCACTTCCCATAAAACATGTATATTGAGTCCTATAATGTGACAATGGCCAAACTGTCAAGAACACTGGAACAATTTATCATACCAACAAGCAAAAGCTCAGAAAACGCATAATTTCTCCAACAGTGTGCACACAGATATCTATGGAAAATATGTTAGTGACTCAATTAATAAAAAACCACAGCATTAAGCCTTTTAGGGGAATTTGTTTGAAATTACTAACACTACTTTTAACATAGCCTAATATAACGATACTTCAAATTATTTAGGGATTTCAAAAGGGTGCATAATGAGTGACACTATGTGCAGTGTGTGCATGCTTTATGAAGGGTGGTATTAGTTTCCACCAGATCGTGTGCCAGATCGCTGAGAAGTAATTCTCTTTCTCGCCGTCTTTTTTCAGCTTTCTATCACCCTGATCACAATGGGGTAAACATAATCGCATGACTCCAGAGCAGACTCTGCCCTTCTCTCTTGTGATAATGGATTAACACCTTACGCAAAAACGAAATAACTCAAATGTTCGTGGATACGAGATGTGTACTCAGGCTCAGCAGTAGACGTGGGATTGGTGGTGGAGGGTTACAATGTTGGGGGCTTGAGCCCGTACTTCCTGGCCACCTCGGTCTGTGCATAGGCAGCGTCGCAGAGTGAGTACAGATGGGCCATCTCCATCTCAGACTTGGCAAGGTTAATGGCCTTGTTGAACATATCTATGGCCTTGTCCAGGTTGCCTCTGTGGAAAAAAAAAAAACAATGCTAGTCTTAGTCTATTCCACAGCTTATGTCTAAATATGTAATTATTTTTATGAACAAGGTAATATGATAATACAGTCTCATGGCAACAAGATGAAACAAGATAAATATGTAAATGTGAGATTTACTCTCAGACAAAACGTAGCTAAATTAAAAAAGGTGCTGCAATACTTTAAATCTTTAAGGACAGACCTCTGAACTTCAATGGTTCCCATTGTTTCATAGGCAAAGTCACATTTGTTGTCAATCTCAATGGCTTTGCTAATCAGATCCAAGCCCAAATCCAGATCCTGCTTCCACTGGAGCTGCAGCAGCCTGATTACACACACAGTCAGACAAACACACACCTTTCAATGCTGTTTAGAACAACAACCCCATTAATAGTTTTTTCAACCTATTTTCAATCCACCATATCTGTATCACACCCATTTTTACTACAGAGAATAGACATTTCCTTTTACTAAGAAAAGAACAAAAAACCTGCTCACTCGAAACTCAATTATTCAATCAAAAGTATTTTTACATGAAACATTTAAATCTGTATAATTCAACCTTTCAAGGATGGAGCTACTTTTTCATTTACAGAAACAGACACGTAGACATAAATGTGCCATGGAATAAAGGTGCGGATTCAACAACTTTATGCAAATGAGAAGTAAAGATTGACCGTTTGTGGCCGATCAGATTGATTTATGTGGCCTGGGTCTTGAAACACGATCTCATCCACTTTGCTATGGAGAGCTACTTGATTGTCTCTTAGCGACACGCCCCAAAGAGGCCAACTGCTGCCATTTCCCTTCACTGCATGGTGAATACACCATTAGGCTTCTACTACAAATTAGTCCATTATAACTGAGAAATTCATGTCCATGGTAATCACACATGTTCAAATGTGGTGGTGAAGGATTAGGCTGAAAAACACTGGCATATTCCTTTAAGAATTAAATGAATTAAATGCTCCTACTTGAACCAGGCAAGCAGTAATTAAGTCATGTGGCTGAACACTAACCCTTTATGGACATAGGTTGTGGCATTATCAGGCTCCAGTTCAATACATTTGTCATACATCTCATCTGCCTTCCCAAACAGCTGCTGGTCAGTCAGTGCCTACCCAGACAGAGAAAAGGAAAAATAATAAAAAATTAAGTACACTGTGATTTGTCAGAGCAGCACCGTGCTGTATAGAACAGTAAAGTCCATACCTGTGCATAAAGGGCATAGCCTTCGGCACACTTTGGAAACCTTCTGATGACGTCCTCGAAGCCGTCCATGGCTGTCTGCACTTGAGATGGGCTGTTTCCAGTGTACGCCTGTCTATACTAAAGCACAGAGATAGAAGAGTGTTTTAAACTCAGAAGAAACATACCCAACATGCAAAAAAGCTAATAACTGAACCAATACAACAGCATTTCAAAAATTCTATATCTGTCTTTCATCTCTCACTGCATTTCATGTACGGTTGTATTTTGACATGGTCAATTTATACCATGAAACCCTGATAAAATTAAACCACGTTATCATACTGTGAAATTTTTAAATTGTAAACACCTGTTATTTTGAAACCAGTGATTCAGTGATCTTATGATTCTGAGGTATAAAGATTTGTCCTTCAAATACATTTTTTCCCCATACAAGATTTTATTTTTTTCCCCAGGCAAGATTTTTTTTCCCCAGGCAAGATTTTATTTTAATGTAAACATCTGACATATATTAGGTGACATAAATAACATTTGTAACACAAACTCATCTTTTAACAAATTAGTCTGATAGCACCTTATAATTCCAAGGTTTATTTAACTGTTTTTTGAGTGCATGCTGTCTGAGCAGACAGTTTTATTAGTCACTGGTCAAAGATTTGGATGCTTATGAGCGCCCCCTGCTGCTACTCACCAGAGCAAAGCACTTCTGTGCCTGTGCCAAGGCAGAGTCAGGCCTGAGCAGAATACACTCGTCAAAATCTGCCACTGCCTCCTCGACCTGGTCCAGCAGGATCTTCAGCTGAGAGATGACAGGTGAGTTAAAAGTCATTCCATTCAAACTGTGGAAGCATTGCTAACTACAACCCCAATTCCAAAAAAGTTGGGATGCTGTGTAAAATGTAAATAAAAACAGAATGCAATGATTTGCAAATCTCATAAACCAATATGTTATTCACAGTAGAACATAGAAAACATATCAAATGCTTAAACTGAGGAAATGTACCATTTTAAGGAAAAAATAAGGTAATTTTGAATTTGATGGTTGCAACACAAAAAAAGTTGGGATGGAGGCAACAAAAGGCTGGAAAAGTAAGTGTTACTGAAAAGAAACAGCTGGAGGAACATTTTGCAACTAATTAGGTTATTTGGCAACAGGTCAGTAACATGATTGGGTATAAAAAGAGTATCTTAGAGAGGCAGAGTCTCTCAGAAGTAAAGATGGGCAGAGGTTCACCAATCTGTGAAAAACTGCATCTACAATTTGTGGAACAATTTCAGAATATGAATGTTCCTCAATGTAAAATTGCGAAGACTTTGAATATCTCATTATCTACAGTACATAATATCATCAAAAGATTTCGAGAACCTGGAGAAATCTGTGTGCAAGGGACAAGAGTGAAAATCAGTATTGCATGCCCGTGATCTTCGGGCCCTCAGGTGGCACTGCATTAAAAACAGGCATGATTCTGTAATGGAAATCAATGCATGGGCTCAGAAACACCTCCAGAACTCATTGTCTGTGAACACAGTTCGCCGTGCCATCCACAAATGCAAGTTAAAGCTCTATCATGCAAAGAAGAAGCCATATGTGAACAGGCCACCACCGTCTTCTCTGGGCCAAAGCTCATTTAAAATGGACTGAGGCAAAGTGGAAACTGTTCTGTGGACAGACGAATTGAAATTTTAAATTCTTTTTGGAAACCATGGACACCACGTCCTCTAGACTAAAGAGGAGAGGGACCATTCGGCTTTTTCATCAGCTCACAGTTCAAAAGCCTGCATCTCTGATGGTATGGGGGTGCATTAGTGCCTATGGAATGGGCAGCTTGCACATCTGGAAAGGCACCATCAATGCTGAAAGGTATATACAGGTTTTAGAGCAACATATGCTTCCATCCAGATTCCATCCCATCTTTACTTCTGAGAGACTCTGCCTCTCTAAGATACTCTTTTTATACCCAATCATATTACTGACCTGTTGCCAATTAACCTAAGTAGTTGCAAAATGTTCCTCCAGCTGTTTCTTTTTAGTAACACTTACTTTTCCAGCCTTTTGTTGCCCCCATCCCAACTTTTTTGAGACGTGTTGCAGCCATCAAATTCAAAATTACCTTATTGTTTTCTTAAAATGGTACATATCCTCAGTTTAAACATTTAACATGTTTTCTGTGTTATATTGTGAATAACATATTGGTTTATGAGATTTGCAAATCATTGCATGCTGTTTTTATTTACGTTATATACAGCATCCCCACTTTTTTGGAATTGGGGTTGTACATTTTACACAGCATCCCAACTTTTTTGGAATTGGGGTTGTAGGTCACAGTACAAACAAGAGTCAGGAAAGGCACATTTCTATTTTTATTCTGAAATATACAGTAATTTTTAAAGTAATTATTTAATAAGCCTTATTCAGAATGAAAGTTTGCAAGTCGGACTCCTGCTAACTCCTGTCAAAATGAACGAATGAATGAATGAATGATGAGACCGGGTAAGCCATGGTTACAGACCAAGAAAGCACTGATACAGTACAATAATGCAAGAGTATTCTCAAGAAATCCATAGCCAGGCAAGAAAGGGAAAATATGCCAGAATAAGATGTATAAGAAGTATACCTGTCCCCTGTGGTGATAGACGTCTGCATTCCGACGATCTATTTCGGCTGCCATGTTGAAGTCTTGGGTGGAGAGCTGTGGCTGCTGCTGCTGCATGTACATGCTGCCACGTTTTATCAGAGCATTTGCTCGCAACTGCAAAAAGGTCACAGATCACCACCTTTAGAAAACAGTCTAAACACTGCATAGTTCACAAAATACAAAAGCAGCACATGCTCACAGTACCTTGACATTGGCATCCTGCATGTTGATGACTCGGTCCAGGTCAGGCTGGGCAGCTGTGGCATTGCCGATGAGCAGGTAGAATGTGGCTCTTAGCAGCAGAGCTTCAGCAGTGTGTCTGCCCTTAGATTCAATTTCCTTAGTGCACTCACTGATGATCTTATCATAGTTCTCCTCTTCCATGTACTGCTTGGCCTTCAGATAGCCCGAGCTGTATGAATAGAAGATATTCATTACAGTTTTTAGTACAAACTGCAAAAACCCTTGAGGAAAAAACAAACAAACAAATTTTTTTTTCTTAAAAAAAAAAAAAACCAAAAAAAAAAAAAACCACTGCATTATTATGGGTGCTTGGATCTAATACTGATCTTGATCTGAAATGTTGGATTTGTATCAAATTGGATTTTCCCCATTTTCCATTTTGAGCCACTTAGCTAGACGAAGAAGAAGAAGCCTTTATTTGTCATATATTAGAGGCTGACCGATTGATCGGTTTTGCTGATTAATCTGCACCAATAACCGATTGCTGGAACTATCGGTTATCAGCAAAAATCCACACTGATAGTTTTTCCCGGGTGCGTCCGTTGCGAGAGCAGCTGAGAAGGGTCCACTGCCATTATACAGTACGAGAGCGGCCTCTAGAGGCGAAATACAAACTATCGCTGACAAATTTTGTTGTGCTATTTGAAGTGTTTTCTGATTCATTTTGGATGTCTCTATTTTTAGTGTGTTACTTTTTGGTTCCATTTGAATGTATATCTTTTTTAATATTTCTTTATATATATATATATATATATATATATATATATATATATATATATATATATATATATATATATATATATATATATATATACACACACACACACACACACACACACACAGGTGCATCTCAATAAATTAGAATGTCATGGAAAAGTTCGTTTATTTCAGTAATTCAACTCAAATTGTGAAACTTGTGTATTAAATAAATTCAATGCCACAGACTGAAGTAGTTTAAGTCTTTGGTTCTTTTAATTGTGATGATTTTGGCTCACATTTAACAAAAACCCACCAATTCATTATCTCAACAAATTAGAATATGCCATGCCAATCAGCCAATCAACTCAAAACACCTGCAAAGGATTCCTGAGCCTTCAAAATGGTCTCTCAGTTTGGTTCACTAGATAAGCCACAAACATTCATTGCCAAAGAAGCTGGCTGTTCACAGAGTGCTGTATCCAAGCATGTTAACAGAAAGTTGAGTGGAAGGAAAAAGTGTGGAAGAAAAAGATGCACAACCAACCGAGAGAACCGCAGCCTTATGAGGATTGTCAAGCAAAATCGATTCAAGAATTTGAGTGAACTTCACAAGGAATGGACTGAGGCTGGGGTCAAGGCATCAAGAGCCACCACACACAGACGTGCCAAGGAATTTGGCTACAGTTGTCGTATTCCTCTTGTTAAGCCACTCCTGAACCACAGACAACGTCAGAGGCGTCTTACCTGGGCTGACGAGAAGAAGAACTGGACTGTTGACCAGTGGTCCAATATCCTCTTTTCAGATGGGAGCAAGTATTTCATTTGGAAACCAAGGTCCTAGAGTCTGGAGGAAGGGTGGAGAAGCTCATAGCCCAAGTTGCTTGAAGTCCAGTGTTCAGTTTCCACAGTCTGTGATGATTTGGGGTGCAATGTCATCTGCTGGTGTTGGTCCATTGTGTTTTTTGAAAACCAAAGTCACTGCACCCGTTTACCAAGAAATTTTGGAGCACTTCATGCTTCCTTCACTGACCAGCATTTTGAAGATGCTGATTTCATTTTCCAGCAGGATTTGGCACCTGCCCTCTCTGCCAAAAGCACCAAAAGTTGGTTAAATGACCATGGTGTTGGTGTGCTTGACTGGCCAGCAAACTCACCAGATCTGAACTCCATAGAGAATCTATGGGGTATTGTCAAGAGGAAAATGAGAAACAAGAGACCAAAAAATGCAGATGAGCTGAAGGCCACTGTCAAAGAAACCTGGGCTTCCATACCACCTCAGCAGTGCCACAAACTGATCACCTCCATGCCGCGCCGAATTGAGGCAGCAATTAAAGCAAAAGGAGCCCCTACCAAGTATTGAGTACATGTACAGTAAATGAACATACTTTCCAGAAGGCCAACAATTCACTAAAAATGTTTTTTTTATTAGTCTTATGAAGTATTCTAATTTGTTGAGATAGTGAATTGGTGGGTTTTTGTTAAATGTGAGCCAAAATCATCACAATTAAAAGAACCAAAGACTTAAACTACTTCAGTCTGTGGCATTGAATTTATTTAATACATGAGTTTCACAATTTGAGTTGAATTACTGAAATAAACGAACTTTTCCACAACATTCTAATTTATTGAGATGCACCTGTATATATATATATATATATATATATATATATATATATATATATATATATATATATATATATATATATATAATCTCACAGTGACATTCTTTTTTCACATATCCCAGCTTGTTAGGAAGCTGGGGTCACAGTGCAGGTTCAGCAATGATACAGCATCCCTGAAGCAGAGAGGGTTAAGGGCCTTGCTCAAGGCAACAGTGGCAGCAACAGTGGTAGCTTGGCAGCGCTGGGGCTTGAACCCCGAACCTTCTTGGTAACCCAGTAACCCAGAGCCTTAACCATTGTGGCACCACTACCCTATGACGGTGTGTGATGTTGATTAACGTGACACAGTTACATTAACAGTTACACAGTTACATAGTTGCTTGCACAGGAACATAGAACACAACTTCTCCTAAATCCCAGTTCCATCACACCTGTGATATTTCAGGTAATTTGGCATCAGAAGCTTGCAAAGTCATCTTGGCTACTGTGAGGATGCAAGTATGGGACCAGTGTTGGGTATAGGCCAAGAATCAGGCATTGTACTGGAAATGGAAAAATGGGATTGCTGCCTCTCTAATTATTACCATAACTGTAAGGCCTTTGGAAAGGTTTACAATTAACTAGGGATGCACAGCTCTGATATCGAGCATCAGTATCAGGGGACATACTGACCTGAAATGCTGGAGCAGCAGCAGTTTAGGTTTGCTATTTTAACCATCTGATCCAATCATGCATTTTATATTGTGAAGATGTCTGACGGATTCGACACACAAACAACTGTTTCGCATAAATTGGCAATAAGATAAAACTGTGGATGCAGTGGTGGCCCTCTCTCATCCAAGTCCCCTGTGCTCTGGACAACTTCCTAGCATGCTAAGATATGTAAAGAAAAGTATTTCACTGTATTGTAATTGTATATGTGATGATAAAAGCTGTTTTCTTCTACAGTAAACCTTCATATTAAAATATTGCAAAGAGTTGACTCGGTTACTGAGAAGATGTCAGGACTGGATCACTATAAACTATGAACACATACTCAGAGCTCTGATATCAGTATCATAACAAATACGGGAAAAGTGAGATTGGTGCATGCCTAAAATTAATTATGTATACTGAATACAATAATCTCCATGTTCAGAACATGACAGAAAACCTCCAAATCATACAGGTTAAAAAATAAAAATAAATTTTTTTTTTTAAAAATCTCTTGCCAATTTGACCAACACAACTCTATAGTACATGAACTCTGACCTCTCTGTGACCTCAGCAGCCTCGCCCTCCTTATCCTTGTCCTCGTCTTTCTTCTCCCCCTTCTGAAGGGGTTGCGATATGATGTCATCAGTGAAGGAGCTGAAGTAGGACTTGATAAACTGAGGTGATGGCATTAGAGGCTCCCGGTTCTGGATATAAAGATTCAGTTAAAGAGTAAGTGACTGTATATAGAGAACAGAGCACACATAACCTCAATTATCAATAGGGGTTGATAAAACAAGCTCCGGAGGTGCCGACATTGCTAGCGAATAATCTCAGATGGCCAGGCAAATTTAATTCACATTTTAATTGGTCTGGCCGCTGTTTAAATGAAATAGCATAGTTTTCAGGTGTCTCCCTATGTCTACTTGTTATGCTACAGCTAAACTACAGATATTGACCCCTCCGCAAACTCAAACCTTCTTAACACTCTAGTGCATCTTGTCACCTTGTATTTGTCCTTGGCTTTCTCTTTTCCCAGCTGTTTCAGCACTTTGTCTGCCAGTAGCATGCTTTGCTGGTTCTGGAAGGCCTCGAGTATACATACAGCGGTCACATCTGGAAGAACACAGTGCCAGATCTTAAAGGTTACAGCTGCCTGAAACGTGTCATTGTTTTAAGTACTGTGCTCTATGACAATCACATTAGATTCAACATTGTTACACCTGTTACTATTCGTTTTACTTTTCCTCAAAGGGGAAAACTTATTGGCAAAAATATTGACTCCTACCTTCCAAACACTCCTTTTTGTTGTCTAATCTTTCCAGGGCTCTGGCACGCCTAAAGAGAGCTTTGACGTAGCGCGGGTTCATCTCGACAGCCTGAGAACAGTCCTCCACCACTTCGGTCCATTTTGCCTGCAATCACACACATTTAGTCAGTACTGCAAAATACATAGGAGCCATTTTATCTCGCAACAGCTGTAATGTACAAACTTGGCCATCTGAAACAAACCTGCTGCTCATATGCTGCAGCTCTGTTCTGGTAGAAGGTGGACAGGTCACTCTTCTGTTCTTTGGGGCACAGGCTGATGGCCTCGGAGTAGCACTGGATGGCCTGCTCGTACTTGCCAGCCTTGAAATACTTGTTGCCCCTGTTCTTAGCAGCTTGTGCCTTATCTAGAGGGCTCTACACAGGGAGGACAAAAAACATGCATTCCATGTTTAATAATAATAATAATAATAATAATAATAATAACAATAATAATAATAGCAACAACTCTTATTTTGTATAAAAGGGCAAACATTTATAGTGTATTTGAAATATTTATATTTGCACCACAAACTATTTTGAGTCCTTAATATCACTGTTGTTATCTCATTATTTCAGTTGGAATTATCTTAACCTGATTTAATATTATCCTGAGCTGATAGACATGGGTCTGTCCATCTCAAGTGGTCCAATATATGTAAAGTTGGTTGCTTGACCGTTTTTAATTATGCTTATGTTACATCTGTTCATTTCTCAAAATGCATGAATAAAGTAAGCTTCTCAAACTCTTTTTTTTTTTTTTTTTTACAGCAGAATGCTCCTATAGAGGACTTATTTCAGGTTCGTATCTGGTCCCCCACCAAAAATATTGAACTCAAAATTGAGGGGAATTTAAAATAATTGCACTCTCACCCCCATAAAAACATAAATAAATAAAAGAAGTCTCAGACCTGAAAGCACTGCATGCACACTATACTTACCTAGGTACCCTCTAAAAAAATTAAGACTGAGACCAGAACCCTTCCCATTATAAATTGACCCTAAATGTGTAACTGTGAGCAATCTTGAGCATTACATTAGGACTTAAGGTCTAAGGAACACAAATGTGTGAAATGTTTATATATGTACATGTACCTTGTAATGTGCTCTACAGTTTTTGTTCCAAGGAGCTAGGACTATCCTGAGCCGAGATATTGAGGTTTCCTTAAACAGCTGTATAACCAATATTTGTCATAAATGATAAGCACTTACATACCTTTGCGGTATACACTGTGTCTCATTCACCCATTCACACACACACTCACACACCAATGGCAGCAGAGCTACCATGCAAGGCACCTGCCTGCCATCGGGAGCAACTTGGGGTTCAGTGTCTTGCTTTGGCACATGGAGTCATGTGGGCCGGGAATTGAACCGCCAACCCTACGATTAGTGGACAACCCACTCTACCACCTGAGCCACAGCCGCCCCATCTGGACCATGACACAAAGATGGCCGTCCTAGTTAAACCAAGTAAATTTCATTCATTCATTTATTTATTTATTTAAACATGCTGGTTTTGCAATACAGTGAAGTAATCACTCAAAACATTTTTTTAGAAAAATTAAAAATGGTCAAGCAACCTGTATTGGACCATTTGAGATGGAATGACTCACAAGCAAACATCCCACATACCTTTACATTTGTAACCCAATTTACTAACGGTAGATTAGTAGATAACAGCATTACCCTCATCACAGACAACTACACATCATGTCATTCGCATCAAATTTGCATTTAAGAGCAAGCGTTATTTTTAATATCATGTAATCAATGTGCTCTTAACAGAGGGCTACAAAATCACTCATTCTTGTGATCTCAATTTCTGGCTTCCTCAATGAATTAAACATGATCAATTGTGATATCCGTGAGTTTAGCGACAGTTAGTTAGCTGACTAACCTTAGACATCAGTGTTTATTGATTATTGTGTTTATGGTGTATTAACTGACAAGCTCCCCATTTTATATGGTTTGGACATGTGCAGTGGTGTATTTATTTAAGTATTCATTTGTTCATAAATTTGACTGATGTGATTATTTTATTGGGCTGCCCTACCTTAGTCTGAACATTCACACACACAAAAAAAAAAAAAAACCCTACTAATGACAGAAAAGTATGAACTAATGACAAAAATGTACAGATGTTAATCTTCACACAGACACTATTAAGGCAGCATTAAAAATACTGATTTTCTTTACTGGCAAAAAAGGAAATTTTGGTTTGTTTGGCTTTTTTTACTATGTGGTGCATAATTAAATTTGCACCAGTGAGCTGCTTCCAATTAAATCAATCAGAATAAATTTTGAGACAATATTAAGTCATCAGTCATCATATTGTTATTATATCAATGAACACTTTAGTTGCATCTGAGAGTGAGGGGAGTGGAGTTAAACCCACTCTGTCACCATATAAGCTTTCTTCCTCTGGTAGCAGACAGGCTGTCTCAGTAAAATCCCATTTAGACTAAGCTCTTAGATAATGCCAGAGATTACTGAATCACCGTGGAGCTAAAATGCTCCGTGTGAACCTGAGATAGCATTACAACGTTAAGTTAAGCAAAACAACAACATGCAATGGCATCACAACAAAACACTTCCAACCACAGATTAATTCTAATCAACCTCTACTGCTCTTGTATTGAGAGGTTCAAAAAACAGTGATTAGCTGGATCTGGTGTGGTAGATTAGCATGGGAACCAAATTACATGACAGGACAGCCATCCATAAGCAGCGCTAAAAACACTGAGCCTAAACAGCAGTAATGCATCACTACTAATACAAGTAACGTCAGTGTTGTGACTGGTGACGGCCGGGAAAGCTTACGCGAGCTTTACCAAAGATTATGACAGCCCACTTAACATTGAAAAGTGCGGCCAAATCAGCAGCCCGAAAACAGATTTCATGTCCAGGTTATCGGTTTTTAATTCAGTTGCCCAGCGGACAAGCAGATAAAGAAAAAGAGAAGAAACACTTCTTATTGACTTTAGTAAAACAAAAGCATTAATTTGTAGTAATCTATACTTAAACACAATACGCTTCATGAATATGTGACACACTACAATGCTGTAACTATAGTGCGGGCTACTCGTTCTGAACGCCACCGCCTGCTGCACTACACACATCAGCCAAACCTGAATCTGCTAGTATCTTTGGGTGTGATGCAAGGACAGAACATCACAGTTTATTAAACACAATAACCATTTTCAAGGGTATAAAAGGATTTAGTACATGATCATACACTGGTTCCTTTCACTTACTCTGTATTAATGCACGTAACTAGCTCACCATATCTTATTACATTATGTTAGCTAGGACTTTCTAGCTTACTCAATTATGTTTCTGGGCGACTAAAACATGTGACTGGGAAGCACACTGAAGCTTTTGCTTGCTAGCTAATGAATTTCTTCACTCGTGTAATTGTGTCCCTGCTTGCACTCTGCACACAAAGTGCATTGTCCTTAACCATTATGGAACAATTAGAATACCTAACAATCCCTCTCCCTCCCTCGAGCTACACGTGCTACTCATGAGATACCAGTGATCCTGACCCCTTCTGCTCCTCGAACCTGCCTGATCTACCCTGGTGCCCTTCTTCTGGTTGGAGTTCTCATCACTTGGAAAACACTTGCTTTTGCCAGAGGATGGCCCCACATGGACAGCCTAAAGATACATGAAATTACTGAGGATGGTACAACTTATAAACCATGAAGATGGCTTTGGACTGCAGTTGATACAAACAGTTTTGCTACAGTGGCACTCAAGTCTCCATCAATGAACAGTTAATAACGTCAACAAAGTAGACTTCACGTTAAAACTATAATGAATCTCCTGGTTACACAATTGCATTTTTGACCATGTAGTACACATTTATACAGTCCCTCCAGGATTTTGCGCTCACACAAATTAACGCAAAATCAAGCAAACGGCACAATATTCAGAGGAGCGTGCAATTTTTCAAAATTACCGCAGATTTTCCACAGATTTGGGCCAAGACGCGTCATGTGACATCACCACAACGCGCATTCAGCCAAAGCCCTCTTCGATACACGTGCGTCGAACATGACTACAGCTAAAAGGTCGCATTTACCGACAAACATCACTGCGAAAAAACCACGAAAAACTATTTCCTGCATTGCAATTTGACCAATTCAAGTAGTTTTCCGCACAAAAAGCACCAAAAAAACTCGCAAAAACTAGCAGGTGCATCGCAAATAGTGAAAAAAAAACTGCAGCAAAATCAAGCATCTATAGCCGCAACAATCACAAAAAACTCCGCAAAATCCGCAAGAAGGGAATTGTTTAGTGCACTATTCACTGTCAGCCAGATGAGGATGGGCTCCCTTTTGAGTCTGGATCCTCTCTTCCTCATATCCTCTCAGGGAGTTTTTCCTTGCCACCATCACCTCTGGCTTGCTCATTAGGGATAAATTTTGAAATTTTAATTTTATATACTGAATTTATATATTTCTGTAAAGCTGCTTTGTGACAATGGCCATTGTTAAAATTGCTAGACAAATAAAATTGAATTTAATTGTATTTGCTGTGGGACATAAAGCAGGACTACACAAAAGTATCAACTCCAACTGAGAGATTGCACTTTGAGATCATAAAGCACAGACTATGTTCCTAGTGAGCGCTGGACTGTAGTATCTACTAACTTCTTTAAAATGCTCAAAAAAAAAAAAAAAAAAAAAAACATGAAGGCAAGCAATCATGGAGCAATGCACAATATGCAGAAGAGCTCACTACGTATTTGCTTTATAATAGATGATTAATCAGAGACTGAAGTGTTACTAACCCTTGGACCACTGAGTAACTCGAGATTAAAAATGTACCTGTAGAGTACTAGAGAAACACCTGTGCTGGAGCACGTTCTGCTCGCTTAACGTTAGTTCACTTGCACTACAACCTACACGTGTAACACACTGATTATGTTCCTTTTAGTATTTCGGTTTCACCTCTGTCTGTGTAACTTTATGTAATACAGCTGCCATGTTAAAACATATTTCTAGCACAGTTACAACAGAGAGAGGAATATCCTATGCAGATGTTAACCTTGTCACAGTACAAGGATGCACAGTGTCATTTATGTAAAAGACCACTGGTGCTGGTTTTGATATAACTGTTCAAATGTGGAACTTGTTCCGTCTTTATCAGCACTATCACAATATACAGAACAGTGAAACGATTATAAGAGAGGAAGCGGATACATTATTTCCCCTTATAAATGCTTGACAGCTTCGTTTCAGAAACAGCTGATTGGCTGTTAATAGATGTGCCAAATCGTTCACATAGTAAAAGGTTACAATTTTCAACAGATCTTTTCGATGTTAAATAAGTAATTTTAGATGTTCAATAAATGCATCGTTATATTTAGAATTTCACAGATTTTTAGTAAACCTACTATATAGACTAATAAAATATCCTTTGTGACCTTACTTGACATTGATAATACGTTCATTAAACCATCTAATACTGTAAAAAAATTTAGGCATCATCTTTGATCCCTCCCTCACATTTGAAGCTCATATAAACTCTGTTTGTAAAATTGGATTCTTTGGTTCATGCATTTATATCCTCACGTCTTGAATATTGCAATGCACTCCTCGTTGGTTTACCTGATAATTCTATTGCTAGGTTGCAATATATTCCCTCCAATATATTCCCTCCAATATAATCCCTCCAATATAATCCCTCCAGGATTTTGCGATCGCAGAAATGAACACAAAATCAAGCAAACGTCACAATATTCAGAGGAGTTTGCAATTTTTCAAAATTAGCACAGATTTTCCACAGATTTGGGCCAAGACGTGTCATGTGATGTCATCACAATGCACAAAAAACTTTTGCATTGCAAATTTTGAAAAAAGCTGCAGCAAAAATCAAGCATTTTAGCCGCAACAATCACAAAATAACTCTGCACGGATGACATCCTGTACGGACCGATATATCCATCTCTTAGTTTCAAGCCTAGAAAATAATTCACTTTTAAATATTTGTATTGGATAACCATCAAAGATGAGGGGTTCTCCAACAGACAACAGCATGTTACACCCAACTGTACTGCAATGTGTCAACAAGGGGATCAAGAAAACCTTTTTTTTTTTTTTTTTTTGCTTAATGTGGTCATTAAAGCCAGTTTTACGCTGTGCCGTTGGTCGCAAAGGCACTAAATCGGCTACTGGTGAGCACATCACATAATTCATTATAAGATATCCAAAGAATTAATAAAACATTTTTGATTACTGGTCTTTTACTTGAAGACCAAATTGTCTTGTTTGTTGCTCAGCTTGTGCAGGCTGCGAGTCAACTTCACAATTTAATCAACTCCCACATGCTCTGCAATCATCACTCACATTTTACATTTATGGCATTTTGGCAGAAGCCCTTATCCAGAGCGACTTACATTTATCTCATTTATACAACTGAGCAGTTGAGGGTTAAGGGCCTTGCTCAAGGGCCCAGCAGTGACAGCTTGGTGGTGCTGGGATTTGAACTCATGACCTTTCGAACAGTAGTCCATTTGTATGTAATTCAGTAGTTTACAACTTGTCTCACCCAGTGGTGGCTTAATGGTTAAGGCTCTGGGTTACTGACCAGAAGGTCAGCTGCCACAGTTGGGCTCTTAACCATATCTGCTCCAGGGGCACTGTATCATGTCTGACCCTGCACTCTGACCCCTGCTTCCTAACAAGAAGGGAGATGCGAAAAAAGAATTTCACTGTGCTGTAAAGTATATGAGACAAATAAAGGCTTCTTCTTCTAACTGCGGTTTATCTCTTGTGGGTGTGTAGTGATTACAGTATATTACAGTATATTACAGTTGTCGGTTGTAGGCGTGCACTGTCCAGTGTCAGCAGTACCCAATAATGTATAGCCAACTATAAGAATCACACCACTTTTCTTTAAAAAAAAAAAAAAAAAAGTGCTTCATTTTGATTTATATGTTACGTGCTAGGCTTCACACTTGCTTCATTGTTAGATTAACCAAACTATTTAACTGCATTTGCTCTGTACACTCACCAGAGGAACAAACCATCTCTGCTACTTCCTTCCGAGCTTTATACTTCACTGTAATGTATAATCCTATACACATTAAATGAGAGAACAAAATGGAAGCACAATTATAGGTATATCTAAATGCGAACTGATTGCAGGTTAGAACTAAAATCGTGAGTGGAGAACTGAAGAAATGCCGGACCACGTGCACCATAAGATCGGTCCGAGAAATCATTCAGCTTTGTCGCTCGATCAGGTCATACCTAATCGGCAATGCAAATGTCATTGTCACACTGTCGCTCGCACCCCTGTGTCACATACATACATAGATAGTGAATGGCTGCTTACCGCTTGCTACCTTGCACGTAAATAATTTTTTTCGTTTCTTTTTTAGAAAGAAAGACGAGCTGCTCTTAAAGTCTGGGGTATATGGGATCATGACATGCAGCTCATTTAACTTTTATGTATCTGATTATTTTTTAAGCAATCACTCGATCCCAAAGCCTGCCTTTTGGATATATATAGTGCACTACAGTGAATGCCAAATTTATTAGTTCAAAACTTATGTAATGCACTCGTATGGAAAGGAAGTGTCTATTTTGGGATTCAGTGTGGAAATTAAAAGTAGGACAGGAACAAAGAGCAAATTCTCAGCTACAAAAACACCACACATCAGTACAATGTTGGAATATGAAATATGGCTCTCAGTGGAGGATTTATTAACAACCAACCTCTAGCAAAGCCAAACTCCCCTGTCCGTCAGCACAATTACATACATGAATGAAAACCCGAACAGTTCTGAATAGAAAACATTTTTGCTAAACTATACAAGGAGACATTTTCCAGAAAACGACAAACCCCACCCTCGTTCTTTACAGCATAAAGACTGTCACTGTCACTTTTTGAGCTAGCTAGCTAACCTACTTAAAGTACCTTTTGTAAGCTAGCGTCGGCGCTCACAACGTCTTTTTGCCGTTATAAAAGTGAAGAAATTATGTACTGAAAGACAGCTGCTGAAATATATAGCCATTATCAAACAGAATGAGGATTAAACAACACCAAAGTGAGCGAGTATCGATTGAAATAAAACAGCGAGCCAAAGTAGCAGCACGTCTGGGGTTGGATTAGCCTGTCAGCGTGCCTCTGGACGCATCTCAAATCCCTTAAGTACTCCCTATACACGTGCACTACGCTCACAGACTAGAGCGCTTACAGCCTAGGTAGGGTACTATATAACACATAAGGACCCCATTTGGGATGCGACCCTTAACAGTTGGGTTAGCTAGGAAACCCGAGTGGATTTGTCAGCTAAGACTATTAAACTGAAAAGAACATGGTGTGTTACTGTGTACGCTACAAGGTTAGCCAGAGCACTCAGACAGTTTATAACCGTACTAGTTTACATGTATTCTGCAGACAGTGGTTACCATGTTGTCCTGCTCGCTGCCTTCGGGAGTTTTCCTCTCTTCATTGCGCTCACTCGACTGTTCCTTGCCGCGGCTCCTGGCCCGGCTCCGGCTCCATAAGTACGCAGCTCCGACCCCGAGCACGATGGGAGTCCCGACCAGCAGCGCCACCTGCCACCGGGGCAGTCCGGACCCGGCCACTGGTTCGATGGGCTTCGAAGCGGCCATCGGTCCCACCATGCAACACACACACACCGACTTTAGCAGGCAACGGAAATCGCCGAGAGGTCAGAGAAGGACCGAAGGCATTGTGGGATACTGGCGGACTCTCAGCACCCAGGGAGAAACGCAACTTCCGGAAACTAAATAATAATTTTAATAATAATAATAATAATAATATATGCTGATAACAAAAAATCTAGATATACCATTTTAGTTGCCAAACAGTTAAAAATGATTGGAAGGTAAAAATGTGATTGCTGTCTTTTTTTAATGTAACCCCTTGTATTTATATTGTATTATATAAAAACAATAATAACATATGTTCGTTTTCCTCTATGATGATGATTTTTTTAAATTGCATTTATAGCTTGATTTTTTTCCCCCTCATGATTAAACCTATACAACAATAACATTTCACTGTTGGCTAAAGACTTTTAAATGTTTAAAAATAAATAAATAAATAAATAAATAAATACATGGGATATTATGCAAATACAGCCGGTGTATCGGTAACGGGATTTTCGTTAAAATAGTCTTATCTTATGGATAACATTTCATTTAAAAAATTAAATATTGTCAGTAAAATGCTAATCTACATTGTGTTTAAAAGAGTAATGAAATGATGAAGAAATGACACCATCAGGGAGTGAAATGTTGTATGAGTTCTTTGTTCACCGCCAGATGGCGCCATTGTTCTGTATTCGGCGAAACACCGTTTACACCACGTGTTCAATATCAACCGCATTCAAATGACCTCAGATTTACTGAACGTGTGATGATTTATGATATTTCATGGAAGCAAGAGCCCTCGACGGATTTATTACTCGGGAGTAATCTCCAAAAGATTATTGATATATTAATTTATTCATCTTCAATTACCGCTTTATCCCGGTTAGGAGCTCTTCTCGGGGATACACCATGAATGGTGAAGAACTTCTGAAGTTCTGGATAAGCTTTAAATAAAACAAATTGACAGCTTCAGAGGCAAATTTACAGGGCAATTAAAGCTCAGAAATCTGACAGCTCGCGGAGGTCAGTGGAGTAAAGTGAAGGCTACATTAAACCGTTAGTTACAGTCGCGTGCTGTGAGTTGTAATTAATTTAGTTAAAGTTAGTCGGTTAGTTTTTGAATTATTGTTTTATCTCCGTTTACTTTAAGCAGTTTAAATGGCAAATAACAGCACGGAGACTTTGTGGAAAACAACTGTTATTGTCAGTACTTCCCTTCAGGTAGATAGAGAGTGAACTTTTTCATGAGCTGGAAGCTAACTTTTTAGCTATTCCTCCAGGTTGTCCCCTTTATCTAGCTGTTTCCTGTTTCTGAAGTTTGATTTCGGCCTCTATCTGAGATGAACGTTATATATAACTTTAATTCATTTTGTTTTCATGACAGAATAATGAAATTTCAGTGCTGCTTTTAGCACAGAAACACCTACTTCGTTACTCAGACAGTATTGAACCTGGTACACTCGTCTTTCCTCTCTCAGGTAAAATTAAAGCCAAGGTGGAGAACATCAGCTATCTTTCTACTCCATAATTAAATATATTTTCCTGCTCTAACACACTCATCATGAAGGGTTTGTTAATATATATCATATCAAGGAAACCACCAGTGGTTGTCAGAGTGGAGTCCAGAGAGTCAAACTTTATTTCGTTACAGTGGTGGAAATCACAATCCACCATCATCAAAGTTTATTATATTTAAGGGCCGAGCACCAACGGTGAAAGGCACCTATTGTTTTTCTACAGATTCTGCTTATTATTATTATTATTATTATTATTATTATTATTATTATTATTCTGGCTAGGGTGTTTATGGCAGCCCATAGAACCATGTGGTAAAAAGTTGTGAAATTTGGCACACAGCTTCAGGACACGTTTAGCTACGAATACACCAAATCTGGGCCCCAAGCTCCGAAAGCTCTAATGCCACCAACAGGTCAGTTGGCCAAATTTCAAAGTACTTTTATGCACATAACTTTTGAACCGCGTGGCCAAAATTTCAATGCCCCTAGATTCCTTGGATCATTCCTAGTTCAGTGGACACTATGACGTCAATTTCCACCTAATCAGAATTTCGGCCATCTTGGATTTTGTTAAAAACTGTTTTTTCGCTACTCCTCCTATAAATTTAGTCCAAATTTCACCAAATTTGGCTCATAATATGTTCAGACCAATCTGCACAAAAGTTATCGAATGGGATTTTGATTTTCGAAACCGTTGGTAGCAAACCAACAAATCTGGCAATGAAGTCGCCAATCAGGACCTGACGCTGTGTCTCGTTAAGGACTTAATGAAGAATCAAGAAAATTCTTGATCGGTGTTTTCGCTACTCCTCCTAAAAAATTACACCCCAGAATCATCAAATTTGGATCATATCCAATACACCATGGGTGGGACACCAGCCCATATCAGGGTACCATGCACACATACACATTCACATCTATGGACATTTTAAAGAGTCAATTCACCTATAATTGCATGTTGTTTGGAGGTGGGAGGTAATTAGCGAATCCATAGGAAACCCATGAAAACACAGGGAGAACATGTGAAGCTCCACACAGACTCGAGCTCAGGCTTGAAACAGGGATATATTTTACTAAAGGTCCAGGGTTGAGAAATACTGACCTTTAAGATTAACCAATGGCAGTGTTTTACACTTTTTCTGCTAATCACTGTGCTGAATCATCTCTACTGAACCAGATGTCTATCTTACCCTTTTGTAACGTATGCGCAATCACCACAAAGAAGTTCCCCAACGATTTTACATTCTTCACTCAGTATAGTAAAACTAAATTCTTATCAATGGTAACCAGTCACACAGATTATTTGTTTAGAGATTAGGTTGGAAAAAACACTTTGCCAAATGTAGAGTTCTTAAAGTGGGGTTCGGGAACCTTAGGAATCCATGATAGCCAGGGGGTGCGGGATTTAAAAAAAAAAAATTGTTACAATGGTTGAAATCACAACCCATCATTAAGTTATTGTACTTGAATCTAATAACAATTTTAATAAAATGTATTCTGTGAGAGGAAAGTTTAGGAATTAAAAAATAAATGGCAAAAATAAAAAATTGTGCACATTTAAATGAGGTGTCTGTGGGGGTTTTTTTTATTTATTTATTTATTTAAAGAGGTTCCTGGCTTCTGAAACTTTGAGGATTAATGCTTTACCAGATATAACTTGCTGTGCTTCTCAAACAGTTCAAAACCTTTGTTTCTGTACTTCAAATTGGTGTGATTTTAATCTCATGTACAGGTGTGGCATTCTTGTTGATCACCCCAGAGGAATTTCCTGAAAAGGCTGAGTGTGAAGAATTCTTTAAAAGGATGGGAAAGTTCATCAAGGTCCACAGAAACAGCATTCTTTTGCTCCAGGCGCCAGCATATGGCTCAAGAGAATTGGAGATTGTGTCTGCAGTGCAGAACAGGTGCATATAAAATGTGACCTCAATCTTGAAAGACTATGCTTTATTAATCTGGTACTCCAGTGGGCTGATGCACTGCTGAGCATTTTAAAACCTGAATAAATGGGTTCTTAATAATATTGAACACACATCTTATAGGATGTATTTTGATTTCTCTACCAGATTCTTTGGCAGTAATCTCAAAGTCTTACCTGTCCATAGTAATGGGGATGCTGTCAAGGGAATGCTGACCATCGCTAAAGTAAGTAACTGGATCTATGCATACATTTACTTACATCTTTTATGACTTTATTAAATATTTTATAACATTAGGTAGTATGATATTTCAGTATTGTGCTCATACAGCACTCTCCAAGGTTAATGGAACAGAAATATACCTGCTAGAAAAAGTTTGTGAACTTTATCTGGATTAATGCATTAATTGCTCATAAAATGTCAGGGTAGTGGTCTGTCACCTGAAGTCACCAAACGTACAAAACAATTACAAATTATAAACAACAGAATGGTTTAAATAGAAGAAATTAGAGCCTAAACCCAACTGATATAGTGAATATGGCTTTTTAATACAAAGAAATCCCAGAGATATAGTGATGAATTGAAACAGCTCTGTAGGAATCAATGGTGTAAAAAGTCCTCTTTACTATTGTGCAAGTCTGATCAGCAGTTACAGCAAATATTTGGTGGAGGGTAGTACTACTCTCTCAGTTATTAAGAACTTTAGATCATTTTTCCAGCCCTGTGTATGATCAATTAGTGTTTTCAATAACGACACAAAACATACAGCTATTTTTTTGTTGTTAGTTAGGTGGATTGTGTTTGTTTGTTTTTATGATCAAATTTTATGAGTTATTAATGCAAAAATCAAAAAATTAAAAAAAAAACTTATTTCTTGCAACTGTATGTGTATTTTTAATATAATCATGCTAGTTTTTTATAAGGTTATCAGAGGTCACAGTGCAGTTGTACATTGCAGGCCACCAGTAGACCACACGTGGATAGTGTGCGGGAGCGGATGCGTTTAGCTCGAGCTCACATCATCGAACACAGCCTTGAAACTTTGTTAAAGAAAGTGGAAATTTCTAAGGTCATTTAATTTCCATCAACTTTATTGGAGTCTTACAGTCGGAGTCTTGAGTCATATTTAAATATAAAAGCACAGACAGCACGAACACTGGCCATGCATCCGCACTTCTACGTCAACACATACAACGGCTAATGGCTTTTATTTTCTGTCCCACTTTTTAAGAATTTACCTAAAAGTTGTATTCAAGAATAACTGCTGCCTCCAGACTATTTTCTATAACAGCATCTATAAAGACTTTCTATTAACAATGCACTCACTAAACTCTGTAACATGTATAATATGGCATGTGTTTTCCTTGGTGTAAGTAAACAACTTATTCTTGGCAGCTCCTGATTAGCGTTTTCTTCTTTTTCTAGCAAGTTTAATTTAATTTTTAAGTTAACAACTTTAGCACAGTACATAATGATCACACTTAGGGTTGCTATTAAAAGTCAACTTGGCAGGGGGAAAAAAGAAAAGATGGTATGGATCATGTTACACTCTCTCCTCTAGGATTTCCTCTATTCGGATGACAAGACTCTCCATCAGATCATATGTAACAAGTGCACACTGTAGTACCTGTTAATTACAAATATGTCCATTTTATGTTCACTCAATATATTAAGGCTTAACTCACTATAACTCATTATACTAAGGATATTAGGAGAGAGATTATTTACCTTCTCCTTTGCCTCACATGGCATTCCACCTAGGGTATTGTTTTTCACAATCATGTGTTGAATTGATTTCTTTCCTGAGACCTCTTTCAATTCTAAAGGGTCAAAAATGTTTTAAAAAAAAAAAAAAAAAAATCACATACTATGAAAAACCTTACGATAAATTAGAATAATAATAACTGGATATACTTTTTCAAATAACAGTGCCAAAATACAGTATGTAAAACAATAATAGATGGAAATATCATTTACCAATAGTTAAAATGATTATCATATTTTAGACTTAAGTTAAATGTGAAAATTTCTTACCCCTCGCCTTGACCTTTTTGTCCTCATGAAGTCTCTTTAGCTCTGACCCATAGTATGATTTTGACATGCTGAGACACACACGCAGGATCTTTATGTAACTCTCTGCAATGTTACAAAGGTCTGTCCAAATACCTGTCTGAAAAAAATACAATTAGTCATCGCATTCATATAGCTTAAATTTTTCAGTTAAAAAATGTCTGTTTTGGGATATTTGTGTGTTACAGACTTACAGAATTGCTTCTCTCTCTGATGAGTAGATATCTCAGAAGATTTAGAGACACCATGACCCTACGATATAGCAAAGATAGAAATATACATACAGTATACACTCACCAGTCACTTTAATAGGAACACATTTACACCTGCTTGTTCATTCAGTTATCCAATCATCCAATCAGCACAATGCATAAATGCATGCAGGTACAGGTCAAGAGCTTCAGTTAATGTTCATATTAAACATCAGAATGGGAAAATCTCTGTGACTTTAACTGTGGCATGGTTATTGGTGCCAGATTGGTTTGAGTATTTCAGAAACTGCTGATCTCCTGTGAATTTCACACAAAACAGTCTCTAGAGTTTATACAGAATGGTGCAAAAAACATCCTTTGAGTAGAGGGTCTGCAGGCTGAAACACCTTGTTGATGAGAGAGATCAGAGGAGAATGACCACATTGGTCTGAGCTGACAGGAAGTCTATAGTAACTCAAATAAGCATTCTTTACAGCCTTGGTGAGCAGCAAAGGATCTCAGCATGCACAACACATCAAACCTTGAGTTTGATGGGCTACAACAGCAGAAGACCACATCAGGTTCCACTCCTGTCAGCCAAGAGCAATAATCTGAGGCTATCATGGACACAGGCTCACAGAAACTGGACAGTTAAAGACTAGAAAAAGACCAGATGATTTTTTTTTTTTAATCATCATAAGTTTTGGGTTTTTTGTTTGCTTGTTTGTTTGTAGTTAATCAAAGACAGACTATCCAGAGCAGTGCATGTCAATCACTCACTCTGGTCTTATTTAGGAATGACACAAGATCTGCCCTACAGTGTCCACCTGCCTGCCATATGCTCTGTGCTGCAGGATCGTGGCTATTTTCCTAGAATCATCAATAAATAATTGTCAGGGCTGAATGATATCATGTGAATAAAACATCTCTCAAGGCAGAGGCAGGTGGCATACCTGGATTATGTGGCCCAACTTAGGTCTATGGTTTTACAGATTAGCATATTGACTCTGATATTTTACATTACAGTACCAGTAAAGCTTGTCCTTTGGCTCTATTCCATTATTATAACTAAAGTTTAACTTATTTTCATTCTCCTCCTGTTAGGGAACAGTGAAAGTGATTAATTACAAGTCATAACACAACTACTAGGATGTGTCAGACATTTTATTACTTGCACAGCCCTTTCTCTATGGACAGTATTTCCCAGTCTTACACTCCTTTTGAACTGAACATGGACTCACTATTGCAAATTTGTAACAGTTCACATGAATTTATTTTGAAGAAAATATAAGAAAGGTTAAGAGTTAAGGGTAGGGTGAGCATACTTACATTTTTCTACAACCTCATCTATATTAACTGGAAGGAAATCTCCATATTGCCCTTGAAATGTATACAAAAGAGGCTGAGTTTATTTTTGTTGTTTAGTCTGTTTAGATTTTATCATAAACAAATCCATCTAGCTTTGTTGGATTCTAATGAATTACAGTGGGTATAGAAAAGAATCACTTCCCTTTAAAATAATCACATTTTGTTGCATTTCAGCCTGAAATGAAGACAGACACAGTTTTTGTTTTATCCAGCTGTATTTACTCAGTGCAACTTATAACATCCAAGTGAAAGATATAACACCAACATGTCAGAAGAAGAAAAAAATTAAAAAACAGAATCACTGAGTTGGAAAAAGGATCACTACCTTGCTTTAATTTGCCTTAATTTTTTAATTACAGCCTTTAGTCTGTTGGGATATGTCTCTACTAACTTTGCAAATCTAGACTTTGCGATATTTGCCCACTCTTCTTTGCAGAACTGCTCAAGTTCAGTTAAATTTGATGGTGACCATTGGGGACTGCAGTCTTCAAGTAATTCCACAGATTTTCAATGGGGTTTAAGTCTGGGCTCTGAGTAGGCCATGCAAGGACATTCACCTTTTTCTCCTTCAACCTCTGTGTGGTCAGTTTTGCTGTGTGCTTTGGGTCATTGCATTTTGGAAGATAAACCTTCTTCCCATTGACAACTTTCTGGCAGAGGGCAGCAGATATTCCTCTGCCAGAAAGTGCTGTAGGCCGCTTGGTAGCCTCTCTGACCAGTTTCCTCCCGGCTCTTTCATCCAGTTTGGAGTGACGTCCTGATCCAGGAAGGGTCTCTGTTGTACCAAATACCTTCCACTTCTTAATAATAGGCTTCACTGTGCTTCTAGGCATTGATAAAGCCTTTGAATTTTTTTTGTATCCATCTCCTGACTGTGCCCATCCACGACTTTATCCCGGAGATCTTTTGACAGTGCCTTGCCACCCATAGCTGATTGCTTGCTTCAGTTGCACTACAAAATGCTCCAGGAAAGCTCTTTTCATGCTGAGCTAATCAAAATGACCACAGCTGATCACAGTTGAAAGTCAAATGGCTTTGTGTGCCATTGAGAAGGTGATTAGCTACACCTTATTGAGTTTACAAGTCATTTTTAGGAGGGGGTGATCCTTTTTCCAACTCAGTGATTCTGTTGTTTTTTTTTTGGGGGGGGAGGGTTTCTGACATGTTGGTGTTCTATCTTGCACTTGGATGTTATAAGTTGCACTGAGTAAATACAGCTGGATAAAACAAAAACTGTGTCCATCTTCATTTCAGGCTCAAAAGCAACAAAATGTGATATTTTTAAAGGGGGGTGATTCTTTTCTATACTCACTGTAATAACTTGCTAAAAAATATATACTCACCAGGAATCTAAAGAAATAACATAATAAGCACAATCGTTTACTCAAAGTAAAAACAAAAAATAAACGTCTTAACTAGGGGTGAAACAATCAGATGGATTGATGTGTTGATTTATCAAAAATGACAAATGAAGGAAATCGAGGCAACAATGATAAATCAATTACTATGTATTATAACTGATGATAAATTGATTTTTTTTAAGGACAGACAACTGGTGGTTGGCCTGTAACTCCGATACTTAAAGTAGTTCTTCTCTATGTCATCATCAATCGCGACTTAACGGTAGGTCTACCCCAGAATCAGAACAAGGTTGGTCATATAGCAATCGGAGGCACCTGAATCGAATTGTTTTGTCTCGTATCCTAGCAGATTCAGTGGTACTGTCAAATATCAAATCTTTGCCTTAATAAACTAAATCATATCATTGGAAAGCCCAAGGTTTACACCATCTCAAGTCTCAAGCCATATCAAGCCTCATCATACCAAATCATATCCTTATAAGACAAATATTATGTGAAAAGCCACCATTTTTTGTCTTTTGTATGAAAAATACAATTACATTGCTTGGCAAGACTGAAACAAACATTTAGCACACAAACAAAAAAACTTTCCCACCTGTCCATCCCATGCAATAAGTCCGTCTCTGGGCCTTGAGGTAAACTCAGAGTGTCCCTAAGGAGGGCTAGCAGTAATGTCCCCTTAAACCAGCTGTCCATCTGTTCTGACTACAGATACAATTCAGATCATGGTCGTGTAAGAGCAGAAACAATATCATTTTCACCTGTTAAAAATATTCTCAGTAACAGTAACCAGTATTGTTTGGTGTTTGTAATCTGTGTTTTAATGTGCTTAGTAGCAGCACTAGCAGTTTCTGAGAAGGCTTTAGCTTTTTGGCATTTGTATTAACATGAGGATATGTTTCTCAAGTAGACAACGAAGCCTGTAGATAAGAACATCTTACAAATGTTGTAAATGCAAAAATAAAAAAGCCTGTATATGCTAAGTAGAATACAAATATATTAGGAGTACTGTAACCTGAAAGAATTCAAGGAATTAATTATGTGCTTGGTAAAGACCATTATGAAATCTGTGTAATCTAGCTCCTAGATCTTCTGATTTAAAATCTTTTACCAGAATCTGCTTCAACTCCAAAAGTGCTAAACGCAAGTTTCACTTTTATACTTGAAGTTAGAAGTGTAGCTTCTAATTCTGAATCATCAGTAATGACCTGTATCTGACCTTGCTTGATTGCTCCACTTGATTTTTGATGTTTGTGAGAATGACACTTTCCACGCCTGCATGCTCACTGATTTTCATTATGCACCTGGGAGTGTATGAAATGTATTATTAACCAGTTTACTTTGATTTAGCATTTCACTATATTTACAACTGTATAAAACATGTTCTGTCATATATTTTCATACACTGTCAATGTACAGTACATATCTGGATAAAGTTGCATTGCAGAGGTACCTGAAGAATTTATGCTTGGCTTCCCCATTGAGTTTCTCTATAAAAAGCTGAAACACCACAAGAGCTTTTACTCTCTGAAAAGGCAAGAAAGGAATTATTTCAATCTTGCATTACTCAGGCACATTCATTGAAATACATAATAAGTAGTGATTATACCACACTCACCAAATGCTGAATAGGACAGTCAGTCATGATTTGAATTAGGTTCTATATCATGAAAAGCAAAAATAGATAATTAAATAGAACATTAAAAGTTTACTTATTACCTATTTAAAGTAGTTTTAAAGTGATTTTAAACATCTCAGTGTCACTGTTGGGTTTAGAAACAGTCCACCAACCAAAAATATCCAGCCAACAACTGAAAAAGGCCTAGAGTCTGATTTTAAAACATGTTGAGACATTTTTAAGACGTCTAATCATTGATATGGTGAAGCCGCCTGTAAGGAGAGGTTTATCTAAAATTTATAGAAAGAAGGAGTCTTGAGTGTCAGCACTTTGCAACCGTCAGTAAGTTTTCCGCCATGGGAAAGTTTTAAGAGCAGAACTTTGTGCCTTCTGGTTTCTCATTAACATGAAACTGTATTGTTGTTGTAGTAGTAGTTGTTGTTGAGTTTTTAAAAAATGTCATTTTAACTTCAAGAGAGAGGGAAAAAAGAGCAGCTGGTGAGGGAACAACTGTTTATAGTTGCCATAAAGTAAGTGATAACAGGAACTAACTATTGTGTATCATGATTGTTCCACAACAATAAATGTATGGTATGTCATTTATTAATAATAAATTAACTAATTGCTGTGGTATAAGAGGAATGCACACTTTGGCATGCCCTGTTATTGGAAAATATTGAACTTCAGCGGGGTAATGTTCCTCTGCTTTGTGTTAATTATTAAAAGCAGCTGGGTTTAAAAATTTCATCAACCAAAAATATCCATCCAAAAACATTCACACATAATAAGGCCTAGAGTCTGATTAACACAAATTGAGCATGGAAAAACTGTGGTGTGAAAAAAAAAAGGTGAACCTACAAGTCAACACTCAGGGTTTAAAACCCCGGCAGCACTGCTTTGCCCTATACGTACACTCATACTGCTGTGCTAAGAATAGTCCACCACCAAAATGATATCTGGTCAGCAGTGGTATCAGTAACTGTATACCTACAAAGTTCACCTATATGGAATGTGTACCTGGCAACTCAGTGTAACACTTAGGAACGCTATACTCTATATTAAACGGCCGTGCAGTGATTGTCTTACTTGTGTAACTGTATGTAAAATCTTCAGCTCTAGCAACTCTACTGGAAGATTGTTGTCCAGAACTCTCTCCAAACTTTTAACATACAAGTCCTTAAGACACAGAAAGAGTCCAAGTGAGATGCATAATAAACTCATTATCACTTAATGTATGTTAAGCTGACATGCTAGAATAATCTCCACTGCTGGATCAAGAGTTCATCTTACCAAACCTTTCAAGATCCATGGTTCATCTTTTCTATGAGAAAAAAACACAATTAGGTTATGAAATGTAATGTAAGACAGTCCATTGTTACGCATACAATGTAAAAACACTTTTGTTTTTACAATTTTGTTCAAATTACCTGCTCAATAAAACGGTGATGTTCTCCATGTTACACTGCAGGACAAACACTGGGCTAAAATTGAAAAATGAAATGCGATATTAGAACTGAGCTTCAAAGATTTATGTTTATCCAATCTGCCTGAAGGCATGTTTAGTGATTTTGGGAGAATTTAGCTGGGATTTGAAAGTGACTGTCTAATATCTAGCACAGAATATACTTGGAATGTGTTTTTAAGCATAGTAAACATAATATACAGATGTGTTATTATTTTTTTAAAAAGATTAAATTCCTTTAAAATATTTTAAAACTCACAAGGCCAACTCGTGTCATATGCCAACAAATTTGGTACAGACATGGTATAGTCTTGGTCAAGACAAAAAGTCGATCTTAGGTCAATTGAATCTTAGTTAATGCATCCTACCTGAAGACAGCAGGGAACAGTTCAATGGCAATAAGCTGGACGAAGAGCAAGTAGGCCAGGCAAGCCCTTGATTCAGGCAAGTGACTGTCATCTTGCACAACTCTCTCATCTTCTTTCCCTCTCAAGGGATAGTAAAACAGGAGCTTGGCCAGAGGCTCCTGGATAGCTGATAGAGTAGTCTATAATGAGAAGCATAAATGAGAAAGTAGAAAGCACCTTTAAAAGATTTTAATGTGGAAAGCAGCTTGTGTAGCTCACCATGATCTCTGTGGCAAAGTTCCAGAGGGGAGAGTTTTGGGATGTGTGAGCCTCCCTATCAAGTTGAGCTTCAAGGAGAGGTTGCCTCAGACTCTCCATGCAGCTACAGGTACAAGCAAAATGCATACAAGGTCACAATTAAGACTTTGAATAAGAAAACTAGTAGCTTGTGTCATTCAGAGAGGATGGAATAAGAGATAGAAACATGGTGAATGTAACACATCTTTCTCTTTAATGTGTGCGTGTTGTTTTTTTTTTTGTTAAAAACAGTACTCTGAATATTCTAATTACAAAGTTATGAAAACCTACAATTTGAGAAGCACAGTCCTCAGTCTTGCATGATATGTGTTTGCCACTGGACTCTTTGCATCTTGACTTTTGACTTCCTGCACAAACGGTTGCACAAAGGTCAGCAGAGCAGTGCAGCAGCGACCGAGACCGTGCTCGTCTTCCTCTTCCTGTTTGCGTGTGTATGGTACCGGCAGCTTCGAGATCTGTTTCTGCAGAGCATCCAGGGCCAGGCCAAACAAGGCGGGCTTTGAATCACCAAGCCTCATCAGCACTGTGTGTGTGTGTGGGGGGGTGAGGTTGGGTTAGTGACAAATCAGTATTGTAATTACATCTGGAGACTGCAGGGGGAGGCACATTTCCTGTGTACATGTTTTTGAAATATTAAAATTCATGCTCTTTTTCCTAATCATTGTAAGATGGTTACAACTAAAAGGTTTTCTGTTAATAGTTCAAACATCTTAAGGTCTTATTGGGGTATTTGGAAACCTGCCTGCAATTATGTTTGTAAAAGATATAAAATAATGGTTGTAATTATTATTAAAGTTATCAGCACCATTTGTCTCATATTTGAACACTTGTTAGAAGTGTTAGCGCTGACATTTAGCTATAACAGGTGCTTAATTACCTGGTTGAATATGTTGCATGAGCAGAGTGATGGTGTCTGCAATCACATCAGGATCAGTTTCCTCCACTTGCTTGAGCAAGATGTCCAGGATGTTGTCTGCACTGCAGATCTAAAGAAGGCAAACATTGTTCTCAAACTGAATGGCACTATAAATCAGTCATGTTTGATTACATATTCATTACTTACCTGTACGAGGTGTGTGATCACAGCGTGACAGTGTACAGAATCCCTCTCTTTCCTGACCACTTCCTTAATCAGTGGCCTTAGGAGACCACTACCCATAGACTTCACTATGTCCTGATTACAAAGTAAACAACTCTTTAACTTATGAGTATGTGCAGTACTGTGCAAATGTTTTAGGCAACCTATTTTTTTTAGTACAAACTTTGTTATACATTTTTTATTTTATGAATTCTATATGATCATGTCAGTACAAAAAACATTTTAGATTTCCAAACATTAGTTTTCTAGCACAAAATTAAATGTTACAGAAAAATGTTTGTATGTCATTAAAGAAAGCAGCATATTACGTAAGAGACACTTTTCAGACAGACTGTGGCTGGTTCTATTGGACAAGATGCTCAATAAACTTACCAGCTAATTTCCTTATAAAACTGCACAAATTGTACCAAATTGTGTATTGACTTTGTTTCATTTACTACTGTTTACTGCTCTTTATGGTATTTTTTTTTTTTAATGTAGAAACATTTAATTTCATTCATTTGAAGGCATCTTTGCTCTAAAGCATTTCTTTGCATGTGCCTAAAACTTTTGCACAGTACTGTATATCTTTTTGACATTTTATAACACAGTGCTGAAGAATTTGCTAATCCTATTGGTCAGAAGATGGTGATTGATTTTCCAGCTTGATTAACTGCAGCTTGGGCAGTAGTGCTGGCTTTAATTCAAATAAAAAGGAAATTAACATATTAATATTAATGCGCTTATTCTAATATGTTATTGTTTCTATAGTAACAGGTCACTCACAGGGACTTGTATGGTGAACACTCCACATAATCTAAGGCTAATAACATGTTATTTAATGAATAAAAATGCCTAATCATTAATATGGTGAAACTTTTTGTATGGAGACATTGAACATTTATGGAAGGAGTCTCCAGTGTCAGTTTTAACAGTCAGTACATTTTCCACCACAGGAAAGACTTCAGAAGTTTGCGCTTTCTGGTTTCTTGTTAACAAGACAAGTTTTTTTTTTTTTTGTCTTATTAACTTAATAGAAACAGAGAAAAGAGACAGAAATAGAGAAAAGAGGCTTGTGAGGGATTGACTAATGACTGTTTATAGCTGTTATGACACAAGTAATAGCAGGAATTCACTTATCTTTCTGACATTCCAAGACATTAAATATATGCTAACTATAAACGAAAAAATAGAAAAATTGTGATCACTGGTACATTGTTCTGGAATAAGAGACATAAAACAATTCAGGATACACTGTTATTGGAAATTAATCAACATTGGGGTGGTAACAGCAACTCTACTTCATGTCAGGTTTCACTACACCAACATTCTTAAATATAACAGCATGCCCCAAAGTGTTTTTTTTTATTTTACTGAACATACAACAACTATGGGTTAAGTGGGTCGATGCACCTTGTGCAGAGATTTTCGCTTTCTGTAGCAAACATTTCAAATTTCACTTCCCTTTGTACATGCATGATAGAAGCCATGTTTTCTGTTCATTGTTATACCTAAACATCTGACACTGATTTTATTTTCAAATCTACACAGAGTTTGATCTACTGAATTGACTTTTAAGTTCTGGTTTAAAACACACATGCTCCTGAGACTCTGCAGGAAATAGTGGAACAGTGAAAGGATTGGGAGAAGCAAAGGCACTTAATGGAGCACTGCCTCTAAGGGCTACCAGTGGAGCGAGAAATTCGACTGATTTTCCACCAAACTACATTTTTACACCCAAGGGGTGACGAGGCCAGTCATTTTGGAATTACAGCAAAGTGATGGTTTTGTAGGAACAGCTACTTCCTGGGGTTCACCGTCCTCAGCGGGACAGAATGATGGCAGAGTTGTGACTGTGTTGTAGTAACTGCTTGTGTCTTGGGGATTTGAAACTGGGAAGCTGCTTTATTATTTTTTTTTTATTGTCAGTTTCCTGATGTGTGTGGGGCAGTTCAAGTCAAGTCAAGTCAAGTGGGTTTTTATTGTCATTCCTCTATATAGCTTGTATACACTGGAACAAAATGACGTTTCTTCAGGACCATGGTGCAACACAGAACAGTACTCAAGACTACATAAAGTGCAAATACACAACTGTGGGAGACAAGCGCAAAACAATAAATACATAGAACAAAACAATAAACACACAGGACAGTAAATGCACAGGACAATAGATAGAGAGAACATGGACTGTAAACTGTAAACATGGACTGTAACTGTAAGCTATTGTGTAATGTAGCAGCACAAGTATAGCAGCAATACTGGCAACAAAAATGAGTTCCATAGTATAAAGTGACTGATGCAGCAATGTAAAGTGCAGTGTGCAGTAGTACTGAGTCTTACTGGGCTAGTGCATGTGCAGTGGTATGAGTCTTACTGGGTTAGGGTGGGGCATGGTCTAATTTATAAAATCTGTTGATTGTGAACATAGAAAATACATGATTTGCAACCATGTGAAAATGTACATGGAACATAATTACAAATCTTTTTAAGCAAGACTTTTGCATAAGCATGTCAGCATTGCAATGACCAGAAATACTTCCATATTCACCTGATTTTTCTCATCGCTGATAAAATCCAGCAGTTGTGCACTGTCACCCTGAGCAATGCACATTTGACCAACGTTCAGAAAGAGTTCATGATCCTCTGGTTTCAAGTCTTTTCTCTGGGTATTTCTCTAAAACAGAATTATTTTTGCATTCTTATTATTCAAATTATTTAATTGGCTCAAGGCTCTGCTTAAAGAGAACATTCAGTTGCATTACATTGCTATCTATTGCATTACATTGATAGGCACATTTCTGGGTATTTTCTACAGTAGTCATACCACACCATATCACTGTATTTTTCTACACTATAATTCTAATGTGAATGTATTATAATAATTCTAGTGATAGCACTTTGTTTTACAGTGCAGTTAGTAACTGGTAATTATAGTGAAGTATGTAGTAATTAAATATGATGGGGCAGAAAAAGGAAGCTATCAACGACTGCAACCAGATTTCTGAGAATGCAGGTTGTGGAAAACACTTGAGTGACTGCAAAAGACCTGCAGCAAGACTTGGTGGCAACAGGCACTGAGGTTTCAGTGAGCACAGTATGGCGCGTACTAAACACAGAAAGTTTCCATGCCAGAACTCCAAGATTTGCACCACTACTGACCCAAAAGCACAAGAAAAGTCGGCTCAAAATCATATAAATAAGCCACAGATGTTTTCGGATTTTTCTGGAATCTTTCAGATTCCAACAGGACAATGATCCCAAGCGTACCTCAAATTCCACCAAGGCTTGGTTGCAGAAAATGTCCTGGAAGCTTCTACAGGGCCATAACAGTCACCTGACTTGAACCAAGGAATGGGCTAAGAAGTAGGTGTCTGGCTATGCATCTTGTTTGCAGCAGGTCATAACAGCAAAAGGGTGCTCTACTAAGTACTAAGGATGCTTGCCATGAGGGGTTGAATAATTTTGAAAAGAAGTCATTATAAGTTGCAATTTCAGTTGAATTTGGGGAAACCACTTGAAGCATTCGTTGTGCTGAACTATTTCAATTGCTTTTGTTTGATTTGTTCATTGCAAACAGCCGAAAGTCTGTAAATGTTGACAATAAACCTGATTTACAGTGGGGGTTGAATAATTTTGATTGCAACTGTAAATACCATATTGTACTTTGTATTTTTTTTTATTTTTTTTGTAATTTGTAATTGTAATTGGATGTGTAGTGCATATTAACTTATGTGAAAACGATCAAGTTTCTTCTCAAGGATTCACTTAACTGCAGCTTCCCCACCCAACTAATACCTCAACATGTCATTGGCCATGATGTTTTCTGAACCTTTTTTATGGACAGTGGTTGAGCTGTGATGAGAGACCAGCGCATCAGTTGATGGGTGGCCTTCATAGTACTTGGTGCCATAAGGCAATAATTACAGAGAAAAGACAAGAGAATAGCTGCAGTTTAATTACCATGTACAATATACAGTGCACTACATTTTACAATCACATTTCCGTTATACTACAAAAGACTTACTAGCATATGTACCTGGTAGTATTGCCTGTCATTTTTTATGACAATGACAGTCCTACTTCCTTTATTTTACAAAGGAGTTACTTGTGTATGTACCTACAGTGTACAGTTGTTTATATCTGATTATGGTCTGAATACCACAAAGATGAGAATAGTTACCATAAACAAAATGCACTTTATTTTACAACATTATTACAGAGGACTTACTAATAAATCTACCCTCAATCCATTTTCCATACTTCTTATCCGACACAGGGTCATGGGGGAGCCTGGAGTCTATACCAAGGAACTAAGGCATTGGATAAACACATTTCAGGGCACAATTGCGCACATATCCACAAACACTACTGACAATTTGGAAATGAGCATTCAGCATACAACTCATGTCTCTGGACTGGGTAAAGAAACTGGAGTACCTGGAGGAAACCACCAAAGCACAGGAAGAACATGCAAACTCCGTGGACACAGGGTGGAGGGGGGATTCAAACTCCCAACCCTTGAGGTGCAAGGCAAACATGCTAACCACTAAGCCACCATGCTCCCCTAAAATCTACCAGTTGAGTAAAAAAATATACTTACCCAATTTTTTCATAATGTTTGTATACTGATAATGATTATGTAAATACTGAAACAATGTGTTTTTTATGTTAACTATTACATTTGCAATTAGTACAATATACTAAGTACTACTATTACTTGTACATACCACATCATTATTATTGCCTTATGGCCCCAAGTACTATAGACACCTGAACTTCTTTTACTTGAATATGAACTAGAGTGTTCTTTAGTATGTACCAGAAAATACTTGTCATTTCTACATTCTAACCTATTACATACTAACTACTTCCCAATGAATTACCTATGAATTACCAGTTACTTGTCATACTGTATAATACAGTGCGACCATTCATTTAATTCTACTTTGAACAGATCTTCATACATCTACTAATGAATACATATAACTTTTCATTCACATGATTTGCTGTTCACTCACCCATCTCTGAATTACATCATCCAGTTGATTCGTTGCCATTGCTGAGAGTCAGTCCTGCCACAGCCTGCCCTGCAAATGGCCTCAATTCCGGATTAGTTACTATCCCTCTCTGCTCTTTGATCACAGAGATTTTTTGGAATGATACATACACAAAAGAGTCTAGCAAGCCATGATGTTGAGACCAAAGTGTATTAAAGGACAGCAGCATGGAGAGATCTCTTTGTAAAGCTCTTATTAAGCACAGTGCCTGAGTGTGTGCTAATAGGATTACACCAGAGCAATCTGACATGCACTCAAGGAGGACACATTTCACGAAAGCTCTAGAGAAGAATCACTCAAACCCAAATATTCTTGTTAATCATTTCACTGGCTTCTCTTGGGTCCACAGGTTTATGTATTTATTAATGCCTGGATTATGTCTGCTTTTTTGACATTCAGTGTTCAATACCTGGTCAAGTTGTAGATCATACAGAGCACACTGACTCACAATAGTTCTCTCAGACACTGGTTATTTAAACATGTCATGCCATGGAAATATTGAAAAGGCATCCGTGATTGCTTGGGTTGCGAGTCTTTTTTTGCACAAAGCCTTAATCCAACATTTCTCCGATGTATGAAACTTGATACGGGCCCTCTGTTTGACTTCCTGTTCAGTGTATGGATAGAAGACCCTGATTTTAGCTCAATGGATGAGGACAAGGTTTGAGCACTAGGATTTAACCTGCAGCTGGTTTGATGGTTTGCTTTGTCTATTGCTGTGTGATGAAAGGCCAAACACAAAAGACAAAGTGCAAATAGAGTGTATGGAAGAGCACGCCTGTCGCGTGTCTGCCTAAGATTTGCTCCTGCTTAATTGGAGACTGCTGATTCAGTGTTTTGACAGCAGACAGTGATGTTTATTAGGAGTAAGGAAAGAAGTGTCTCTTTGCTAGACGATGCTGACAGATCTATAGGGCTGGTGATGTCAGATGTTTGACATTTCTCTTGTTGTTTCCTCATTGTTTATTTCAGACACAGCGGAAATGCATTTGAAAAGGATATAGAGGCTTTACAGGGCAGATTCACTGAACCTGTACTTATTAGACCTGGATTTTTTTTTTTGTGAGTACACTGATTAAAAAGGGATCAGTGATACTTTCTCTAAGTTCTGTCAGCGTTTTCTTTCTAATAAGTGTTCTTGTGTGTATGTGTGTATATTATGAAACACTCTTCATGTAATCCAACAGCTCATTGTGCAGTATGAGCTTTGCTAAAGGCATTTGTTAAGTAGCAGACCTGCATCAGGTCAGTGCTATCGCATAACCATGTATTTTTTAATAGGTGCCAGCAACAAGACCTCCAACAATACCACCGTAACCTGATTACCTGACACAGACATTGACCTTTCAGGGTTAGATCTCTGAGAGCACTGTGGAATCTGTATGATATTCAGCACATATTCATTCATACCATCGTTGTCTTGATTTTGCCACTAATGATCATGAAATATATGCTAGAATTGAACTTAAATGATGATGCAGTAAACAAAAAACTGTATTATAAGTCTCTTTTACTATCTCTCTGCTAGTTTTAAGCAGAGTGGTCTTCAGAGAATTTGTCTGGAATTGAAGTTGTCTGCCAAAAAATGGCCCCATTGCTCAGCTGGCATGTCAGGGAAAAAAAAAAAGGTGTTCTGTTTAAAGCTCTTTCCCCTGTGACTCTGTGTTAGCTTCACATGCCTTGCCTATTGCTAGACCAATGCATTTTAGTCTTTTTTAATACAGTATAAACATCTAAATCATCCTGATTGTTGTATTCATGTTAAATAAAATGTCAAACTGTTTTACTATGACGTGAACAGGAAAACACTGTACAGTGTACAGTATTAAATGTATTATAGCAGAGGTTGTTAATGTTATCCGCAAAAAGGGAGAGGCTGCAGCCAGTCAAAAGCCACACTCGATTCCACTTGTTTAATTTCTTGATTTTGGTCTGCAAACAACAATTAATTTTGGTTCCTGTTTAGCTGGAATGAAAACCTGCAGCCACACCAGCCCTTTGCAGAGTAGATTGAAAACCTGGTTTTGTTGGAAAGGGGTTCATTTATAACAGTTCCTTTATAGCATAGGCAGGAGTCCACCATTATCAATTTATTTTACAGTCCAAAATGTTAGAGAATCTCTGCTTTATAGGATAAGGAGAAATGTGAGATGGATTTTTTTTTTCTGGTGATGTCTGCACAGTTTGTACAGTATCAATAGTTTGCCCCAACTAAATGTAGACTACATCTGACACTATTACATGGTTGAAACTGGATGTCCCCACACATTATTCACTAGCTACTATAAATTATTCTGTAACCACAACAAAACAAATAAGAAAGGTATGAAGTTACAAGAGTGAGTAAGTCTGAAAGGTCACATACGTTTCGCATGATTATGTGACTAATATTTGATCATGTGAACAACATGTGAAGGTGAAGATATGAATGTTATGCTCTGAAATCGCCCGTAAATGCATGTGGTGTCATGTTCAAGAGAATTATTCTTGTGAGAAAATCACACTACATGAAATTGAGTTGTAAAAAATTTTTTGTCAAAAACAAACCCTCCCTGGATCAGGACATCACTCCAAACTGGATGAAAGAGCCAGGAGGAAACTGGGCAGAGAGGCTACCAAGAGGCCTACAGCAACTCTGAAGCAGTTGCAGGAATTTATGACAAAGAGTGGTCATTGTGTGCATGTGAGAACAATATCACAAATTCTCCACAAATGTGGCTTGTATGGGATGGTTGCAAGAAAAAAGCCACCTAAGACTGATCTTTGCCAAAACGCACCTTGAAGATTCTGAGGCCACATGGAAAAAGTTGTTATGGTCAGATGCATTATTTGGCCTCAACACCAAACGATATGTCTGGCGGAAATCCAATACAGCTCACCATCCAAATAACACCACTCCTACAGTAAAGCATGGAGGTGGTAATATCCTGTTATGAGGGTGTTTCTCTGCAGCAGGGACTGGAGCACTTGTCAGGATAGAAGGAAAATGGATGGGGCCGTCAAATTCTTGAGGAAAATCTGCTGCCCTATGCCAGAAAGTTCTCAATGGGAAGACGGTTTACCTTTCAACATGACAGTGACCCAAAGCACACAGCAAAACTGACCACACAGTGGTTGAAGGAGAAAAAGGTGAATGTCCTTGCATGGTCTAGTCAGAGCCCAGACTTAAACCCCTTTGAAAATCTGTGGAATGACTTGAGGACTGCAGTCCACAAATGGTCACCATCAAATTTAACTGAACTTGAACAGTTCTGAAAAGAAAAGTGGTCAAATATTGCAAAGTCTAGATATGCAAAGTTAGTAGAGACATATCCCAACAGACTAAAGGCTGTAATTAAAAAATTAAGGCAAATTAAAGCAAGGGGGTGATCCTTTTTCCAACTCAGTGTTTCTGGTTTTTAATTTTTTTTTCTGACATGTTGGTGTTCTATCTTTCACTTGGATGTTATAAGTTGCACTGAGCAAATACAGCTGGATAAAATACAGCGACTTAGAAAACTGGTCAGTGACCACTTGGATGGTTGTGTTACCTAGAGACACAGCAGGTCCATTATGAAATCGATGGAGAGGTGTGACCAAGGGCATTCAGGTATGGGTAGCGGATTGAGTTTACCCGTTGGCAGTGTTCGAGGAACCTTAGACTGGGCACACATAGAACATGAAGCTATGACTCGATGCACCTCCCTTAGCATGTTGGGCCACCAATATTTCTCGTGCAGTAAATGGTAGGTGCGTTGTGTACCTGGGTGACCTGTGGCAACTGCTGTGTGGGCCCATGAAATAAGCTCCTCCCAGTGCTGCTCTGGAACCAACTGTTTGTCTGGAGGACACGCAGCTGGGATCTGTGATCTGGGTATCCTTGCCAGGGTTTGATCCAACTCCCACTCAATGGCCCGGAGGGCACATGCAGGTGGTAGAATGAATTCCTCAGGGTTATCTTGTATTTCAGTGCCATGTAGCCAAGATAGGGAATCTGCCTTGGTGTTCTTAGACCCTGGTCGGTAGGATAGCATGAACTGGAAGCGTGAGAAGAAAAGAGACCATCGAGCTTGACGAGGTGTCAGATGTTTAGCGGTGCGGAGATATTCGAGGTTCTTATGGTCTGTGAAGATGATAAATGGGTATGTTGCTCCCTCCAGCCAATGTCGCCACTCCTTGAGGGCTAATTTGACAGCCAAAAGTTCCCTGTTACCTACCTCATAGTTCCATTCTGCTGGTGACAACTTCCTGGAGAAGAGGGCCACTGGGTGGAGCTTGGGCTTGTCCCTGAACCTCTGAGACAGGATGGCTCCTACTCCCCTTTCTGAATAGTCGACTTCTACAACGAATGGCTTGAAGGGATCCGGGGCTGTGGTGAATGATTGCTTGAGTTGCTCTAGTGCCATGTCGGCCACTGGAGTCCAGACTAAACGTTTAGGTTTACCTTTCAACAGGGATGTTAAGGGGTGTGCTATAGAGCTGAATCCTCTTATGAAGTGCTGTTAGAAGTTGGCAAACCCCAGAAACCTCTGTAACTCCTTGACCGTGCGGGGATTAGGCCATTCTATCACAGCTTTCACTTTGTCTTGATCCATGGTGACCCCCTCTGGGCTGATGATATAGCCCAGAAATGATATGGTTCGCTGGTGAAATTCACATTTTTCTGCTTTGACATAGAGTTGATGCTTGAGGAGGCTCTTTAACACCTGATGTACATGAAAGATGTGTTCTTCCAGGGAATTGGAATATACCAGTATGTCGTCGCTGTACGTGATGACACTTTTCCCCCAACAGGTCCCTCAAGACATCATTAATGAGACACTGGAAAACTGAGGGGGCGCTAGAGAACCCATACGGCATGACTAAGTGCTCATAGTGTCCAGTGGTGCTGCTGTTTTCCATTCATCTCCCTCTCAGATGCGGACCAGGTTGTACGCACTGCGAAGGTCCAGTTTGGTGAAGATGGTGGCTGATCTGAGTTGTTCCAGGGCTGCTGGAACCAGAGGTCAGGGATAACGGTATTTGATGGAACATTGGTTGAGGCCCCGGTAGTCGATGCATGGCCTGAGACCACCTCCCTTTTTCTCTATAAAGAAGAAACCAGCTGAAGCAGGAGATGTAGAGGGTCTAATGTACCCTTGCTGAAGTGACTCTTGAATATACTCCTCCATGGATCGCTGCTCGGCCACTGAGAGAGGATACACCCTTCCCCGAGGTGGACTGGTCCCAGGAAGCAGCTCGATCTCACAGTCATATGGGCGGTGAGGTGGTAGGCTGCTGGCCTTTTCTTTGCTGATTACTTCCATGAGATCTTGATATTTGGTAGGAATTTTGATGGGTGCAAGTTGGCCGGGGCTTTCCACTGTGGTGGTGGCTAGAGGGATGACGGATGCTTGAAAACAATGTGCTTGGCAGTATGGAGACCAGCGTGTGATTTGTCTATCTGTCCATGAGATGCGAGGATTGTGTTGATCCAGCCATGGGAGGCCTAGGATGACAGGGTGTCTGGCAGAGACTGTGATGTAGAGCATGAGGGATTCCTTGTGAACTGCACCGATCTGGAGGGATATGGGCTCTGTGCAGTGTGTAATGATCCCTCCCCCGATTGGAGCTCCATCAATGGCATGGATCTTGCGTGGTTGAAGCAGGGGGCGGACGGGGATGTTGAGTTGGTTGGCGGTGTCTCGATTAATGAAATTCCCCGCCACTCCGGAGTCAATCAATGCTGTGAGATACCCCCGAGTACTCCACAATGACTGGGATAATGAGTGCTTGTGAAGATAATAACTGGGATGGACTCACCCGTGTGTAGCGAGGTTGCTGGTTTGTAAAGATATGACAGCACTGATTAATGTGATCATTAGAACTAGCAGCAATATATTAGCAATATACTAGTCTCCTATTAGCGTTTTACTTTAATGCTTGCCATCTTCTCGTTCACATATCATCGTATTGGTTCTTTTTTAATTTGTTATTTTTAAATTCTGAAGTTTAAATTGTCAGAGAAAAATAATTCCTTTTTCAGTCCAATTGTTCTACCTCTGATTTTTCCAAGCTTAAAGGCAAGTTCTTGTGTTAAAAGGTGATGATCTAGGTGCTATGGAAGAACCATGGTTGTGTCCGAATATCCCTACTACCCTACTATACAGTAGGTGTAAAGCAGTAGGCCAAAGCAGTAGTCTGTCAGAATTCTCAGTACGTGAGAAATACCCGGATGACCCACTGCTTCTGCCTCGATTCTGCAGTAAGGAACCAATTGATACTGCGCTATCCCATAAGGCAACAGGACTGATGCAGAAGAGCTGTCAGAATAAAAAATGGCAGCAAGTAGCGTGTTGGCGCTTTTGAAGTTGTAGGTCACATAACAATGCCAACATGGCAATGTAGTTTGTCCGGATTGTATTCATACTACAAACATATACTGATCAGTACATACTGTAACAACGGCCAAGCAGTAGGTACTGAATCGAATGCAGTAGGTACTGTCATGGTTCTCGATTTCGGACACAGGGCATGTATCAGATGCTTCTACTCAAGAAAAATCTGGCAAGCTTAGAGGCGTGAAATACACACAGGTGATTATAATAATCTGAATGGCATACACAGAAAATCAGCTTAAGCATGTGCTTAACCCATCTCTGAGTACGCTTAACTTTCCTTGCGTAAATATTGACATAACTTTTGTATCAATATTCTGAATGCAGTCCAATGTCTTCACACGATATCAACCACATTTTTTCTAATACTGACAACAGCATGGTGTCAGGCACATCTGTTTTCCCATAAACATTTATTGTGCCTGAACTGAAGAGAACTTGCACTTTAAATGCCAGAATTCCTGGTAGGCCTCTGTCCTGTGCATGGTACATCTTAGTTACACACTGGGACCAGAGGGAGGAAGAAACAACAGATCCATATTTGCACACCAGCACAAGTATAGCTGAAACCTACGTGCCCTTTAGTAAATCGGCATTTTGATGGCAATTACTAGTGTTGACTTGTTCCCAATCAATATATACAGAGTGGGAAGCTTCAAGTGCAGCCTGTATTTTGAGTAGAGGCACTGTGTGTGTGTGTGTGTGTGTGTGTGTGTGTGTGTGTGTGTGTGTGTGTGTGTATGTTTGTGTGTGTGTATGTGTGTTAGTGATCAATATGCAATACGTCGGCGCCCTGTTACCCCCAGCAATGGAGCCCCATCTCTACGGGCAACTCCCTACGGCAACAGAGGATGAGATGTTGCATGTGAACAGGCTGTCAAAATGATTTTGTCACTCCACTCATTCTGTGGTATTTGGAGATGCAGCCGTGCTGCATTGAGGGGTTCCTGTGTCTTTTTCTTGAGGTGATAGAGGCTTTTAGCTTTTTTTTCCCCCTCCCTCCCTTTGGCCTCCCTTTTTCCATTTGAGTGCCTGCTCAAGAGTTAAGTCTAATAATATGTCTCACCCACTGGCCAGTGCTTCAGGTCAGTCAGCATTCATTTTGTTTTGATCAAATATTGAGTGTAATATTTTTAAAGATGAGGGGTCACGGTGGCTTAGTGGTTAGCATGTTTGCCTCACAACTCTAGGGTCAATAGTTCGATTCCCGCTGCAGCCATATGTGTGTGGAGTTTGCATGTTCTCCCCATGCTTTAAGGGTTTCCTTTGGATACTCTGGTTTCCTCCCCCAGTCCAAAGACATGCATTGTAGGCTGATTGGCATGTTCAAAAAGTGTCTGTAGTGTGTGATTGTGCCCTACAATGGACTGGTCCAGGGTGTCCCCCGCCTGTGCCTTGTGCTCCTTGGGGTAGGCTCCAGGTTCCCCATGACCCAGTAAGGATAAGTGGTATAGAAAATGGATGAATTTTTAAAGATAAGAAGGAAAGACACAGTATGTACTTGTACAAGAATAAATTTTACTACTGACTCTAATGGGGCTCATTTGTAGATACATATTCTGCTGTGTACTGTATGTCACAAATCTCTCTACAGTCACATCTGTGCATTTACAGAAGACTGTTGTAGACGAGTCTCTGACTGAACTGGGTGGTGTGCCGCTTAGAAGAACTTTGATACGATGCAAGCAGATCAGGTTCTTCTTGGCATCATAAATGTTTCAGAGCAAGCAAGAGTGGAGTCTCAGCTCCATCAGAGAGCCCCCACAGACCGGATCTGTGTCCTGTGCTCATGCTTCACTGCTCTAGGCCTCAGTGTATTACTGTGCAATGTTCTGATTAAAGAGATTTGACATTGCATTTATATTTATGGTGTATATTTATTATCCCTTACAGTAAAGTCACACAAATTTCACAAATAATCACACAATTTTGCATGTGTTTTTAGACACTTCATGTTATGTTGACATATAATGCTTGTTTGTATTTCTCCACATGTGATTATTTCACATAATTCATTTATTTGTTCACATGTAATGCATGTGGTTTTGTTTTTCACATGATTCAGTATTTACTTGAATTCACAAGTACATTTTGAGAGTACGACGTGGTGAAATGTGCCACATGTGATCACATATTACTCATATAATAACGTGAAAAACACGTGAACAATTTTACCATAATGGCTGTTATTCAATGAAAGTGTGTTTTCAGATACAATATGTTGTGCTTAATGAACAGTGTTGTTCTGTTCATAGCTCACTGACCATCAGAGGCTCAAACAACGACAACACTAAAACAGCATCACAGCTGTTCATGTAGTTGACTCTTTCAGTAAGTCGACTGTTGTGTATTACACAAGGCATGTCTGAGGGAGCGGGTGAGAAAATGTGGAAGTGTGTTTTTGACAATTTTCTTTTGTTTTTGTTTTTTTTTTTATGCAGAGCAGGTGTCTGGTTATGAGACACACAGACACACACAGAAAAAAGATGTTTAGCAGAAGTGCTTGTTAGCTCACAATCAGTTTGATTCTTCAGTAGAAAAACACATGACCTTCCCCAGTTCCCTGAACAGACATTAGTACAGGCTTGAGCAAGCCTACATCCAAGCATCAAATCATTCATTAAATCAGAACATCAAAAGCAACTTTACTTGAATGCCTTAGCATTAATTTTTTATTATATATAAGAACAAAAAATATTTTGTCTTTTTTTTACCCTGGTTGTCTTTTTTTCTTTTTTTTTCTTTTTTTTTTTTTTTTTGCTTGCTTGCTTGCTTGCTTGCTTGCTTTCTCTCTCTCTGTCTCTCCCCTTTGTGATATCACCATATGCTTGGCTTGGCTTTGCTTGGCTTGTAATGGATCTTATGAATTTTTCAGAGAGATTCATAGCTTCCATCATCCCTGGTTAAGTCAATGACTGTATCACAGAGCAGTCCCTTTTTTTTTTTGCTGCTTGAAAATCTCACATTATTTTCAGAGACGAAATTTAAGCTGACTGAAAGAGAGGAGCACTGCTTTAATGCTGAGCTGCTAAAGGTGTTTCTCTGTTACCAGCAAGGATTATGCTACCTAATGCATCTGAAACACTTCACTACACCAGGCTTCAGAGTCTTCATAGCACTCTTCTGTACATTTATATGACAGGTTTGAGGAGGCAAGAGAATTGGTATTACAGGAATAACGTGTGGTTTCACATTTATACCTTTTAATAACAGCTCCTGAGCTCCTTGAACCTTCTAATCATGTAGGCTCTATGGCAAGTGTTTTAGTTTTTAGTGCTTATATGCTCTTAGACAACATGGTAACAAAGGTGATGTATGTGTGATTTCAAAAGAGAGGTGTTTAAAATAATAGCATGATAATTTATTGTTTTATTCAGATGGAATAAATATGAGTTATTTTGGTTATTATCTGTTATCAGTTATATTTAGTTTATGAGTTTAAAAAAATAACTAAATATACACAGTATATGGCCAAAAGTATGTGGACACCTGACCAGAGGTTTATGTATCTCACATGATTTTAATCATTTAAATAATTTACAGTGACTCACTAACAGTGTGCTTTCATAGTAGGTTTTACAGTTTGTTTTATTCACTCAAAACCTGTGATATAATTTGGAGTTAATTTATTTGATCACAGACTCAAATACATCATTTGATCTCTGCATGACATTTTGAATAATTTACTCCTTGCTCACATTTGTCAACACTTCTTGTATTCAGTAATAAAGGTAATTTATCGGAAATACATTTGTTGCTACTGTTTAATATCTCAGAGTTAGCAAGCAAGAAAGGGATATGCCAAGTTGAGTAGCTGAGTATTTTAAAAAACTGAATTTAATAGGATATAGTGTTAGAAAATTACAAAATGTTTTTGCTCGGTTGTTGTGTGATATCTAAACCTTCACTTATCCAGAGCTGATTAGTTTAGTGCAATCTGTCATGCCAATACTCCAATCTTCTCTGAGTGACAGTTGATCAGTCAGTGATATGTAATGTTAAATGAAGCAGGTAAACATGTCTTTAGACCTTGTTTGCCCCTGTTTGAGCAGCAGGTGGGACTCTGCGCTGGCTCCTTGCTGAGGCGATGGAATGGAAAAAGCTTTCAGCGATGGAAAACTGAGGAAAATGTCAGCTCACATTTGACCATTGTGTCTGTTCTGGTGTCCCTCTGTTGTGGTCGGTTCCACTGGTCTGGCTATCCAGGACCCCCGTCCCAGACACACACACACACACATACACACACACACACACTCCCCTCATCATCACTCCACTCCCCTCTTTCACGTAAAACTGCCTCTTCACTTCAGGGAAAGTGTTGGGTGCAGAGGGACTTGCCTTGTTAAATAGTCTTAAGAACAACCAGGGCTTCAGGAACAAAAGTGCCAAAAATATATATATATTTTTTTTTGCAGTATATATATATATATATATATATATATATATATATATATATATATATATATACAGGCTCTGTGGGGGCCATACCATCACTTCCAGGACTCCTTGTTCTTCTTTACTTTAAGATAGTTCTTAATGGCTTTTGCTGTATGCTTGGGGTTGTTGTCATGTTGCAGAATATATTTGGGACCAATCAGATGCCTCCCTGATGGTATTGCATGATGGATAAGTATCTGCCTGTACTTCTCAGCATTGAGGAGACCATTAATTCTGACCAAATCCCCAACTCCATTTGCAGAAATGCAGCCCCAAACTTGCAAGGAACCTCCACCATGCTTCACTGTTTCCTGCAGACACTCACTCTCCAGCCCTTCAGCAAACAAACTACCTTTGGCTACAGCCAAATATGTCAAATTTTGACTCATCAGTCCAGAGCACCTGCTGCCATTTTTCTGCACCCCAGTTCCTGTGTTTTTGTGCATAGTTGAGTCGCTTGGCCCTATTTCCATGTCGGAGGTATGGCTTTTTGGCCACAAGTCTTCCATGAAGGCCACTTCTGACCAGACTTCTCAGGACAGTAGATGGGTGTACCAGGGTCCCACTGGTTTCTGACAGGTCTGAGCTGATGGCACTGCTGGACATCTTCCAATTGCGAAGGGAAGTAAGCCTGATGTGTCTTTCATCTGCTGCAATAAGTTTCCTTGGCCGACCGCTGAGTCCACGGTCCTCAATGTTGCCTGTTTCTTTGTGCTTCTTCAAAAGAGCTTGGACAGCACATCTGGAAACCCCTGTCTGCCTTGAAATTTCTGCCTGGGAGAGACCTTGCTGATGCAGTATAACTACCTTCTGTCTTGTTGCTAATTATTTTTATTATTAATATTCAGCCATATGGAAAAAAAACCCCAATGACTATACTATGATTTGACCATGTAATGAGGCTGCATGTGTAGTGTGTGTGTGTGTGTGTGTGTGTGTGTGTGTGTGTGTGTGTGTGTGTGTGTGTGTATTGGAGGGTCTGTGTATATGGCCAAAATTTTGTGGACACCTGACCATAACACCCATATGTACTTGTTGAATATCCCATTCCAGATGTAGTCCTCTTTTGCTATTATAATAACCTCCACTCTTCTGGAAAGGCTTTCCGCTAGATTTTGGAGTGTACTGTGGGGATTTGTGCTCATTCATCATCAAGAGCATTAGCGAGGTCAGGCACTGATATTAGGCCATCACACCCATATGTGGGCCTTGTGGACTACAAAGTTGGAAGCACAGAATTAAGATTTCCTTCACTGGAACTAAGGGTTCATTATGAGTTCATTATGAGTTGGAGAGACGATGCCGTGTGTGTTTACAAAGAAATGGCAATCATATAGAGGATGTTTTGTAAAGTTATATTTTGCTAAAATTTGTTAATTTCCCCTATGTATTGAGTCTTTTGGGACACCCTGTAGATATTAAATATAATTATTTTTAAAAAATTATTAAATTAAACAGAGTTTTTTTTTTTCTTACATTAAAAAAACTACTTTAAAGAGTTGTAAACAGCAATAAACTCAAAACAGTCAATAATCGGATTGACAGCCATTTGTATTTTTTTTTTTTTTTTTTTTTTGAAACATCTTGGAGAATCTGCCACAGTTATTCTAGAGACTTTCACTGTCTGTTTTTTCAGGTAAAACCTGACACCCTTCATCACGTTTTTTTGTCTGAAAAGTGGCGTTTTAAATAATATGTTAGTTTCTTTAGTGGCAAATTTTTTAATGCATTTTTTGATTTGGAAAAAAATGTCTATAAATCTAAAACTTGGTCTTTTTTTTTTTTTTTTTTTTTTTACTAATGCAATCATGCAGCAGACATCATAACCCCTAAGACAAACTTTGTATTTAAAAAAAAAATTGGGTGTCTACGATCTTTGCAAAGTACTGCACAGTACTGTATATACTCTTGCACTCCATATGTTCCAAACGATGCTTATCAGTTCATGCATGTTATCCAGTGCAGAGAGTCATTCCCACAAACTCATCCCTGCTAACCACATCACCCTTTTTCTTTCTCCCACTCTTGCTTCTTTTCTTTCCAAATATCATGAATAATTTGTGGCTGAGCTGCGCTGTATGATGACAGCTGTGCAGTAGTCTTGCAGGCTGTTTTTTCAGATCAGGTAAATAATGAATAAAGCACTACAACAAAAGCGTGAATCTCACCTCTGCTTACCTGCTGATGAACGGCAGAGAATGATGAACGAGGCTACCAGGATTCAAAATGAAGTCATCAGCACGATTTTAGATGATTGTTTCAGGCAAATATAACATCTAATACGATTATTAGAGGACTAAATTCAGGGATTATCTGGAAGCTCAGCAGTGCTGGACAACTGGTGAAGGTCCCAGGATACTGGTCACTGTCTCCCTGCTGGCCACTGACTCGTATACAATTAATCGTATCTACAATAATAATAAAATAATAGTCCTGTGTAGCATGGTGTGTTATGTACAATGAGTAAAAATATGACCACTGTTTCTTTGTTTATTTTTTTTTTAATGTGCCTGTTATGTTTATGTCAATTCAGTCTTCCTAAACTGAAAATATATTGTCTATAGTCATTATATATCATCTACGTCAGTGGTCACCAACCCTGTTCCTGGAGATCTAACTTCCTGCAGGTTACATCTCTAACCAAAATCTAACACACCTGTTTTAGCTGATCTTAAGGCAATGATTAGATGATCAGGTGGGCATGATTATGGTTGGAGCTAAAGTCTTCAAGAAGGTAAATCTCAAGGAACAGGGTTGGTGACCACTGATCTGCATTTATTTATTTGCCAGTTGTTTGTGTCCAAAGTGAGTAAGGAAGAATAAAATGATGTTAAAGAAGCCTGGTGTAATCCAAGCACTACATTTCCATCAATTGCCCAGAAACAAGTGCAAATAGTGGTAGGAAGTTCAGCCATGACAAAAAATGAGCCAGTATTAATATGAACACACTAATGAAAAACAATTTACAGAAAACAGTAACAAATATCTATCAAGTATCTATCAATCTAATACTTTTAAGGGTTTTTTTGTGCACCAGTATATTCTACCTGTAATCCTCCACCCCCATTACGTAAACCCTGTTATCTTTACCCTCTCACAGATTTGACACTCACGCTCATCATCAACCAAATGTCAATCCCTCCGGGCACTAAGCTGGTATAACACACTGCTCTACTGTTTGGATTCACAGGTAATATACGTTTTCAACATCCGTTTGTTGTCTGTTGATTGATCACAGTATTGTCTGCTCTGTACAAAGAGTTTACAGTTTTCTTAAAGTTGAAAAACTGTAGTGTCTCAAAAAAAAGCAATGTAAAAAGCCCTTTAAATTTTTCATGTGCTGGTGATATTAATTATAGATTAATGTAAACCATAGAAAACAGGAAGTTCTGGTTCATGTCGCGTAAAGGTGATAGAATTACAAGGCATAATGTATGGTGTTAACTTTTACTAAACTCAGTGCTCGTTCACCCTTGCTCTGTGTGTGTGTGTGTGTGTGTGTGTGTGTGTGTGTGTGTGTGTGTGTGTGTGTGTGTGTGTGTGTGTGTGTGTGTGTGTGTGTGTGTGAATGCAGTGTTCTGATTACTTTGTCACCCTATCGATTGGGCCCTTTTTCTATTCATATTTGATATGCCTGGAGGCTCTGTCTTAAAACCATCACCAGACTAAAAGGGCCCTTTGAGTGGAACAGGATTGGAGCTGTTAGTGTGCCTAATGAACCATGTCCAGACCTTTCAAATAGGACCAGAAACACTTCTCAACACTGCTACTGTACTAGATGAGATTTTCCTCTTTTATACTAGTCATTAATAATGACATTCAGAATCTTGTGGAGGAAATCTTAATTGCAATCTTTCTAGACTTCCCAAATGCAACAGTGATTATCTAAAGAACACACACTATATGGCCAAATGTTTGTGGACACCTGACCATCACACCCATATGTGGGCCTTCCCTAAGCCTCTGTCACAAATTTGAAAGCACAGAATTCTCCATACATATTTATTTTATGAACATAATCAAGCTAATCAAATATTAGGCTTGTTTTCAAATGTGTACATAATTTTCTAGCTCTTTATTTGAGCCATAGAGCTTTTTATTCCTGAAGTTTCCATTCATAAAACACGAGAGATCAAAGGTTTGAAATAAACAAGGAACAATCAAATAGGAAACTATAAGAACTCAATAATAAAAACCACAGATGAAAGTGTCTATGCTTATGCATCTATGCTCCCCAGACCCCACTTTTTTCTTGAGAAACAATGCTGTAAAGGATAAGAGTCAGGTTTCAACCAAGGAAGAAAACGAACAGCTTACAGATTTCCCATTGAACATTTCTATAAAATTAGAGTGAAGTCCTTAGCTACAGAAGTAAGCAGCATATTGGAACTTTTTAATAGGAAATTTTAAATCCCACTGGGGGTAAAATAATAATAATGATAGGAACAATGACATTTGTTGTCATTTCAGAATATTTTTTCGTTTATAGCAGTATAGTAATAATTGCAAACTGCTAAATGCCTAACAACATGTAATGAAAACATACTTTTGGCAAATGTAGCTATCAGCCCACATGAAAAAATTCTATAGTATTTTAGAGTAAATTTACTAAATTTAAGTAAATTTAACAGTTTATCAAAAATACTATAACATGCTACATTATACTACAATTTACTACAGTTTACTATAGTATATACTAAAGTATACTAAAGTATTTTTTCATGTGGGAGGATAAAAGAAAGACATGAAACATGTCTATAAACACCGTCTAAATTTTTACATCGAAATCGTAAAACGCTCAGGTCCTGCTGGATTTACTCAGATTCTGTTAGAAATGTGTCATTTTGATTGATTTGAGGATGCCTTTGCTGTGTAACCTGAATAAATGGCGCCTTTACTTTCGATGACACGGTGGGACTCTTGGATGTTTTAGGTGTAAACAAAGAGGCCTAATTACTGTCATCCCATAACAATGTAGTAAAGAACCTACACTAGACATCTGTTGCTTCCCTTCAAAGCATTCATTAATCTGCTGCAAGAGAATGTCGAGCTGATCAAATGCACAAGATGTGTTTTACATGTCTAAAGAGTGCGTTTAGAGAATGTATACAATCAGGGAGATATGATGAGTCCCAAAACACTATGTAACTCTGTATATAAATGGTTTTGTGTGGAGTTTTTTTAATCAATAAAGAGACCAATAGACTAAAAAAGCCCCCGTTTTCTGACACCCGATATGGCTGGTGTGTGTGTTTTTTTTTGTTTGTTTGTTTGTTTGTTTGTTTGTTTGTTTGTTTTTGCCAATGGCAAGAAAGAACCACGGACTTTTTACTTCAACATAAAGTCATACTTTATTTAACTGGTTAAGACCACTTAGATAAATATAGGCTATGATAAAATATATCGTATATAACCATACTTGAGATGTGTGTCACATCCCAAACCGCATACCACCGCACTAAATAATGTGGCAAAGCAGAACGCCGTTCAAATTACCATAGTGACAGTAGGCAGCCTATTTGGTAGCCTAAAGTGGCACGCGGTTCAGGACTTATAACTTTGGAATAGCTCGCGATGTCAGGCACGCGCCGGATTGAAGCTCATCAACAGAGCGCGTGCAGAAACAGAGCCGTTTTAAGCCGAGACTCGACTGCGTACTCTTTAGTTTAGCGTTCTTCTTTGTTTCACAAGCAGAAGTGAAAGAAGTTTATTTTCCCCCGACATATGTGATTCTGAGGCCTCAGTGAATTTAATGTGTTGCACTGTGTGTAGGCTATATCTTAATTTTTTATGCACTCATCATGGATAAGCCAGAGCAGGCCAAAATTCATGAATCAAACATTTTGGTAGCCTAAACTGTAGACTACTAATACAGACTGTAGACTACTAATACAATCTCTTTATTTAAATATATGTGCCTCATATGCCTCATATGTATTTTGCTGACTGTATACTACTACTACTACTACTACTAATAATAATAATAATAATAATAATAATAATGATAATAATAGTGCCCAGTGTTCCTGGAATAGGCTCAGACCCACTCTGATAAAATGGTTATTGGAGATGAAATTATTATTATTATTATTATTATTATTATTATTATTATTATTATTATTATTATTATTATTACTAATGTGTTGGCCGAGTTTCCCGGAACCATGGTAAATCTTAACTACACAGTGTGCAAAGTGATGCTCGCGCTACAGTTTAGCCATTAATTTTGCAAAGGGAATTTTACATAGATAGCTTTTTCATTTACGTAGAATAACTGAATCAATATTTGCAGCTCATAAGCTTTTCCCACGCTTCAAACAGGAAACAACGAAAACACCCGTCTAATCATTTCATCTGTGTTGTTTGATGTGAATTGGACATTTTATTATTTTTATTAGAATGCTATGATGCTGAAACACATCATACACTGAGATAACGCGATAACAGTTACATAGCTTTAATAGCTAGCTGTAGGATTCTCAAAAGTGAACGAATATGTGTGTATTTAATTGTGTGTAAAAATATTTCCGAGAAATATTTTAAATAAACTTTTTAAATAAAGAAATAGGCGTAACAATATTATTACTATTATACTGTTATTATTATCACAGTACTATGCATTGTAAGTATTTTTTTTAATTCAGCCAAACAATAATTGTAATTATAAATAAATAATGGTTAAACAAATATTTCAGCATGTCATACATTTAAATAAGCCTATACTGCAGGTGAGTTGCGGGGTCTAACTAACTCATGTGCAAATGTATTTTATTATTATTATTATTATTATTATTAATAATAATAATAATAATAATAATAATAATAATAATAATAATAATAATAATAATAATAATAATAAACGGAGAGCACAAACACGTTTGGGTAGGCGAGTTGAAAGAGTGGAAAAATATTTGTTAAGTCAACAAATCAGTCAAGGTTTATAATACACAAACAATCTTGGTTTTGATTAAATCTCGTGGTTATTGTAGTGCGTGTTTTGCCAGCAGAGGAGCAGCATGGCGTCACTGTGAGCGGCGCTGATTTCCTGCAGCTCAGCTGATGTTGCCTCTGATAGCTGTGTCCTTTCCCGCGGCCGTTACTAACTATACTGCCTCCCGGACTGTTTTGGTGATAATATTTTGGGTTTCGGGAAACACCGCCCTTATAGTATTGGTTTGGGTAAAGCACTCCTGACGTGGACTTAGGCCTACACGATATCATCCTACAGCAAAAGCCCCAGTGTTGAACAACTAAACCGGGTTAATTAATAACAATAATATTATTAATAATAATTATTATTATTATTACTATAAACGTAAAGCAGGACACAAATGAACACTGTAAGGGTTCATTCCGTTTAGTAGGTGATAAGTAAAAGTTGTAGCTGTTATTTCAATCCATACTTGAGATTTTGCTGCGCATCTCTGAATCCTGCCAGACCTGCTGGACGACCTCTGACTCACAATATAGGCTACACAAAGCACAAACAGCATTTTGGAAACATTAAAATCATGGAAATCTCTTTAGCCTACACTATAAACACTTGCTTGGGAATCCCCTGTCAGCTTATAGGCCCCTGGCCTACTACAAAAATTCCCAGTGTAGAATTAACATGTACATTCTCAGAAATACAGGCACCAATTCCACCTTTAGTATGCATCTTTCACCTAGAAACATGACTATGGTAAAATATATATATATATATATATATATATATATATATATATATATATATATATATAAAATTTAAGGCGCATATATATATATATATATATATATATATATATATATATATATATATATATATATATATATATATATATATATAAAAGGCAACTAATGTACATTTAAAGCTTTACTCTAAAAGCTAATTAAAGCAATGCAACATGCATCTTCTCAGATAAATATAGCATACTAAAGCTAGGAAAGACTTGTCCTTGATGGTATCATCGCACTCAAGGTAAAAGTACAATTTGGTACCTTTATTTTTGAGTGTACTTAGGCTGGGTGGACACAGACTCTGTATAGGGTTAACAGGAGTTCAGTCAAAATTGTGGTAAATGGATCAAAACTAAAGGGGTTGAGTAACCTCATGCTAAAGTGGTCATGTTGCAGGCTACACTAGTTTCCAATAATTGGGAATTAGGTCTACTTTAATTCAACCCCGGAGATTTTGCCGTGATGTAGGCCAGCACTGAGAAAGGCAACCGACTGTCCAGAGATGCTGACTGAAAATTTTCAAGAAGCTGATTCATTCCTCATTTCAGTCCGTGTTGTGTCTCCTTGTGTCTCCTCAAGTCCACTTTACGCTGAAAGCCTTTTCCACACAAGTCACAGCCAAAAGGTTTAAAACCAGTGTGTTTTCGGCTATGTGTTATCAGATTTGAACTCTGACTGAAAGCTTTGCCACATACTTGACATTTGTGAGGCTTCTCTCCTGTAAAAGAAAAAAAAAGACGTCATCTCTTGATTTAACACCTCAAACCTACTCATTTTTTATGTTCTAGTCTAAACATAGGGCCTATTGACAAGTCTCATGCTTGTCAATTCGTAATTATTCACACATCTTGTATGAAAATGAACAAAGGTTAAAGCTTAGGTTACGGGCAGTGTTATCATTCTTACATTTTTACATGAATCCATTTTTTAACAAAATCCATGAGATCATGGAGATTTATGAGATCAGGTATAAAAGGTGCATGCATGGCCAATCCCACTAGAATATAGCAATGCTGTTTATAGACTAATTACAAAACTGAACTGATACGATACGACTGCTGACTACTTTTTTATCACCAGTTCATTCTGTGTAACATTTTACAGGTGGTGCATATTCTGTCATGCACCCCACGACCCTGCTCCAATCAGACTACAGCACAAGGTTTGGAAAATGAAAGATTTTTTTTTTACTGATATTCTATCATGCATATTTTCCTATACTATGTTTAGGAAAACATAGTATGTAACATGTTTCCTAAACTATGTCATGATTGTTTGTGTGAAATCAGCGAACTAATGTATTTGAAAGGTAACATTCTGTGATAATAAACCCACCTGTGTGAATAAACGTGTGTTTTTTCATGTCTGATTTCTGATGAAACCTCTTGCCACAGTACTGGCATGGGTAAGGCCTTGTATCAGAGTGGATAAGAAGGTGTGTGGACAGAGTAGAGGATCTTTTGAAAGTTTTCCCACAAATTTTACAATCAAAACTCCTCTCCTGTGAAAACAAGATGACAGATATTGAAAAAACACACACACACACACAAAAAAAACAACACACACAAACAGTTAAATCTTTGGACCTGCATGCTGTGGGTGACAGATTTTGGTGAATTGAACAACGGTTACCTGAGAATGAACCGATCTGTGCTGTTCCAGGCTGACTGCATGTCCGAATGTTTTCCCACAAATGTCACAAGCGAAGGGTCTCGTTCCACTGTGGGACCTCCGGACGTGAACTTCTAGACCATGTGGAGTGGAGAACACCTGTGGTGCAGAAAAAAGACAGCTTTCTCAACACACACAGTACACTACCTGAGCTCAGGGACCTTCACACAGGCTACAAGCTTGCATGTAAGAAATAGGGTTGGAAGACTGCTATAAGTTACTCCAGTCTGCGAAATAGTAAACTATAAATAGTGAAATTGTGTGCTGTTACCTTGCTGCACTTAATGCACTTGAAGGCTCCATTCAACACGAGGCGAGTGCATAGTCCGGCTGTTTCCGTTTTCATCTCGGGTCTGTGAATTGCCCTGTCTACATACAGTCCAGGGGCTGCAGCAGGCCGCTCAAATAGGTTTGTAGTTGATTCATAATTGCCATAAATACTTGTGCTGGATCCCCTTTCACCAAAAAGAGAAGGTCCAATAATTCTTTCTCCATAATAATTTAGGGAAGGATGATGGTGATTAAAGTTCTGTCGGACCAGCTGTCTCATCTCAGAGCCTGAGTAACTGTTGCTCCATGGCTCGAAGGGCACTGCAAACGGCTGGGTTTCATCAACACCAGGTGAAAATGACTTTTCAGAGTCTGTTGAGGGGAAAAAAAAAGGAGTCAATATTTTCTCAATTCTGAAATCTGTTGTATAGGTTACCCATTTGTTGGCTTGTGTCAATGTCATTTAATGTCATGCATATTAGAAATGGATTTTAGTGGATGTCTATGTTACAATGCAGTGAAACATAAACACAGTATACACATACAGTATATAACATATCATTAAATAGGACAAAGATGTCTGTTAGTAGATGAGAAGAAAAAAACTCAACATTTTAAGGCCACCAAGTTAAGTAGGAGACATAAAATAATAATGATAATAATAATAATAATCCCTCAGTAACATTTCCTACTTATGTTTCCTACACTTGCACAAGGTTCAAATGTAAAAATAGTTAAAGGTACTTAAAAACATCAAGCTTCAATATTTGTATCAAAATTTCCCTTACACTCTCAGAAAAGGGCACTGAAGGGTACGAGTCCTTGTCACTGGGGTGGAATCTGTACACCTTTTGTACATTTAGCATGTATCTTTTACCTAGAAAGGTGCATATAGGCCTAGTGTGTCTTTAAATCTTTAGTCTAAAAGGTAATTACAGTCCAAACATGCAGCTTAAATCATTTTTAAGGGTAAAATGTACCTACATTTCTAGGTGAAAGAGACATATTCAAGGTACAAAAGATAGTGACAAGGAAAGGTACAGTTTAGTACCCTTTTTATCTGACAGTGTAGGCCTTATATTTTATGGTGCTTTTACTATATTTACTTTACTTCTCAATAATAATAATAATAATAATAATAATAATAATAATAATAATAATAATAATAATAATATCTCAATAGCATTCTCTAGTTGGTGTGTTGATAAATACCCCAAAGTTCAAAGGTGAAAAATAAGTTTCAAGGCACTCAAAGGGTAAAACATATAGTGGTTTATAAAGTCGAAGTGCGCACAAACCACTTTCGTTAAATGTTACTAGAACCCCTAAAAGTAAAACTACTAGTTTATAATAATACAAGACACACACACACACACACACACACACACACACACACACAGGTTAGTACCTGGTGATGCAGAGGGTGATGGAGGCCTCCAGCTGTCCTCATAGTCTGAAGAGCGATCACACACACTGCTGCTGCAGCTGAGCGGAGAGCGCGCGAGCACAGCGGCCGAGTCCGCGAGTGCTAACACTTCCACCGCCTCTGTACTCCCGACATCCACACCTTCTGCGCTCCTACTGTCTGCAATATTACACACACACCATGGATTTAAAAAAAAAAAAAAAAAAAAAGTATTTTAAAAAGATTTGTTCTTTAAACAAAACCTTGAGAAAATTAGAATTCCGGTTCAGGAAAAAAATCCCTGAAACTGTATAATATCTAGTATAGAACTCCACAAGGGTCATCCATGTGTTCATAAGCTTTATAAAACAATATCTACATATAAAAAGGAATCTTAATAATAGAATTATCTTTAAAATAATCTTTAAAAAAAAAAAGAAAGAAAGAAAAATAAAAAAAAACTTTAAATAAATAAACAAGAGATATTGCCTATAACTTAAAGAGTTTAGTAAATGAACTTCATTAACATTGAACTGATTCTTATTTATCTGATGAATATACATCACATAACACCTTATTATAACATAAATAACCTACATCTTAC
>CM042537.1:27881708-27939208 GCA_023630585.1 Cranoglanis bouderius
GTTTTTTGTCTGAAAAGTGTCTCTTACGTAACATGCTGCTTTCTTTAATGACATACAAACATTTTTCTGTAACATTTAATTGTGTGCTACAAAACTAATGTTTGGGAATCTAAAATGTTTTTTGTACTGTACTGTATATATGTGCGTGTATATATGTATATATATACAGTACAGTACAAAGCATTTGTTTTATTTTTAGACAGATGTGCTCCTTGAAGGTTTAAACACCCGTACTGTGGCACAAGTATTTGAATAACATGGATCATGACTATGACTCATTTCAACTCCTAAGGGGTTGTTCTCAAGGTTACTAGGTTTATTTTACTGTCAGGGTGAAAGACATGAGCAACTGATCAACATTATGAGACATTACAGGTTTAGAATGATCCAGTGATTATGAACTCCAAATTCCTATGTAACTGTCTAGCACCATTTTGGTTTATTTGATTTATTTATTATTATTTACTTTAGGATTAGATTGTGTATTCAGCCAATTTGGATTGGTGACTTGGAAAGCATAGAGCATTTTTACAAACTGAAAAAGAATTGTCACAGAAACCACTTCTACAAATGATTTCGGAACTCATGCTCTATATAAATACACACACACACACACACACACACACACACACACACATATATATATATATATATAATATAAACCTTTATTAAATATAGGTGTGCAACAATTATTGTCACCCTTTTAGTCAATACTTTGTGCTACCTCCCTTTGCCAAGATAACAGCTCTGAGTCTTCTCCTATAATGCCTGATGAGGTTGGAGAATACATGGCAAGGGATCTGAGACCATTCCTCCATACAGAATCTCTCCAGATCCTTCAAATTTTTAGGTCCATGCTGGTGGACTCTCCTCTTCAGTTCACCCCACAGGTTTTCTATGGGTTTCAAGTCAGGGGACTGGGATGGCCATGGCAGGACCTTGATTTTGTGGTCAGTAAACCATTTTTGTGTTGATTTTGATCATTGTACTGTTGGAAGATCCAACCACGGCTCATTTTAAGCTTTCTGGCAGAGGCAGTCAGGTTTTCATTTAATATCTGTTGATATTTGATTGAGTCCATGATGCCATGTACCCTAACAAAATGTCCAGGTCCTCTGGCAGAAAAACAGCCCCAAAACATTAAAGAGCCACCACCATATTTAACCGTGGACATGAGGTACTTTTCCATATGGCTACCTCTCTGTGTGCGCCAAAACCACCTCTGGTGTTTATTGCCAAAAAGCTCTATTTTGGTTTCATCTGACCATAGAACCTGATCTCATTTGAAGTTCCAGTAGTGTCTGGCAAACTGAAGACGCTTTAATTTGTTTTTGGATGAGAGTAGAGGCTTTTTTCTTGAAACCCTTCCAAACAGCTTGTGGTGATGGAGGTGACTTCAGATTGTAGTTTTGGAGACTTTCTGACCCCAAGACGCAACTAACTTCTGCAATTCTCCAGCTGTGATCCTTGGAGCTTTTTGGCCACTTGAACCATCCTCTTCACAGTATGTTGAGACAATATAGACACACGTCCAATTCCAGGTTGGTTCATAACATTTCCAGTGAATGAAATATATATATTTATATATAAATATATATATATATATAAATATATATACATATACACACACATATATACACATATACATACATATATATATACATATACATACATATATATATACATATACATACATATATATATATATACATATACATACATACATATACATACATACATATATACACATACATATACATATATACATATACATATATATACACACACACACACACACACACAGATGTGAGATCTTTGACAAGCTGCTTTTAAATAAAATCAAAGGTCATGCATGCTGGAAATACAAGCACATTTTGTACACAGTTCAGACTATTGTGGGTCATTTAAAGCATTTGTTTCTTTTTTAGACAGATGTGTTCCTTGAAGATATTCTGTACTGAATCACAGGTATTTGAATAGCACAGATCACCTAGCCGAAACGTGACTCATTTCATAGTATTCATATTAGCAACTGGCTATTCTCCTAAAGGGTTGTTCTCTAGGTTATGGGTTATTGGTTCATTTTACTGTCAGGGTGAAAGACATGAGCAACTGATCAACATTACAGGATTAGAATGATCCAGTGATTATGAACTCATAATACCTATGTAACTGTCTAGCACCATTTTGGTTTATTTGATTTATTTATATTATTTACTTTAGGATTAGATTGTGTATTCAGCCATTTTAAATTGGCCACTTGGAAACCGTAGAGCATGTTTACATACTGAAAAAAATTGTGTCATAGAAACTCATTTTCCAGTTTCATACAGGTGTACTGTAATGCGTTTCTGGGTATCTTTAGTTTTGAACATTCTTGAATGAAGGCTCAGCTTTTTCAATAAATTGTTGGTACTAGTAAAACTTATCATAATACAGACATAAAAGAGGCCAGAATTATTTGTTTATTGCATGACTAAAAAGAAACCACTAGTGTAAGTAGTGAGATGACAACTCACCACACGCAGGAAAAACACTTGCAGAACCTTACTTTGAACAACTAAAAGCACAAAATGTCTCGACAACCAAAATGCAAGGGTTGTAATTTGCTAAAGCAAAGTGCTATAAGAAGGCGGTCAGGTTTAGAACATGGTGTGGATGGATAAACCTGTGCTCAAGTTAAAAAAAAATAAAAATTAAAAATAAAAGGAAAAGGAACCACCCATGGTGGACATTAGTGTTATGGCAGGAAGATGGAAAAATGATTTACTTCTTCACCAAGAATAGCAGCAGAACAATTTCGAAGATGAACAGAAAACATTATACAACAAAGTAGCTATACGGTAACTGGGTGGCACTTCATTATACAGGACGCTGATCTATTTTGTCCTGACTGGGAAACAGTTTTTTAAGAACTAAAAAGTGAAAGTTCCTTATACACACTTTAGGATTTCATTGTACTCAATCAATATTAAAAGGGGCCATGGCCTGAAATGGAGGGCGTAACACACAAACCACACTATACATTTCTTTAACTGACGGTCATTCCAGCATTAATTACTGGCATCTGTAATCCCAAGTACTAGAGCACAGATCCAAAACATCACTCAGTGTCAGTGTCCTATACTTCTGGAGCTCTCTGTATGTTCTGTGCAAACGTGCGACAATTGTGCTGAACATGAATGAGGTGTCAAGAATAGAAATACTCCTATGATGACTTCACAGAGTCTTCTGCTTGATTTGTATTTGCCTTTTATGAAACCGCTCTAAAATGTGGTACATGCTCTTTTCAATCATGCTTTAAAAAAACATTGCAATAAAGAAAACGATAATGTCTTTCCAAGCAACAGAACAATAACTTGTGATATTTTGATAGTAAGAACCAAGTTATAAATCAAGAGTTGGATACAGTACAGTGTGAACGCAGAAGTAAGCACGGTGTTGCATTCAAATGTCTCCCAAAAGCAGTGATTATGTCCCTTTCAACTGAATTGTACACTGTACAGCCAGGATATGATATTCAATACATACATACTTTCAAGTCAAAATGGAGATGCAAAACGACATGTACATATATATATATATTATTATACACACAGATGTGAGATCTTTGACAAGCTGCTTTTTACATAAAATCAAAGGTCATTAGATGTACTGCGTGCTACGGTTAAAAAAAAAAAAAAAAAAAAGGTTATTATTGTTGGTTGATATGACACTAATCCATTTCTGTTTGCAGGTTTGTGTTTTCATTTGAACAATAGTGTTTCCCTCAACGTGACGGACACCCACGAATGCATACCGTGGGGTTTTGATTACTCTTAAAAAAAAAAAAAATAATAATATTACAAGAATGAAGCTTTATCATAATGCATAAAATACTATACCACACAAATCGATTCATCTCTGGTAGAGCAATGTGTGGTGTAGAAGAGTCTGTGTAGTCTTCGGGACTTTCAGTATTTGTTTCTGTCCAGTGTGGCTTTAAAGAGCATAACAAGCAACTGAAGCCACTGAATTTCTTGCCAAAATGCAAAGACAAGTTCCAATATAAACATCTGTCTCATTTTGGCAAAAACAAAATGAATAAGGCAGATGTGAATAAAAATCCTGATTCTTGGTTTGTACAGAAGATTTCAGAATTTCTAGTTGTACAGTAGCAGATGGCAGTTTTGGATCTGGATGCAACTAACTTAGGTGCGACTACCCTGCAGGTTGCAGTCTGGTGTGTTAGTGTCGGTGGTCACACAGTGGTGCTCTTATGGCTGCTGCTGGAAGGCACGATGAGCCTCAGACTCTCTCCGTCTTCATCGGCCTCACTGTCTGTGTCTCCCAGCTGGGGGTGGAGTGTGATGCGGCCGCCACCTTGACAGGGGGTCACGTTAAGAGGTAGCTTCACGCCGTCTTCATCCGAAGACTGGTATGACTCGTTGTCCCCTCCGTAGTGATTGACGATGTGGATCCTATCAAAATTGGTGCGGTCGGGTAAGCCCCTCCGCCCTTTTAAACAGCGGATCTGTAAACAAACCACACACACACACATCAGAACACTCAAAGACAGTGGGCCATTGGAGAACATAAACATCTTCCTCATGCAAAGCATGTATGTAAATATTAGGATGCTCTTCCCTCATGAGTGTGTTGAGGTGGGAAATGTCTCGAGCAAGCATGCCATCCGAAACACAATTTCCAACATTCTTTCAACAATTTCAAAACTTTCTACAAAAAGCTCCTATGTTTTAGCTGCGCGAGGTCTAAGTGACGTGTTGTATAACTTCAGGGTTGCGTATATAATCGCTGTTCGCTGAAGGTGGGGAAATAAGCGATGACACATTTACTCATTTGGCTGACACTTTCATCCAAAGCAACTTATAATTGAGACAGGATGCAACTGAGCAATCGAGAGATTCAGGGCGGTACTCAAGGGCCCAACAGTGGGAGCTTGGTGTTGCTGAGATTTAAACTCGCAACCTTCCAAACAGCAGTCCAATGCTTTAACCACTAAGCATTTATCACTTCCCTCTAAACCCAAGTCTCCCCATCCGGGAATCGAAACCTGGTCTTCCACATGACCATCGACCGCTACCTCTGCCTAATGACACTACTATTCTTATACGTAAGGCACATCATGCATAGTGATGGAGGTGGGTGGCTCTGACGCTTACCCATAACCCCTTATCACAAGAGTCTCTCTCAGCTTGCGTTGTGTTTCGTTTCTCTCCTTCAGGGAACAGAATACGCACTAACCTTAACTATGCACTAACCTTTTGTTCCCTATCAGGTGATACACTTTGTACAATACACTTAGCAGGGGATGTAGATTGACATCCGGCATCCTATTGCACCTCACAGTGAGAAGGGTCCACCATGTTCTTGCAATAAAAGCACATCTTGTTTTTAGCCTCATGATGAAGGTAATAGGGTCCTCGGCCTTTTCATTACACATCATCTGCATCTTAGGCAAGAACAAATATGTTTTCAGCCACATACGTATATGAGGGCGTGATATCATGTACTAAATGTGCTGTGCTGTCAACTGACTGAAAAAAAATAATAAAATACACTGTTTATTAAGGCTAATATTGTGTTTGTTTTACAGAACAGCGCCGTTGAATGCTCAACTCTGATTAGTGAGAATGTGTTGATTATATTTCTAACAGCAGGGCTCAGATAGTTCTGGCTGCAAGATTTATATCAATACGTTATTCTTTCTATAGAAACAACATGCAGTGTGGAGGATGCGCAAAATAAACGCAGAAAAACCCCTGCATGTAATCATTGAAGTTTTCTGTGACAAAATGTTTATCGCACTTTTGGAAGGAGTCTCCAGTGTCAGAGCTTTGTAGCAGTCAGAGGTAAAGCCCTAACTTTTTTTCTTAATAACCACAAGACCGAGAAAAGACATGCCGGTAAGAGAGTGATTGTTTGCAGCTGCTATAACGTAAGTTATACCAGGAACGAACATGTTGTCTGAATATTATGAACATTAAATCTAACTACAAATGGCTAAAAAGTATATCATATTTTAATAAATAAAAAATTGTAGAAAAAAAAAATAAAAAATTGCTGTGGTGTAAGAGGAATTAAAAGCCTTTTGGAAAATAATCGACTTCTATAATCCTGTTACAGGATTCATTTTCTATAACAGCGTGCCTCAAAGTGTTTTATTCATTACTTTAAAAAGTCTCACTGACTTGTACAGATGTAATGGTTCAAGTCAATTAAATGAGTATACTGTTTCAATTAACGCACTTTTAAGAAGTCTTAGGCACGTGTAAAAAACCCCAAAAAAAACAAGTAAAGCAAATATGTTTCTAAAGATGACAAAATGAGAAGTATCCAAATATAAAACGACTTCAAGTACATTAAAGGCTAAAAAAAAAAAAAAAAAAGTCAATAATTCTACAATACTACAGGGTGTCCAAAAAGTCTCCATACACAGGGGACTATGTAAGATGTTGGTTGTGCCTTCGTCAGTGGATGTTCGTGGACGTCCACTTCTCGTTTGGTCTGCAACACTTCCAGTCTTTTGAATTTGTTAATAAGTTTGCCAGCAGTGTTGTGTGTGTGATTGTCATGTTTCCTGTTAAAGTCCATCGCAACCTTGCGACAACTTCCTGATCCAGCCATGAGAATGATTTCAATATGTTCTTCTTTCCTCAAAGGCATTCTTAAAGGCTATCTGAAAAAAAAATGTGTGATATAAACTAAGTATGAAAAATTTTGAAATACATTTTGCTAAAACTTTTGGGACACCCTGTATTGAACTGAATAATTGAATAATTATTGTAAACACCCACGAACAAAACGGAATAATTTATCTTCTATATAGTGTTGTGCAGTTTTATAAGGAAATCAGCTGGTAAGTTATTTCAAGCTCTTTTCTACTGATACGCAATGAACCCAAAATACATCTAAGATTATATTTACTAATCTCATTTCCATAAAAGTTTGGATTTTTTCTAAAATGCAATAAAAACAAAAATCTGTGATTTGTCAAGTCTCTTGAAACTTTAATTAACTGACAAAAGTACAAAGAAAAGATATTCAATGTTTTCACTGACCAACTTAATTGTATTTTGTTAATATAAACAAATTTAGAATTTGATGCCTTCAACATACTCAAAAAAAGTTGGGACAGAGCCACAATAAGACAGAAAAGTTTATAGAATATTCAAGTAACACCCTTTTGGAGGATCAGGTTAACTGGTAACAGGGGAGGGTATCAGGTTTGGGCATAAAAGGAGCATCCACCAAAAGCTCAGTCTTTGCAAGCAAGGATGGGTCATGGCTCACCACATTGTGCCAAACTTCATGAGAGAATTGTCAGTCAGTTCAAAAAGAACATTGCTCAACGCAAGATTGCAAAGAGTTTAGGTCTTTCACCATCTACAGTGCATAATATTGTGAAAAGATTCAGGGAATCTGGAGAAATCTCATTGCGTAAAGGGCAAAGCCAGAAACCACTGTTGAATGTGCGTGACCTTTGAGCCCTCAGGCGGCATTGCCTAAGAAATCATCATGCTACTGTGATAAGCATAACCACATGGGCTCGGGAGTACTTCGGAAAACCGTTGTCACTTAACACAGTCTGCCGCTGCATCCAGAAATGCAACCTGAAACTCTATTACGCGAGGAGGAGGAAGCCACACATCAACTCTATGCACAAACGCTGCCGAGTTCTCTGGGCCCGAGCTCATCTCAGATGGACTGAAAGGCAGTGGAAACGTGTGCTGTGGTCAGATGAGTCCATGTTTGATGAAAAAGACCAACCAGACTGTGAAAGGTGCAAAAGCCAGCATCTGTGATGGTATGGGGGTGCATCAGTGCCCACGGTATGGGTGACTTGCATATGTGTGAAGGTACCATTGACGTGGAGGCATATATTGGGATTTGAGAGAGACATATGCTGCCATCAAGGCAACGTCTTTTCCCAAGAAGTCCATGGTTATTTCAGTAGGACAATGCAAGGCCTCATTCTGCACGTGCTACAACACTTTTTGTTTTTATTGCATTTTAGAAAAAATCCCAACTTTTATGGAAATGGGGTTAGTATATTATAGTCTTAAATATAGAACCAAATGCAAGATCAAAATGCCTTGTTACTGGATACAAAGGGCATAGAAATGGGGGTGAACTATACCTACAGTAGATACCAAGAAATGTGACTAAACTTCAATCTGTTATTTACCTTGTTTGGTAATAGGGTCACAAACCTGCTTGTGTTTATCTGAGGAACAGTGCATAAATATTTCCTCAGACATCAAAGCACTAACACGCTGACTCAAATTAGTCACAGTGATGCTTTTCACATTGCCTTAAAGTCAGGGTTTTCCTGCAGCAATGAATGAACACCCTTAAGTTTTTATTATTATCTTGTTATTCAGGGGAGGTGGGGCTTTAAAGGCACAATAGCTAATAACTTCTGACACAATTTCACTATGTCCCAGTGATCAGGGGCAGGTTTAGAGATTTGCTGGCAAACTCGCGTACGGGTTTCACATAAAAAGTGTTGCCTTTGTAGGAAATGTATACGTCATATAAAAGGACGGGGGCTTTTATATATACACGTGATATATACTACCATTCTAGTACACTGCTACAAGTTATGCAATATCAGATTTATTGTGCATGGAAAATTACATATGTATGTAGCTCAACATATACATCTATATGTTATACATCTATATGTTATACATCTATATGCCTCAGTCTATTTATGCTCAGAGAAGGAAGTGACTTGATTCTGAAGTGCTCAAAAGAGGACTGCAAGATTCAATAACATGTCCTGCTCTTCTTATCTGCAGAAAATTGTAGGCAGGAAATAAAATAAATAGTGCTCAAAATAGTGCTGAATGTAAATGACAGGCATGCACATCTGGTAAAAAAAAAATAAAACAAAAAAAACAAAGAAAGAAAGAAATTAATTAAATAAATAAAGCAAGATAAAACTCAAGTGATGAGGAAACTGACAGAAATGTGGGTTTGGAATTTCTGTGGGGTGTAATTCACAGATACTTAAAATACACACACACACACACACACACACTTACCTGAAACACACTGCCTCACCAAGACAGACATGTGGGAAGAGAGGTATTCATGGGTATTTCAAAGCAACCGCAACACCTCATGTGTGACCTCACATACTCATTAAACATCTTAACGTGTAATTACATTTTCAGAAAACAAACTTCTTTTGTAGATTACGAGAACTTTGCGTTCAAGTGGATTTAAATAAAGAGAAAAAGAGAAACAGAGAAAAAGTGAAACACAGAGAGAGAGAGAGAGAGAGAGAGAGATGATTATGAATAGGCCGGAAACCAGCAGCAAGACACTTGTTGTGTGACAGCCGAGTGGTGTTGAGAGGTTGTGTTGAAGTGTTCAGTTTCACTCTGTGCAAATATGGTTTATAGGAAACCTCTCACTCTTCAGCAATTACGTGATTTAAATAGTAACCAGCAGAAAGCTTTTTACACTGTTTGTATCTTAGACAGCCTCGTTTTCTGGACTGCAGAAACTTTAAAAAGGTGTATTAAATAAATTTTCACATATATTTTCCACATACTGCTTGCACCTCAAAAACAGATTTAATAAATCACAACACAAACGAAAATTCTCTCTCTTTTTTCTCTCCAGTGCAGACCTTATACATATACCAAGACATAATATAGCAGTAATATTGGTGAAGTCACTTCTAGCACACAACAGGCCAAAATGTTTTTTATACTGCTGCGGTCTTTTTAGTTGTCAAGTGAATTAGAATGAGATACAGTGTGTGTTCAAAATGTCAGGTTGTAATCAGAGGCAGAAAGGCATCACACTGAATGCAGCCTACTGAGGTTCCTTCTTCTAGTGGATTTTGAAGGCAGCACATGAACCTTTCACTGTCCTATATATATATATATATATATATATATATATATATATATATATATATATATATATATATATATATATATATATATCCCATAATCCAGTGCACATAAAACTGCAAAAAAAAAAAAAAAAAAAAAAAACTGGGGCAAGAAAATACGGGAGTGGTTTATGGGCAAATATGTTATTTGTAATTATTTTTATTTTTTATTTCTAGAGAGAAATACCTGAATTATCCACAATATATGATTTTCCATCTTGTCTAAAGAAGTTTAGGGTTAGTAAGCATTAGCATAACCTGGCAAAGTGGTGACATACAGTATTGCTGCCTTTGAAGCCTGTCTCAAAATTTCCTAGTTACTGAAGTGCTGCCTCATAAGCCAACTTACTTGTGAGACAGAAAGGCATTGAGGCAGCTGCCTTCTGTTTCAGACTCAAAGAGCTTTTGCTTCTCTCGAAAGCTTCCAAACTACTAGCCGATCTAACTGTTGGGTTGCGTTTTTAATTACTGCAACAAACAGCGTTAGCCACGTTGTTTTTTCTGGTTGAAGGAGAAGAAACCATATATCATATTTCAATCGTTCTTCACTTTCTAACCCCCTCACCACAAACATCACATCAGCCATGCTGGCTAAGGCATCAAGCCACAAGGTATACCGATGTTGAGGCAGGAGTGGATATGAAGAGGAAACAAGTAGCTTTCTGGGCTATAGCGACCTTTCTGCACTTTGTTGATAGGGATTCGAAAGGAACAGTCTGAATGGTTTAGTATGCTGCAGTTTAACCACAAGCCACCAACCTTTTGTTTTTCAAGAAGAGGATAAAAATCTGACTATATCCTCACAATGTAAATCAATGACGCAGTTTCTGTTTTCTGTTCTCCACTGAGCTCCACATCCACTGTTCTCCACATCCAAGATGGATGTACACTTTAATTATGCGTACTACCCTCCAGTTATTAGTCCCCTCCTGAAGGAAAATACAGCATGTCGCTTAATAAATGCTTTGCTCATTAAACCCGTTTTGCACACAAATCCAGGAGTTAAATGAGTCACACTTCTGGGGTCATGTCTTCACATAACACACATTTCATAACCGAAGTGCTTAAAAACATGCTGAGGTGCGGAAAAAAAGATTCTTAGATGCATCTTGATTTTTTTTTTTTTTTTTTGAACGACTCTATGTTGACACACAGATCTCTAATCAGATTTTTTTAAAATAAAAACAGTTCACACAAGGTGAAGCAAGCCAAAATTTAAAAACTAACAAACAAACAAACAAGCAAACAAACAAAAAACAATAAATATGCTTTGGCCACAAATGTAAAAGCATAGGCTTTTCATAACCTATGCATGTGTGCTGTGAATACATCACACACACTAGCTAAGCTCTGTCATATCAAGATAAAATATTTTGGAAATATAAGTACTGTGCAAAAGTTTTAGGCACCCTATTTTTTTTTAGTAGAAACTTTGTTATATATTTTTTATTTTATGACTTATGACTACATTATCAAGTCAGTACAAAAAACATTAATGTTCTAGTACAAAATTAAATGTTACAGAAAAATGTTTGTATGTCATTAAAGAAAGCAGCATATTATGTAAGAGACACTTTTCAGACAAAAAACACAATGAGGGCTGCTGGGTTTTGCTGCAAAAATAAGAAGCGAGTGCGAAAGTCCAAGTCTCCAGAAGAACTGTGTCTGGTTCTGCAAGATGCTCAATAAAACCTACCAGCTCATTTCCTTATAAAACTGCACTAATTGTACTGGAGACTACTATTGTTATTTTTTTGTCACACCAAATATTGACTTTGTTTCATTTACTACTGTTTACTGCTCTTTGCTGTATTTTTTTTTTTTTTTTATGTAGAAACATTTAATTTCATTATTTTGAAGGCATCTTTGCTCTACAGCATTTATTTGCATGTGCCTAAAACTTTTGCACAGTACTGTACAACAAACATACAAATACATATCACACGTTTCCTCCTAATATTGGAGGAAAAACAGTCATCTGCTGGTCCTGCCCAACAGAGAACCTTTAGCGGGGTGGCAAAGCTTAAAAAAAAAAATTATTACAGAGCAAAGCAAATTACCAGGTAGGTTCTACTGCAAAATATTGAATGCTCTTGTTGAAAATGTAGGATTTATACTTTATGCTTTAAAAGTAAAAAGTGCTAAACAAGGTTGAATCTCGGCAATGCCACACAGCCATCCCTGATTGGGAGGAATCACATATCTCTTGTCAATCACAGTGACCCTAGCCAGTTGTGGGTGTCTCTGAGCTCATGTATGTGGAAGAGGGCAGATAGCACTTTCCTTGAAGTGGGTTAAGCTGCCCTGTGATGCTGCATGAGCATCAGTTCGGACAAATGCTGTGGCTGACTTCATGTGTCTAAGAGGATGCATATGATGGTGGGAATTGGCAGGTAACCAAATTGGGGAGAAATGGGGAATAATAAAATTTTAAATAAATAAATAGAAATGTGGTCATACAGTAAAAAACAAACCATCACGTGCAGTAGTGGTTCTCAAAGTGGGGTCTGTGATTTTTGCATTTTACACAGGTGGAAATATTGCATTATTCTGATAGCTATTTGCCTGTTTGACTGGTCCCTTGCATTTAATCGGTTTAATCGAAACCTGAATAACTCAAAAATAAGTAGCCTATAAAACGGACCTGATGGGTTCTGTTGGTGGAAAGTGACAACCCTAGGTTTAAGGCTTTTGTGTATTTACTTATTTATTTTTAATGAACATGACCACCATGAACAAATTTCAAAAATGAATCCACTAGGAGCTCCAAGTTCCAGGTTCCCATTTGAGGAGAAGGAATTATAAACGCCTTGTATAATCACTGCCACAGAATGACTGTTCAACGTTTCAATGTGTTTCATTGTGAACACATTCAAACACTTGGACTAAGTTCAGTAAACCAAGTATAAGGACTGAAATAGTTCCAAAAGTGGTTCTTGTGGCCAAAATGTAAAAAAGTACATATAAACCCTAGAATCGAGGAGTGGGGCGTGTACGGGCAAATTTAACTGCCATAGCGCAGGAAACAGCATTTTGCAGGGCGTAGTTAACACTTCTAAACACCACTGCTAGAGAAGCTCTGAAATTTGTTCAAAGTGTTCGCAAAGCCTAGGAAAAAAATAAAAAGTAAAACCACACAAGAAGCTGGCAGATCAAAAACACACAAACAGTTGGTTGAAAAAAAAAAAAAAAAAAAAAAAAAAAAAGATGTAGCAGTTTACTAAGTAATACACCTTAGACCACAGTGACTTAAGGGACAAAATGTATATGCAGCTTAGCTCGTTTGGTTATTTCCCCTTATTAAATCTGTGCAACTAAAATAATAAACCTTCTGAGTTCATGCTTGCATAGCGCTTGCTGAGAGCAACCTCACCTCATGCTTGAGCTCTGCTATCTGGTCTTTGAGGTCTCGGATGTACTGGCTGGAGTCCGTGTTGTTCAGCTGCCCCTGTACTCTCCCTTCTTCCTTCTGAGGGGAGATTCAGAGAAAAACCAACATTGATTAGAACATACAACATGCTCGTTTAAAGGACATTGTCCATACTTTCATGATATTGTCTGATGTGCTTAAAGAGCAACGTGCCCGATTTTCAATCACTGGCTCAAATAAGTCAGCAGGATTTGTTGTGATTTATTAGGGATAATGTACTGAGATTATGAGACACTAATGTGACATTAGCATGCTCTCTTACAGCAAAAACTGTAGAGAAAATGAAGTCCGGGTTTTTAAATGATCAGTTCTGAAATCTAAAACAAAAACAATAATTTTACTAACTGTATAACGTACTTATTTATGCTATTTTTCTATTCAGTGACTAATGAAATGAACACATTTTAGATAACTCATGTCACAATCACTAATGTTTTAACCAAAACTATTGCTCAATAAAGTCCCTGCAAAATAATTCAAAAAGCTAAAACGGCAAAAACTATCCACATTTAACACACATTTTGAGGCCTCAAATGCTCCTCAAATGATTTTGGATCACAGCTTCCTAATCTTGAGTTTCAGTTGCGGAGTAGATTGCATCGTTTTATGAGAAGCTGCCCGAGTTTTACTACGAATTTCCATTTAAAGGTGAAAATCTGTGGTATGTTCACTTGTGAACAATGTAGGAGTGCAGAAGCAGGAAGAGTGACGCTCAGCTAGCACGGCGTTACTGCATCATGCAGGCAATATGCTGAGCTTGTTTACTTTGCTCCTGATGCCTTGGGGAAACGCCTAGCTGCGCTGTTAAACTGCCACACGTGCTGTTTATATTCCACACATCTGCAAAACCTCGCAAACAAACTGGACGGACACGAAACTTGATTCATCCAGCAAAGTTTCTGCCACACAGAAAACAGAGAGAGAGAGAGAGAGAGAGAGGGAAAGGGTAAAAAGGGGAAGAGGAACACAAAAGGGTTGAGGTAGGGGCGTGAGATCTAGCAGATCTACACCAAACACACACACACCCCTGCAGTTGGGACGGGTATTTTCAATTCCTGCGGTCTGCACTAAGGGCAGGGCTTGCAGGCTTCTGATAGGCTGGAGATGATGAGGGATCAGAAGTGCCAGTGTTCCAGGAATCTGTGTTTTTCTTGAGGTTTGTCCCCCCCACCCCCAGGTGACAATGATAAGGAAGAGGCAGTTAGCAGACTTCCTTACACTCAGCTGCATAAAGTCAGCAGGTGGCAGGCTGCGGCCAGGGACGTCAAACGGCTCTAAATAATGGCTTCCTTGCTCAAACACCCCCAAAAATACAACATTTGAGGCCGTTGTTAAAAACATTCAAACTAGAAAACAATTGTTACTGGATTAGAGTTCTGTCCCTTTAATCTTAAAGGATCCTCTGAAATATAGAACATTAAAAGTTAATGACTATGAGCACGAGTTTACCTGCGAGACATGTTTTCAAACAAAATCGGCAATTAGAGCTCATAAGCACTGATAATTAAAGCTCATTCCCCACTGATATGTTTGCGAGACAGAAATGGCTTTGTGCCATTCGCTGGACTGAGCATTTTAAGAGGCAACACATATGCTATTACTTATACAGTGCTGTGAAAAAGTATTTGCCCCATCCTGATTTCTTCTGTTTTTGTGTATATCTCATACTAAATTGTTTCAGAAATTAAAACAAAATCTAAGATAAAACAAAGGCAACCTGAGTAAACACAACACACAGTTTTTAAATGATAATGTTATTTAATGAAGCAAAAAAGTGATCCAATACCAACTGGGCCTGTGCAAAAATGTATTTGTCCCCATTGTTACTAATTCCCCAAATCTATGAAACTGCATTCATAATGGGGTTCAGCGGGACTAGACACAACCAGGCCTGATTACTGCAAACCCTGTTCAATCAAATCAACACTTAAATAGAACTTTTTCAACAGCATGAAGTTGGTTAAAAGGTCTTACCCAGTAACACACTATGACAAAGTTGAAAGAAATTCCAGAAATGACGAGGAAGAAGGTGACTGAAATACATCAGTCTGGGAAGGGTTACAAAGCTGTTTCAAAGGCTCTGGGACTCCAAAGAACCACAGTTAGAGCCATTATCTCCAAATAGAAAAACTCCGCACAATAGTGAACCTTCCCAGAAGTGGCAGACCTTCCAAAATTTCTCCAAGAGCACAGCGACTACTCATCCAGGAAGTTACAAAAGAGCCAAGGAACTACAGGCCTCTCTTGCATCAATAAAGGTCACTGTTTATGACTCCACTATCAGAAAGACACTGGGGAAAATGGCATCCATGGAAGAGCGACGAGGTGAAAACCACTGCTAACCCAGAAGAACATTAAGGCTCATCTGAATTTTGCCAAAACACACCTTGATGATCCTCAAACCTTTTGGGAGAATGTTCTGTGGACTGATGAGTCGAAAGTGGAACAGTTTGGAAGACAGGGGTCCCGTTACATGTGGCGTAAACCAAACACAGAATTCCACAAAAAGTACATGATACCTATGGTCAAGCATGGTGGTAGAAGTGTGAGTGTTCTCAGTGTGTAGCCATGATGAGGTGTTAGATATTAAAATGAAGACAAAGGAAGAGTATGGGAAATTACACACTTGCTGCACTGTGCAAATGGAAATGACAGCCATTGTTTGTGATAACTCCACAATGGTTAAAGGTGGAAAGCAAGCTACACAAGTGTACAATACAGAGCAAAGTGCTCAAGAGTAATTCACATACACACACACACACACACACACACCACTCAAGGTTTTTACCAAATTCTCTATTAGTGTAAAACAATCAACTTAGGGATGGTAACAGTAATTCTTTTTAGTGTCTGGCCTCAGCAAAAATACTGGAACATGTGACTGACTGGTGTTTCTTGTTGCCCAGCTGTCCCCTGTTAGATCAATTGTTTAAACAATTAATAGCTCTGAATGTCGACTCTTGGTTTGAGCCCTGGGTTTCACCTGTGAAGACTGCATTTGTTGTTATGCTTAACCAAGCATTAACCAACATGAAGACCACATAGCTTTATATGGGAGAAAAGAAAGCCCTTTTCATGCTGTGAAAAGAGGAAAAATCGATCAGCTCCACTGCACAAGCATTGGGCATAGCCAGTACAACAATTTGGAATGTCCTGAAAAAGAAAGAAACCACTGGTGTACTAACAACCAGACATCGAACAGGTTGGCCAAGGAAAATAACAGCAGTTGATAACAGAAACATCAAGAACAAGCCAAAAACAACAGTCGGTGACATCAACAACCACTCAGAATCAGTCAGAATCAGAAAGCCAGATTGGATTTCACAAAGAAATGCAGAGATGAGCCACAAAAGTTCTGGAACCAAGATTAACCTCTACCAATTGATGGAAAGGCCAATGTGTAAAGAAAGAAAGGATCTGCTGGAGGTAGAGTATGGAGTATGGTGGAGGTAGTGCCATGGCTTGGGCTTGCATGGCTGCTTTTGGAGCAGGCTCACTAATCCTTATTGATGGTGTAACTCATGATGGTAGCAGCAGAATGAATTCAGAAGTTTACAGAAACAATCTGTCTGTCAATTTACAGAGAAAAGAATAATGCAACAGTTTGGTGATTTCAGTGGGTCATCGGCTTGATGCAGTTATTGCAAGCAAGGGATATGCAACCATGTATTAAGTGTTATTTACTTTAAATTAATTCAAGACTATCTGTTCCTGTACTTTTGCTCACCTAAAAATTGGGTGGACTGCCAACAACGATGCCATATTCTAAGTTGTTTACCACATCTAGATGTTAGAAGCAGGAAATGAAGGCTGAAATTCTGATCGGTCATCTCATTTTCATCTTTTGATCTCAAACCAAATGTTTTCAGTGTATAGCGAAAACAAAAGAATTGGCCTTGCTGTTCCAATACTTTCAGAGGGAACTGTATTTCTATAATCATGCCAAACTGAAGGGAGGAGCAATAATTATTTCTAAAAATCTGGTATAAACAGTTATTTATTAATGAACCAATTGGGCAATTTGTACCCAAGACTCTTTATAGTGATTCTACTATGAATAGTGGCTCAGCAGTTAAGGCTCTAAGATTGTGAATTCCAATCCTAGGACCACTAGAGAGCCACCACTGAGCCAAAGAGCAAGACCCTTAATCCCAGTTAAGTTGGGATTAATTGAACAGTTAATTGAACTGTATCCTTTCACAATGTATGTCATTTCAGATAAATTAATGCCAAAATAATATGTGAATGCACACGAATACAACAATCGCAACATCAACTAGCAGATACACCTGTAAATGTAGATCCAGTTCAAGCATGTAATAAACCAAAAAGTAACTAAAAGGAATTAATCAACCTAAAGTAGTGCTTTGGCAAGTAAGCTCTCTGATACAGCTTGCATGTTTTTTTGCAGGATAGCTATCTATATTTCCGTAAATAAATTTTAAGAAGTTTAAATTGTATGCCAAACACAGCCAGCTGCCTACTTAATTGGAAACATAAACTGCTGCAAGCTTCAAGTCTGAAGCTGTAAGCATATTTACTTTTACCTTGACCTGGCCAACGATAATCCAGCGCACTGGCCTTGAATCATAATTGCCACAATGCAGTTTCAGCCTAACATCTGAATGCATGTTTGTTCTCCTGTCACCATCCTTCTCATTAGATATCTCCGTCTACCTCATTATGACCAATCTATGATTTTTGCTTTGGTTTCCATGGCTGGTCTGGATCAGTATCATTTTTTATTAAAGAATAATAAATATTCTCATTTTTATATCTAAAACTTTGCAGCTTTGCGGAGGCAGAGTTACTACCAAATGTGGAAAAAAAAACACCCAGCTTATTTATCTGATAATGTATGCAAGATTTGGTCAGATGATAAATTCTCAAACAGTGGTTCTCACAGTAAGGTGTGGTGAGTCATAGTGAGGAGGTCCGTGATTTAAAAAAAAATCTCAACCCCCCACCATTATCAAAGTTATTATATTTATTATTGAGTTTAATCCAAACCTCAACGACTCAAAAACAAGTCCATCTATGAATCATGTCAAATAATGCTTAATATGTTCTGTCAGTAGTGAATGCAGGAATAGAAAGCTCCTTGGTACAAATAAATAGCCAGAATATTATTGCAAACATTTACATAGCATTTGATCAAATTCCACAGACCCTCAGTACAGCTTTATTTCATTACAGTTAAAGGTGTCCCTGGCTATTAAAGTTTGAGAACCCCTGCTCTAGAGAGTTGTTGTTTAATAAAGACATTGAATGGCATTTAGTGTGGATGAAGAGAGATTACTGAGGAAGATGGATAGCTAAGGCAAACTAAATGGGATTTATTGTTCATACAGAACATCTAACATTTTGCTAATGTTTTAATAGATACATCAAAACAGAACAGATTTACAGTCTCTCCTAATGACACATTTGTGGTTTGACTGGTGAATCCCACTTTTGTATTTGCTTATTTCCTGTCTAGTGACTAGCCAGTTGTTAGATAAAAATGATATTTCTGAGAAAGACTTTAATCTTGCTTTACCTGGCACCAGCCATGGTACTTTTTGATAAGCTTATTTAGATATGGGGAAAACCCAGTGCAAAGTACTGTTGCTCTGAATCTCCTCTGCTGTCATAGAAACACGCAACACCTTTAAGGGCCATCCCAATAAGTCACAGATTGCGTACGTGTTTATTGTAAGAATGTGTGTATGCAACAGTTCTTCTTTGTAAACATTCAGTAAAGAGAAGCTTTATGCTGCACTCCCACTCCCTTTCTGTCGAGCTATTCTATCTCTATATTTAATCCACAGTGTGCTGTTAAATCTCTGTCTTACGTTTAAACATGTGCATGCAAAACAGCAAAGTACAAAGTCAGCTTTGATTCCAGCTCAGTGAGTATCTGAGCCTGATAGGAAGTGGTTTCACATATGGTATGGAGATAGCTGAGCTGTGGTCTCAGAACGGCCATGCAAAGGCAGCAACTTTACCCTACAGCAAGAGGGTTGCAAAAAAAAAAAAAAAAAAAAAGTGTCATTTTCAGGCAGCAGAGTGATGCTTATGCTAAAGTGACACACAAGCAGACGACACTGCTACTAGTTGACACTGCTCAATACTGCCTAGGAAAGGTTTTGTTCATGTGTTTTCGGTTTTTAAAAAAGACGTGTCTTTGGGGAGGATAATACTCAAGTTTAACCAAACCAGTGGAAGCAGACAGCAGTTTGCATAATGCATGAATAATTTTCTACAAGACCTCAACTACCTGTCACATGTTGAGTTGGTGTGCTGGTGTCAGACAGACATGTAGGCCCAGTCTGAAGCAAATCTTTCCAGACAGAGTGAAATCTACCTGAGGTGACTCATTTAAACTATGCACACACAACGTGAGCAGATATCAGTCTGTAGTATTTTCCAGTGGTGGTATATGTGGCCTAAATGTGGGTGAAATGGTAAGAGAATGAGCGGAATGAGTGTTGTGGCTTTAAGCCGGAAAGAATATGTTGGGTTAGGTTGTGTGTCAGTGGACAAAGCTTACACTGAAATTATAACATCTCATATAAACTGATGCTTAATAATCATAAATGATCACTTCTCAGCACCGCACACCATACGAACCAGTTGCACATATACTGTATGAGTTTAATCATACAGTGTAGCCACAGAGGACACCAGATGCTTGGACACCAGATGCTTGGACACCAGATGCTTGGACACTCTCTCTCTCTCTCTCGCTCTCCCTCTCACACACTGTGCCAGGCTTGTTAGCAGATTTACCAGATTTGGTAAACCATAGGCTTATTCCCACAACTGTGAGTGCATAAAATTGTGGCTAACCAAAACCACAGAGCCACAGCTCATGTTCTGAAACAGGATGGCAGTAAGCGTTCAGCAAAACCTGCCTCGAAGCAAACATGAACATGTAAGGTCCTTAAAACATTCATACACTTGCAAAAACACTAATTTGTCTGCTGTGTTGTGGGGACACAGAAGAAAAAAACCTCACCCCGTCACTCGTTCTCATCACATTTTTGACTAATACTGATACTACATCTTGCCAAATCATAATGGCAGAAGAGATTGAGTGTAAAAATCAGAAAGTCTTGCGGTCCTTCATAAAACCCAGCAGCAGTGATCTCACAACTCAGAACAGATGCTTACAAGAGCTCTCTACAGGTGACTGTTAATTCAGATCTCTATTATTTTATTACTATTTTACTGTAACTATACTATAGTCTCACTACAACGATAAAATTAGTTTCATGACACATCAGTAGTTTGTGATCATTTAGTTAACATGGATGATATATACCACAGGATGCAAATCTCCGAAACCAGAAGCCATATTTGTATAATATTGAGACTTTGCTCAAATGTTAACCAACATTGCCATATTGTCATCAACAAAACTGAGAGGACACCATCCACTGAAAAAACATCCAAAAAAAACCCCTTTGCTCAGTGCAAGTTTCAGGATTTTGTTAGCACTTTTCTCACGGCCCTGGTCTGAAGCTCAAGGATCGGTTTAGAAATAACTTGTAGACGTACACTCATGAAATTATTATAAACGTCTAACTACTAGTCAGTAAGTGACACTATGAATTTTAATCTCAGAGACTGATCCAAATAAGGACGTAGGGGAGAGCCAGCACATTTGTAACATTCTTTCGTTTGAGTTCAACTACTCAACGATGAGCTCAATTACATACTTCATCATGAGTTCCCACATAACATCATGCACATGTTTACGTCTTTTTATATTATATTTAGAGAGTCCTGTACGTTTTCACTGAAACCAAAAGCGTTACGACTTTAACGGTAAAGCAGCATGATCGTAACATTGTGTGGGTCAATTGTAACACCACGCAAAATCCACTGTAAACTTACATGTACGTCAGGAAAATCAATGCCTTCACTGCTCTGTGTGAGGGCAGCATGGAAATGATTAAGTATTGTGTCTGTATTAAGTAGTGTGCACATGTGGAGAAGTGCACGCAGAACAAATCACCCATTTAAAAATGTATTGTAATTGATTAATGGTATCCTTTTTATTTTTCATTTTTTCGTATATCAAAGAAATATGATCAATATGGCCTAGTATACGATTACTACGTTTTAATTACAATTCTACGATTTTAAAAAAGAATAACATTAACGTGCTTTACTTCGATTGCAAGTCTTTCTTATGTGGGCGAAAATTAGTGTGTGTCTTTTCTGTCTCCATATTGTCACCTTTTGCTACTCTTAACTGTTGAAGCAAAATTCTGAAGCACAATTCTACATAATTATAACAGGTGTTACAAAAATACAGCAGGTTGCATCCATGGTTTCCTACAATCTAGTAAACAGAGGAGCATGTACAAATTCTGAATACTATGCGAACAGTTATTGTAGAGATAAATGCACAGATTTCAAAAATATTACAACCCCAATTCCAAAAACGTTGGGACGCTGTGTAAAATGTAAATAAAAACAGAATGCAATGACTTCTCATAAATCCATATTTTAAAAATTTCAAAAAAATGTCTCAAAAAAGTTGGGATGGGGGCAACAAAAGGCTGGAAAAGTAAGTGTTACTAAAAAGAAGCAGCTGGAGGAACATTTTGTAACTAATTAGGTTAATTGGCAACAGGTCAGTAACATGACTGGGTATAAAAAGAGTATCTTAGAGAGGCAGAGGTTCACCAATCTGCGAAAAACTGTGTCTACAAATTGTGTCTACAAATGGTGGAACAATTTCAGAATAATGTTCCTCAACGTAAAATTGCATACCTGTGATCTTCGGGCCCTCAGGTGGCACTGCATTAAAAACAGGCATGATTCCGTAATGGAAATCACTGCATGGGCTCAGAAACACCTCCAGAACTCATTGTCTGTGAACACAGTTCGCCGTGCCATCCACAAATGCTGGTTAAAGCTCTATCATGCAAAGAAGAAGCCATATGATCCAGAAACGTTGCAGTCTTCTCTGGGCCAAAGCTCATTTAAAATGGAATGAGGCAAAGTGGAAAACTGTTCTGTGGTCAGATGAATCGAAATTTTTAATTATTTTTGGAAACCATGGATGCAGCGTCTTCTGGACTAAATTGAATTGAAAACATCTGGCGCATCATGAAACGAAAAATATGACAAAGAAGACCCAGGACTGTTGAGCAGCTAGAATCCTGTATCAGACATGGGACAACATTCCTCTCCCAAAACTCCAGCAAGTGGTCTCCTCAGTTCCCAGACGTATACGGACTGTTGTTAAAAGAAGAGGGGATGCTACACAGTGGTAAACATGGCCCTGTCCCAACAGGTGTTGCTGCCATTAAATTCAAAATTACCTTAAAAATTTTTCCTTAAAATGGTACATTTCCTCAGTTTAAACATTTGATATGTTTTCTATGTGCTATTGTGAATAAAATATGGGTTTATGAGATTTGCAAATCATTGCATTGTTTTTATTTACATTTTACACAGCGCCCCAACTTTTTTGGAAATGAGTTTTGGATTTTTGGGTTTTTTTTAACCTATATGGCAGAAAATGTTGGGATTTTTTTCCCCATCTCCGGCACACATGGACAAATCCCACTGTTTGTTTCCCCCACAAACAGACAAGAAGTGATGTTCTTGTATATGCATGTAATGAAGTCACAATAATGTATGCATTTAGAGAAAACAAGTGTATTACAATTATGCCATCTCTCCTCTACCATGTGGTTTATTGTCTAATCCATAAAGAGTGAAACTTGTGTATATATATACACAGTATCTCACAAAAGTGAGTACACCCCTCACATTTTTGTAAATATTTTGTTATATCTTTTCATGGGACAACACTGACGACATGACACTTTGCTACAATGTAAAGTAGTGAGTGTACAGCTTGTATAACAGTGTAAATTTGCTGTCCCCTCAAAATAACTCAACACACAGCCATTAATGTCTAAACCGCTGGCAACAAAAGTGAGAACACCCCTAAGTGAAAATGTCCAAATTGGGCCCAATTAGCCATTTTCCCTCCACGGTGTCATGTGACTCGTTAGTGTTACCGCTCTCACACTCTCTCATACTGGTTACTAGAAGTTCAACATGGCACCTCATGGCAAAGAACTCTCTGAGGATCTGAAAAAAAGAATTGTTGCTCTACATAAAGATGGCCTAGGCTATAAGAACACTGCCAACACCCTGAAACTGAGCTGCAGCACGGTGGCCAAGACCATACAGTGGTTTAACAGGACAGGTTCCACTCAGAACAGGCCTCGCCACGGTCGACCAAAGAAGTTGAGTGCACGTGCTCAGCATCATATCCAGAGGTTGGCTTTGCAGAATAGACGTACGAGTGCTGCCAGCATTGCTGCAGAGGTTGAAGGGGTGCATGAGTGCTGCCGGCACTGGCGAGCTAATGCCAACATGTACTGTGACATACCGAAGCAGAGCATGATCCCCTCCCTTCGGAAACTGGGCCACAGGGCAGTATTCCAACATGATAATGACCCCAAACACACCTCTAAGATGACCACTGCCTTGCTAAAGAAGCTGAGGGTAAAGGTGATGGACTGGCCAAGCAGGTCTCCAAATCTAAACCCTAATGAGCATCTGTGGGGAATCGTCAAATGGAAGGTGGAGGAGCGCAAGGTCTCTAAAATCCACCAGCTCTGTGATGTCATGGTGGAATGGAAGAGGACTCCAGTGGCAACCTGTGAAGCTCTGATGAACTCCATGCCCAGCAGGGTTAAGGCAGTGCTGGAAAATAATGGTGGCCACACAAAATATTGACACTTTGGGCCCAATTTGGACATTTTCACTTAGGGGTGTACTCACTTTTGTTGCCAGCGGTTTATACATTACTGGCTGTGTGTTTAGTTACTTTGAGGGGACAGCAAATTTACACTGTTATACAAGCTGTACACTCACTACTTTACATTGTAGCAAAGTGTCATTTCTTCAGTGTTGTCCCATGAAAAGATATAATAAAATATTTACAAAAATGTGAGGGGTGTACTCACTTTTGTGAGATACTGTATATGCCACAGTGCTACTGAATTCTCGATTCTGATTGGTCAGAAGGTGCTTTTCTATAACAGCAGCCCTGACAATAATGTCCTCTAATCTTCAAATCACAGATTTATATTTATACGCTCCTTCTAATACATTATCGTTTAATCATTGTTTTGGTGAAGGTTTCTGTAAGGAAACGTTTATTTCACATTTATGAAAGGAGTCTCCAGTGTCCGTAACTAAGTTTTCCGCCATGGGAAGAATCATGGGAGGACTTTGCACTTACCTGTTTCTCTGTAAAACGACACGCAATGTTTGTTTGTTTGTTTTTGTTGTTATTTTTTGAAATTTCATAAGAGAGAAAAAAAGATGCTGGTGACGGAACGAATGACGAAGGTAAGTGATAACTGGAACTAACTTGTCTCATGGACATTCAACATCATTAAATGGAACAATGAAGGGTTAGAATATCTATGTTGTTCATTAATACATTTCTAATTTTAATCATTGAAAAACTGCTGTGATATAAGTGGAAAAGGGCACTTCAATGTGTTTTTTTGGAAAATTATCCACTTCAGGGTGTTAACAGCAATTCAGGCTTTGCGTCAGGCTGCATCACACCACCCAGTCATTGATTATTTTCCTATAACAGCATGCACCATCATGTTTTATTCCTATGACAGGAGCTGAAACTCTAGGTTTTACCTGAATCTCCAATTCAGAGATCTGCTGCTGGAGTTCAGCCATGGCAGCCATGTTATCGGCCTCTCTTAATCTCACTGCCATCACCTCCTCTTTATTCTGATAGAGACAGAGAGAAAGAGAGCATGAGAGAGAGGGAGGGGGATTATCTTTCTTCTACAGAAGCTGAAAACAGAACCCACTAGTTCCTCTTTACATGACTGGATTTGCTGATTGTGACCATGGATAAGATCGCTAACACAAATGATGAAATAGCATGACTTTTGCAAAATGTGCAGATACAAGGTTCTGATGGCTAGGTTCAAGTTTAAAATACTTCGAGATTCAATATGTTAAGCAATTTTTGTTTTTTTTATATCACACTACAAGATTTCCACAATCTCTCAGATGGTGTGAAGGATCAAAGCTGAAGGGTGCTGTCCTTACCTTACACTCAATCTCTGCCTGCTTGCGTTTGGACTCCTGCAGCTCTGAGTGAAGCATTTTATTCTGCGTGCTCAAAATCTGCAAACGATCATGCAAACTGCGCGTCTCTTGCTCAGCTCGCCGCAACTGGTTGCTATGGATTTGGTTCTGTAGGTAAACAAAAAAACAAAGAGTGAAAGATTAGACTTTAACGTGTCCCCTCATGCTTTCCCCATCCAGTCGTACTTCATGGAGAAGGGATCTAAAAGCTGAAAAAAGGGAACTCCTAAGAAAGAAGGTTTGAAGATGGTGCTTAGGTGCAGGTCAGCAGTTTAAATACTAACCTTCTGAACCATGATGGAGTAAGTACGTAGGACACAGTGCAGTACTGAATGATGATAATGTCCTAGAGCTGTATTTTCACAGCTCGTACTGAGTTGACAGCAATTTTGATTTGGTCTTTCTGAAGAGATCTCAATGTAAAACTACATAGACGTTTATTCAGTTGTTAAATATTTTTGTTGTTGATTTTTCCCCTTTTTAATACTATGCTTTACTACTGACAGGGCCAGGAATAGAACGTTTATTTGAAAAAATTTATTTATTACAATTCTGAAAATTTATTTCTAAAAAAGCGTTCTGACTGAGGCTTCAATAGTCCTGACGTCTCTAAGTTGTTTTAGTTTCTGCAAAGCTATCTGGATTGGTGACCAGGTGACATCAATGCCTGAACATAGAGAGGTACAGAAAAAGGATTTGCGGCTTCTTCTGCGAGAGGAAAAAGTGAATCACCACCTACAGAATCATGACAACATGACATTTACTAGATCTGTGCACATACACAGGGATATTATAACAAAAATAGACAGAGATACGCAACCTACTACAACTAGGTTTAGTCAAGAAATTTTTACTTAATATTAATCAGAACATATGCCCAGTATTAGAAATTATAATATTGTTAATTCCTGGATAAACCATAAAAATATTAGAACATCAAAGTAACTACCAAATCACTTTCAGAACTAATAGTAAAATAATATGGTTATTATTAAAAAGAATGAAAACCCAACTGATCTTGTATCAGAAGTGATCCAATTACCACTGTTAAAAAAAAATATATTCCAGTGCTTTGTAAACCTCTACTATACTGCATCTGTAGCATAATAATGATCAGCATGGTCAAAAACACACTTACAGTGAAAGTGTAAGGGTAGGAGATAGGGCTTTTATAAAGGTGATCATATAGAGCAAATGCAAAAATGACACCCAATACCCTAACAAATGTTTTAGGATGAGACAGACATAAGAGAAAGTCTCCTTAAAACTATTCTTATATATATATATATATATATATATAGCACTAGTCAAGTTTCCAGAAGTGAAGCAATACAATAAAAAGCAATTCCAGTTACTTATTATTTTTCCCTGAACATTTTCTGGTATCCATGTATGGTCAGACCGAACAGATTGGTAATGCATAACTACAGATTCTACAGAGTCACACCTGCAAAATGACTAATTATACAGATTTAGAGATTAATTTTATTCATTAATTAATGTCTTTTTACTGAAAAATTGATCAAACTGTTTGACAAAATATATACATTTCACATAAATGTGTACCTACACAAACAGGAGCCCTTAGATTTCCATTATAAACTTTATAAATCCATTATAGACTTTCTTTTCTTAGTATGAGGGAAATTCTTGCCTATAGTAAGTGAAAAGCTGCTACAAATGGCTAACGATTAGATTGAAAAATTGGTGTGGTGGTCTCAGCTAAAGCTTGACCTCTGTCGCCCTCTAGTGGCCATGTAATTAAACTTCTAAGGCCTTTTCCTGGAAAAATTCAATCAACACAAAGATGTTTGCTGTACTTTCCCTTATAAAACACACAAATCAACTCGGAGACTTCGATAATTAGATGACAAAATGATTCAGGTTTTATATGAGGCAAAATGTCAAGTGATATGTAATGAAATGGCCATCAGATTGAATATCACTTCACTCTGCTAGCTGCGTACTCTACCACTCAGAGTACTTTACACACTTAGCACTCAGTCACTTTACACACGAGAGACACTTCACAAGAGAGACGTAATATTTTCCAAGTCTGCACTCACTAAAGCACAAGTCACTTTAACAATGTGCTAGTCGGGCACATACAACGAGCTAGCCGGTCACATAGACTGTTATAATGTATACACTGTCCTACACTGGAGGAATTACATTTCATTCCTAAGAGAGAGGGCAAGAGACTGACAAATAGAGAGAGAGAGAGAGAGAGAGAGAGAGAGAGAGAGAGACCTGTGTCTCCAGTTCCAGCAGTCTCTGCCTGGTCTCACGGAGCTCAGCTTGGGCCTCTGCCTCTCGTAGTCTCACGCTCATTAGCTCATCCTGGAGTTCATTTGCCGAGTTCTTCCGTGGACTGTCCTTCCAGCGGCCAGCTGTACGTGCCAAATGCTTCTGCAGAGCAAAACACACTGTCAAACAGGATTTCTCCAAATAACATCCAATCAATCAATTTCCACTAACTTGTGTTTCTGCACATTTTGAATTCGCACATTGCGAAACATGACAGAAAATGTGTAACAAAAAAAAAAAAAATCCTTAAACAGCACAACGGCTTGGCTGAGTTAGAACATATGTTGCATTGTTTGAGAGAAGGCACAATGAACTAAATTATACATAACTGGAGTATGATTCACATTTTTTTTCCCTTAATGGGAAATGTGCTAAATACGTGAATGGAAACAACTGTCTACACTTACCTGCAAAACTAGGTGTTTGTGTGCATGTGTGTGTATACCTGCCAATGCTCCTCCAGATCTCGGACTTGCTGTCTCAGCTCCTTGAGGCCCGTCAGAGCCTCGGCCTCCCTAATCTTTACAGCGATCAGCTCCTCCTGAAGACGCACCACGTTACTCTCATCTGGCAGTGACATGTTCCTCTATAGCATGCAAATACAGTTGAATTAAAACAGTTGCGTCAATAAATTTGCTTCGGGAACGAGTATGTAGCTTGTCTTGGCATGAAGAGCAGCGAACTAGTTTCGTGGTCTGGGAAATGAACCCACCTTCTCCATGTCAAGGATTTTGTCCTGCATCTCTTTGAGGGCGCACTGAGACTCAGCCTCTTTGAGTCGAGCCTGGACCAGCTCTCTCTCCAACTGCAGGAGGGACTCTTCAGAGTAGCGAGGGTTCCCCTTCTATAGGCACAGAGAGGAAGAGCCCAGGGCTATATGAGAGTTTCATTTTCACAATGCTGAACTTGCACACAGTTGCATGATTGTATAACAATAACCATCTCAACCATATCCACTGCGAGAAAAGCATCACTCAGGAACTGAGAGTCTAACTCCTTGTGGCCTCAACTGCAGAAAAGATCAGTACTTTCAACCCATTCCCAAGTCATAAATACATAATAAGCTCTAAAACAACGTGATGGAAAACGGCACTTCAACAGCAGCACGTAAAACTGTGTTCTGTAAATAAATGATGAGATATAATTCTGCAAACACGCATGATCTTTATCCTGACAGCTCACGACAGCAGTGTTATCTGTCAGCTCATACATATTCATGGCGCTGTTTAGCATAACCAAGTATGCTAATGGTGCCTGTAGCTGAGCAGCTATCCTCAAATAATATCTCCTAATCCCTACAACTGGCAATGCCAGACTGAGTTGCTAGGTAAGGCTGTGTAACATGCCACAGCATGTTTAAAATGAGCTCTGAATGCTTTCCCCATAGTGTATCCTCTCTTTTCCCTGAGCAGCAGGCTCAGATGCAGTCCTCCCATCCAGGAGGGGCGCTGTCTGTGCACTGGCCTTACCGCAGGCGGCTGCTGCTGCTGTTGTTGGAGCTGTTTGATGGTGCATTGGGCCTGCTCGAGCTGTGCGCTGGCCTCCTCGCTCTGCTGTTTCACCGTGGCCAGCTCCCGCTTGACCAGGTAATTCTCCTCGGCCTCCTGGGCTCGCGTCACCTGACCCTGACGCAACCGATCAGGTACAACAGACGAGGTGAACCAATAGGGAGCGGTGGGGAAGTTATTAAATTGCATGGCGGAAAAATAAAGCCAGATATGGAATTCTTAAGTATCATCATGCTGTTAGCAACTTTTTGCATAGGTGATTTATCTCAATTTGGTTTCATGTATTAATTATTTATTTATCATTTTTAAACAAATGTATGGCCATTTGTTTGTCAAGTAAGCTGGTTTTTATCAGCCACCAAACTTAGGGTTACACCAAACAGTAATCCTTTTCTTTCTGAATTGTCAAGATGTAAGCAGGTATCATTTGGTTAATATAATTGAAGTTTATTGTAATCTCAAACATGCGAAGCCAAAAGAGCTATAGAGGACAGCGTATGCTTAGGGGTCTGCTTAACTTGTCTTTCCATTTACGTGGACTCGGTCAACTGATTGGGATGTTGGAAAGTCATGCAATAGTTTCATTTGTGTTTTATTTTAGCTCATGCAGAATTCTACAATTGGCTCAAACGTTCAGATCCCACCTGTTGTCCAAGTAAGTGGAAATCATTTAAAAATATCAAGGCTGAAAATTGTCTTTCCTTTAAAAAACAGAAGTCAGAAAGGAGAGAAGAGTGGCAGTGGTGAGAGGAGTGTAGATTATACCTGGATCAATCTATCTGCCAAGGAAGCACTTTCCTACAAAGAGAAAATCCATAAAGAAAGGCATAGAGAAAGACCAAAAGATATTACAACAAGTAAGGGAAAAAAAAAAAAAAAAAAAGTGATTTTACACAGAAAACTGTTCTTTTTCCATCCCACGTTTAAGGCTGTTGCAGAATAAACAAGTTCTATAAAATAAATATAACAAAGCAAATGTATGGGGGATACCAGAGCCCATTTCAAACAGCCTGAGTAAGGTGGGATAGAAAAACAACAGTGTGGATGTAGCGATATGGGTGTGAAAGCATGATAGCGGTGACAAAGCCAAACTGTGATCCCACAGCAACCTCAAGTGTGAGGCTGAAATCTCTGCAAGCAGAAAAGAAGCAGCAAGAAGCAGTGAATACTAATGAGTGCCATGCTCTTTTATGACTGATTAAACTATCGAAGCGATTAAATTAGGTACGGGAAAATCCTTTGTGTAGTTTTGGTCAGTACTCGGGTTAACAAGCATCTCATGCAGGACGTTCGGAGGAATGGAAGGGGAGTCGAGGCGATATGCATTTCCATCTTTACTCATGGACCAGCATGAACGATTCGTCGCCACTTTCACCATGCGTGGCAGAATACACGTGTCAAGCAGCCAACGACCCAGCATGCAACAGTGTGAGTGCATGCTTTATTCACGGACCATGTCATAGACTTGTTTGTACACAACCCGCCAGGTTTCCTGTGCAGCCGTACAGTTAGTGATACAGACAGAGGAGTCTTACCTGTTTCACATAACACAATTACCATGTACCAAAAGCCCCACATAGCAAATCTTTCACGGTCATCCACATTAGCTTATCTGTACTGATAACTCTAAATCAGTCAGTAGCTAAGGTTATTCGCAGGTACACAGCCAAGTTAGTATATGTGAGCTCGCGTGATGGTCGGCATGACTCATGAGTCATCAGTGAGAGATGAGGTCATGTAGGAATCGATCATGATGATGATAGTAATCATGACTATATACTGTAATTGACAGATGTAAAATGGTTTGATGGACAGAGCTTGGCTCGACCCTTTTCATTAAGCTCCCAGCTGTCACTCACTTTCTCCAGAGTGTCTATCCTCTGCTTCAGCAGCCTGTTCTCTGTCCGAAGTCTCTGCAAAAAGAGAAGAAGGTATGAGTCCAACCATGGTCTAAAGTATGTAGTACTGAGTCTAGAGTATGTAGTATCGCAGTTTGTGGTTTTGGACAAAGTCATGGAGAGACTGGAATGAGTACTTGACAGGGATGTAACAGGGGTGGAAATGTCAGTAACTCGGGAGCCTAGGACAAGCAGATTTCGTGTTTGGGTTAAAGAAAAGGGGGGGGAAAAAACCCTTATTGAATAATTTGTTTATAGGAATAATTTGTTTCTAGGAAAACAAAAGACAGAACTCGGCAGCACACTGGACCTTACGCTTTCCCAATAGGCTGAATTTATCATTTTACAGACTGGTGTCATTTGTTTTTTTTTTTAAAATCATTTTCTATCTATTTTGTAGATATTTAACATTTGTTTATCAATATGGTTACTTTTAGTAATTATCAATATGGTTACTAAAAGGTTTTTGTGATTTTATTCATTAACTACGACATTTACACAGTTGTTTTGTTTTTGTTTGTTTTTTTGGTAAAAACACATTGATGGAAACACTCCAGACATAATCAAGAAAAAAAAAAAGCCATAGTTATACATGAACCTATACAATATATGTAGAAGCATTATGTTTTATGAATCTTATGCATCATTAATGATCAGAATCGACACATCAGAAAAATAGTATGTATATCAGAAATATACTTCATAAGCAAATGTTTTGTATCTCCATAAAATTGCTGTGGTCTCACCTTTATCTCCACCTGTTCCTCCATTTCCTTGGTTTTTATAGTAGTGTACTCCTTCTCTAACCTACAAACATATAAAATACCCACTCTCAAAAACCACCCAATCACAGAGAAATCAGATTCAGATTCAGTTCATATTTCACTGAAAGAACACTCACTTTTTCATCTTCTTGGCATTGTACTTGACTTGATAGGCGACCTGGATCACTTTGTCTGGTCCACTGTCCAACTGATGAGGGATGACTTTCTGAAAGTACTAGAGGACAACAGAAGTGGAAGAGTGCAGTTTTTAGTTTAGTTTTTTTTATTTTACTTTCTATAAGCAAAACTAAACATTTACATTTCACTACAGATAAAGCAAAAAACATTCTTCATTGCCTACTGTGCAAAAGTTTTAGGCACATGCAAAGAAATGCTGTACAGCAAAGATGCCTTCAAAATAATGAAATTAAATGTTTCTACATAATAATAATTTTAAAAAATAAAACACCACAAAGAGCAGTAAACAGTAGTAAATGAAATAAAATCAATATTTGGTGTGACAAAAAATAAAAATAAAAATAATAATCTCCAGTACAATTTGTGCAGTTTTATAAGGAAATGAGCTGGTAAGTTTTATTGAACATCTTGCAGAACCAGCCACAGTTCTTCTTGAGAATTTGAATTCATTTGCTTCTTATTTTTGCAGCAAAACCCAGCAGCCTTCATTGTGTTTTTTTGTCTGAAAAGTGTCTCTTACGTAATATGCTGCTTTCTTTAATGACATACAAACATTTTTCTGTAACATTTAATTTTGTGCTAGAAAACTAACGTTTTGGAATCTAAAATGTTTTTTTGTACTGACTTGATAATATAGAAGTCATAAGAATAAAAATAAAAATCTATAACAAAGTTTGTACTAAAAATATAGGGTGCCTAAAACTTTTGCACAGTACTGTATATACATGTATTAAATAAATTCAATGCACACAGACTGAAGTAGTTTAAGTCTTTGGTTCTTTTAATTGTGATGATTTTGGCTCACATTTAACAAAAACCCACCAATTCACTATCTCAACAAATTAGAATACTTCATAAGACCAATAAAAAAAACATTTTTAGTGAATTGTTGGCCTTCTGGAAAGTATGTTCATTTACTGTACATGTACTCAATACTTGGTAGGGGCTCCTTTTGCTTTAATTACTGCCTCAATTCGACGTGGCATGGAGGTGATCAGTTTGTGGCACTGCTGAGGTGGTATGGAAGCCCAGGATTCTTTGACAGTGGCCTTCAGCTCATCTGCATTTTTTGGTCTCCTGTTTCTCATTTTCCTCTTGACAATACCCCATAGATTCTCTATGGGGTTCAGGTCTGGTGAGTTTGCTGGCCAGTCAAGCATACCAACACCATGGTCATTTAACCAACTTTTGGTGCTTTTGGCAGTGTGGGCAGGTGCCAAATCCTGCTGGAAAATGAAATCAGCATCTTCAAAAAGCTGGTCAGCAGAAGGAAGCATGAAGTGCTCCAAAATTTCTTGGTAAATGGATGCAGTGACTTTGGTTTTCAAAAAACACAATGGACTAACACCAGCAGATGACATTGCACCCCAAATCATCACAGACTGTCATCACTTAACACTGGACTTCAAGCAACTTGGGCTATGAGCTTCTCCACCCTTCCTCCAGACTCTAGGACCTTGGTTTCCAAATGAAATACAAAACTTGCTCTCATCTGAAAAGAGGACTTTGGACCACTGGGCAACAGTCCAGTTCTTCTTCTCCTTAGCCCAGGTAAGATGCCTCTGACGTTGTCTGTGGTTCAGGAGTGGCTTAAAAAGAGGAATACGACAACTGTAGCCAAATTCCTTGACACGTCTGTGTGTGGTGGCTCTTGATGCCTTGACCCCAGCCTCAGTCCATTCCTTGTGAAGTTCACTCAAATTCTTGAATCGATTTTGCTTGACAATCCTCATAAGGCTGCGGTTCTCTCAGTTGGTTGTGCACCTTTTTCTTCCACAATTTTTCTTTCCACTCAACTTTCTGTTAACATGCTTGGATACAGCACTCTGTGAACAGCCAGCTTCTTTGGCAATGAATGTTTGTGGCTTACCTAGTGAACCAAACTGAGAGACCATTTTGAAGGCTCAGGAAACCTTTGCAAGTGTTTTGAGTTGATTAACTGATTGGCATGTCACCATATTCTAATTTGTTGAGATAGTGAATTGGTGGGTTTTTGTTAAATGTAAACCAAAATCATCACAATTAAAACAACCAAAGACTTAAACTACTTCAGTCTGTGTGCATTGAATTTATTTAATACACGAGTTTCACAATTTGAGTTGAATTACTGAAATAAATGAACTTTTTCACGACATTCTAATTTATTGAGATGCACCTGTAGACACAATAAAAAGGTTTTCATTCACTGTATCTTATGAATAGAAATGTGTTGACACCTCCAGGAGACTTGCCACAGCTATTAAGAAAAAAACAGCACACAAGTGTTCTTTCGAAATCACTCACAACAAGTCACTTTTGTGTCCACAACTGATCTCCTTACACACTTAAACTAGCACATGTAATTTGGGATATTAGTAAATGGGGGACTAAATGTACAATGACGAAAAAAATACTAAATAAACCAAGTGCATCAAACCTGTAACATGCCCTCCATGTCCAACTGGATGAGCTCTGCTTGATTCATCTGAAGGATGGCCAGACCGACACGGAACACTATCTCCAAACCCTACAATCACAGGAGGAGAGAAAAATCTTCAATAAAGCGTCTGCAACAAACCCTTCCATCCAACAGGGGGCACACTTTGCTAACATTTTAACATTCCATTCAATTAACTGGCAAAATAAAGCAGTACACAGCCAAAAGGAAAAAGAAACAAAAACAGTAAACGAGTGAAAGTAGGTGTGGATATTGTGAATATTAATAATGCATATTAAATTATTTATATTACATATTCATCTTTAAAACCAGCCTGTACCATGTGTACAGCTTTTCTCACCTCACACATAAATATGTCGAAGATTCTTGTAGCAACAGGCAGAGGAAAGGAGGTGAGAAAGATGGTGAGAAACCAGGATGATGCGTACATGGAGGTGTGGAAACTCTGGGCCTGGAAATGAATGTGCAGCTCAGGCAGCTGCTCCTGATGGGAGGGAAAGAAGAGAAAGAAGATGCGAGTCAGTGTGAGAACAAAAAGCAGAGCAATCATTTCCCTTTCTCTCTCCCGGGTAAATGCTTATATGTGACTGTAGCAACATTTCGTTCTACAGAGGAAGTGCGTACAGAGTATTCCAGTGAAGATATCAAAACTATACTCCTACATGCATCACCAATAAACCATTAGATAGACCATTACATAGTTTCTCTGTGTATTTTTGCTCCCCAATAAAATAAGGGATATAGCTGTTTGTAATGAAATTATGTTTATAATTCAGTTATGCAATTTACCACGTTATTAAGTGCACATGTTGCTTTTAGAAGTGGGGATTCATGTGATATTTTTGTCTTCTGTGCGGAAAATTAGTGTAGTGCTACAAATTGAAATTGACTTCATTGGGTTTTTTTTACCAATTAGTTTCCACAGTCTATGTAACTTTTTTTTAAAAATTGTGACAAAAAGGTAAAAGCACAACTTTATTGCTCGTCAGATTTCATGAACAGCACTGGATAACATCAGTTTGCATGTCTTGCCACAGATTCTCAATCAAACTGAGGTCTGGGCTTTGACTGAGCCACCCTAACACAATGAGTTTCTTGATTCTTAAACCACTGCATCATAGCTTTGGCAGTATGCTTAGGGTCATTGTCCTGTTAGAAGGTGAAGCTCTGCCCCAGTCTCAAGTCCCTAGCAGGTTTTCTTCTTGGACTGCCCTGTATTTGGCTCCATCCATCATGCACTCAACCTTGACCAGTTTCCCAGTCCCTGCTGATGAAAAGCATCCCCACACCATGATGATACCAACACCATGCTTTGTAAAAAATGCTATGCTATGCTAATTATGCTATGATTGTCCAGTGAACACCTTCTCATTTCTGAGCCGTGGATCCCTCCAGCTTCTTCTGAGTTTGCCTCTTGGATGCTTCTCTGAATATTGCTCTCCTTACATGGTCACTGTCTTTTGTCTGACACCTTCCTCTAGGCAGAGTCATGGTTGAATGGTTGGTTTATTGGAGGAAAGATTAAAGTGGGTGAATTCTTATGCACGACAATGTAATTTCAAATGAAACGCCTGTGTTGGCTCCACATTCTGTTTGGTTCTACTTGGTATATTAATAATAAAATCTAGTTCTCTATAGTCCCATAAGCTATAGTCTACAGCAGGCCTGCCTATTTCCACTCCGACACCCTGCAGCTCCTGCCCTAACATCTGGCCCTACTAAATCTAGCTCTTAGGAGATTCTGAACATTAGAACCAGACACAGATGTGGATTAAATTTCTGCTGAACCTAGACTAGGTGCTTTGTATGGAATCTGTAGAGGACATGCTTTCAATACTTACCTGAATCATATATTCAAACTGGTACATGCAGAGACCCAATTCCGCCATGCTGGGTTTGAACAGTTCCCTCAGACGGTAATCCTGCATAAGCTTTACAAACACACAGAATGCCTCCTCTTCTGGCATCTAAAAAAAAAAACCAAACACACACAAAAACCACATAAAACAGCAGTTATTATAAAACGGTCTCTAGATACAACACCCTGTACAGCAAGTCTGTGTGTCTGGATAATTTTTTTTTTTTTTTTAATAAAAAGATCAATGTACAAGACACACCAGTTGAACAGATTAACTTACAGTTTAGTCCAGACATGGACCATTTATGGTTCAATTAATTTTTAGTTTATTATATATAGTTTCATAATTGTGGTCACCTGCATGAGCAGCAAGCCGACGATGAACGCGCTCCCCTGGCAGTATCCCACTTCCCTGTCCACCAGTGAGTAGGCCTGCAACAACAGGAAGTGAGCCCAAATGAGAGTGTAAGTCTTACAGCAATTCACTCTTAACAGCTTTAAAAGAGAATTTTAAGAGTGAAGACTGCAGAGTCAACATTATTACGCTTGGCACTTACATCTGCCCAATCACCTAAACTGTGCAGTAAATTATAAGCCAAATACACGTTAGGATCAGAATCAAATTATTAGACAGAATATCCGAACCAAATAACAGAAAATGTAATTGTGTTCGTAAACTAAATGAGAAATCACAGACACACACAATATACAGTAGATGTTTTTACAAATTACATGTCCTCATGGTCACATGTAATTTTACACACAATGGGCCTCGTTTATCAAACTGGATACGAACAAGGGGGAAAAAAAACTTCATATCCTATGAGAGCAGTATAAATTTACTACCATTTAATACCATGGTCTGTCTGAATACTCGGTACTGAATGAATGCACAGCTAGTTCCAGTCAGTTTAATCACCATTCTAAATTAATGTGCTGCCTATAGACAACCGTAACCATAGTGACATAAAGTTACAGTACCACATGGCGTGAGACAGCAACTGAAAACATTTCCTAATTACAACCCCAATTCCATAAAAGTTGGGATTTTTTCTAAAATGTAATAAAAAAACAAAAATCTGTGCTTTGTCAAGTCTCTTGAAACTTTATTTAACTGACAAAAGTACAAAGAAAAGATATTCAATGTTTTCACTGACCAACTTAATTGTATTTTGTAAATATAAACAAATTTAGAATTTGATGCCTGCAACACACTCAAAAAAGGTGGGACAGAGGCAAAATAAGACTGAAAAGTTTATAGAATATTCAAGTACCACCCTTTTGGAGGATCAGGTTAACTGGTAACAGGGGAGGGTATCAGGTCTGGGCATAAAAGGAGCATCCACCAAAAGCTCAGTCTTTGCAAGCAAGGATGGGTCGTGGCTCACCATTTTGTGTCAAACTTCGTGAGAGAATTGTCAGTCAGTTCAAAAAGAACATTGCTCAACGCAAGATTACAAAGAATTTAGGTCTTTCACCATCTATAGTGCATAATATTGTGAAAAGATTCAGGGAATCTGGAGAAATCTCAGTGCGTAAAGGGCAAAGCCAGAAACCACTGTTGAATCATCATGCTACTGTGATAATCATAACCACATGGGCTCGGGAGTACTTCGGAAAACCACCGTCACTTAACACATCCAGAAATGCAACCCAAAACTCTATTACGCAAGGAAGAAGCCACACATCAACTCTATGCACAAATGCTGAAGAGTTCTCTGGGCCCAAGCTCATCTCAGATGGACTGAAAGGCAGTGGAAACGTGTGCTGTAGTCAGATGAGTCCACGTTTCAGCTTGTTTTCGGGTTCTCTGTGCCAAAGATGAAAAACACCAACCAGACTGTTATAAGCAAATGGTGCCAAAGCCAGCATCTGTGATGGTATGGGATATGGTGCATCAGTGCCCACGGCATGGGTGACTTGCATATGTGTGAAGGTACCATTGACGTGGAGGTGTATATTGGGATTTTAGAGAGACATATGCTGCCATCAAGGCAACGTCTTTTCCCAGGAAGTCCATGGTTATTTCAGCAGGACAATGCCAGGCCTCATTCTGCACATGCTACAACAGCGTGGCTTCATAGACACAGAGTGCGTGTGCTTCACTGGCCTGCCAGCAGTCCAGATCTGTCTCCTATGGCCCATCATGAAGGGGAGAATCAGACAATGGCGACCAAGGACTGTTGAGGAGCTGAAGTCTTGTATCAAGCAAGAATGGGCAGTCAAAAATCACAGATTTTTGTTTTTATTGCATTTTAGAAAAAATCCCAACTTTTCTGGAAATGGGGTTGCACCTTACTTAGATAAATGGATGATTTTTGAGTGTCGTCATTTAACTTGTATGTTCAATATGGACATTTTGATATATGGGCAGAGGAACAAGATGAATTTGACAAACTGGAGAAGATAATGTTAAATGAGAAATGTAACGAGAAATGGCACAAGGAATTAACATTATTTTTGAAGTAGTTAAACTCAGCTTCATTATTAGTAGAGATGCGGCACAGACTAATACCAATTCACACGCACACATCACATCTCTCTCTCTCTCTGTCTAATAATAACGATTTATTATAATTCATTCAAATAAATGTAATCTTATAGCACTACTTTATCTCTGTGTGGGATTTAGAGTGGGCAGAATTCTAGATCTAAAAACCCGTATTATAAAATAACTAACGAAAATTAAAATTATTTTTATCCTTTCAGTCATCTTTTGCACTGCAAACATCAATGATAACTTTAACTTGTCAGTGCTGGCAAGTGAAGATGGTATAAGTGGGATAATCCACAACTAGGTGTGCGTTACACGATTTTAATGCACTCCACAGAGGTAACCACGGTTCTTTGCCTCCACGTCGTATATAGCCATGGATTATGCCTTACATACAAGAAGGCTCCCTAATGCAAACCTTAACAGATAGGTTTCAAATTGTATAACTGCTGTAAATCAATGAAATTACACACACATTTAGTGTACACACACATTTAGTGAAAATCTTTAGTGAAACTCAGTCATTTCATGTTAATGTCTTGAAAGGACGCAATCCAGCACACAAAGCACAAAGAAAATCAGTGTTCCTGAAACTTGTGTAAATCGAATTTTTTACTTCGGTTTTGCATCTGAAAACATTTGCACACAACTTTAATAAAAGACTGCTAAATGAGACCCACTGCTGCCACAATGCAGTCAAATCTATCCCTTCTGTCTAAGCAGCAGGGCTGCCAAACACCTTGCTATCCTGCTTTATTCAACAAACGCAGTGCGATGAGTCAAGACCTGAAAGTGTGTTTATCCTGAATCAGCTGGAATAGAGGGGAAATTAGACAGGAACTAAGCAAGACACTGTCAGCAGACAACATAGCTTCAGTTAACAAAACAAAGAAAAGATGATGACAGTAGGAGTTGTGTGGTCTGTAAGAAGAGACAGTCTTTGAGCTTGCTAAAATGCAGCATTAGTTCTAATAAGGACTCTTTAGCTAAATATGTCGAGGACCGTCATATCCACGGGTCCAGCATTTTCCCAGGCATTAGGCTCCTGTTATTGTTAAGGAGCCAAACTGGTTTGGAAAAGCAGGTGGAGTAGTATAGGGGTAGAAATACAGATCAGCAAGAAACACCAAGTCTGTCTGTCTATCTAATGAATACCTCTACAGACCTTAAAGCTTGTATTATAGGACCAGGATATGCTCAGGTGTGGTTTTGGACATTGTTCATGATCACAGAACACATTAAATATGTTTATATTGAAATATCTATTATGTGTTTATCAATTTGTTGGTTGTTGCTGTATTCCATGATTCCTGTAATAAGTTAAGGATCGTCTGCGTGCTGAGGTCACAGGGGTTTCATTGCTAGTGCGGTTACAATTATACTAAGGTTTTCTGAGACCACTACACTTTGAATTGACAGCAACCTCATTTACGTGTCATTATTTAGCTAATTCTGGTACACTGATCGACTTCTGCTGCCAACAGTGACAGCAAGAAGCAGCTGGTACTAAAGCAATGAATGTCTGAATCAGTGAACTGCCATCAAAAAGCAAAAGAGTTGAAGAGAGTGTACCTTCATGACGTTAAAGAGCACCTCCTGGCCCAGGCTGTCCTTCTCCTTGAAGAACTCGTGCTCGGGGTATGTGCGGGCGATGTCTCTGCGGATCAGCTTCTCGCAGGGTGACGTCATCTTCAGCAGTTCTGAGTACTGATCCTTTATGGGTAGATTCTGGGCACTACAGAGAAGCTGCCACACTATCGCCCGGAAGTGATGCGGGATGCCCATCCTGACCAGTTCCTGTAAAGAAGTGTGATGAAAAGACACCTATGACACCGTGGCTATAACTAGTGAAGACTGCCAGGCAACATGGTAAAGTTTATGTAAATGAGAAGCGACTACTAGTGGGAGTGAAAGACGGTGGGACGCATTTTCCCACCGTGGAACATTATCCATATTTCCTGGTTTCTAACACTTTTTAATTCCTACTCAAGATGCAGGAGAAACTGACGTTGCAGTTTACTGCTTTAAATATATCTATACGCAAAATAAAAACTTATGCTTGGAGAAACATCTTTAACACTGTAAGGATCTTGGGTGATTTTGATGTTAGTGCATTACCAGGTTGTAACAGATTGTACAGTTAGCATAACTTACCATGTGAACACTGTTAATTACAATAAACTACTTTATTTTGTTAGTAAATACTGGCTGCTTTTATCATATAGCGATCACATCTGGTTTATTGAGGGTTGTTAAATAAATGTATGACGTACAACAATCCCCATTAAGAAAAAAGATGCACGTGAGAAAGAAAACCAGTTCATTAGCTAGGCAGTACAATTGAAACCATGGCAACCAGCAGTAAACTTGAGTCAGGTTAGAAACGTGATTCAGATGATATATGACAATTAGTTATTAAATTTAAAAATGCTCCCAGTATTAACACTCATTAATAATAATTGTGCAAGTGCCTCTGCATACTGCTATCTGCCAAGAGCACCATGTCTGTTTCCTGATAATGCACTTTCATGCTTCTAAATATAGCGAGATGTTCAGCAGAGGCCCTGAATTTTCCTGCACAACACTGCTGACATGACTTTATTAAACTGACGAAGAGGATACTGAATCAGACTAAGATCTACAGCTGATCAGCCCAGTGAGGGGCTGAGACTGAAGTCCACACACACACACACACACACACACAAACACAAACACACAGGTGCGCAGACACCTAGAGTGGTGGTGTTGAAGGTGCAGAAATACACCAGCTTCCCTAAGATTTTCCCCAGCCACTTTATAAATGAAGAGTCAGGGGCGAAAGAACTGCAGTGCAGCCAGTACACTCATACCAGGGCTCATGACAGCTCATTCCTTTTGTCTTCTGGAAGCCAAATAAATCTGCTTCACTGTTACCATTTTACTTTTCTATTACAACTAATGCATTACAACTTTACATTCAGCTGAAATATTGCATTATTGTGTGCTAATGTTCTGTCATTTGAAGGCTAAAAGTTTTCCCAGTTTTGTGGGGATCTGGGAGGTCTGAGAAATGTGCAGGATATTCAATAGGATGCAACCTATTTGAAGTAACTAATGATTGGTCCAACTGCATCGCTTTGCTTTGTTAGCATTTATACATTTCTAACAGTGCAGCAGCCTGTCAGCCTACTTGGCTAAAGTGTCTGAATGCTTTTCGATTATAAACATAAAATGGAGCACAAAAGTGAAGAAAGAGGAAAGAGAAAGATTTGGACATGGCAATGCTCACACCATTAGATACTTTAAAAAATATATATATTATTATTATTTTTAATAGATATCCTGGGCTTTCTGGTATCTTGTCTCCCTTGCTTGACAGTGAACTCCAGCTGCTAAGAGGTAAACTATCATAACTAGGTTAACAAAGGCTAATGGTTTAGTTTTAATTTATTGGTTCATCATCAGTAACTGCTTTATGCAAGCATCCACCGGAAAAAAAAAAATTGAATTAAAAAAGCGAATTGAATTTATTCAATTCATATGTGTGCATCGGTTCCATGTGATTGAACTGAGTTATGTTAACACAGTTTGTTTTCATACATCCAACATGATTTGATCATGTCTCTTCAAAGCCCTGAATAAAACTGAAGCCTGCATTCTCACCCGAGTGAGTGTGCTCAAACCCGGGCTGCTGGCGTTGTGTGACGGCGTTGTGATTTCCCACTGTGCTATTATAACACACTTGTTTTAATTCGATTAATTTTCATACCACAGTCATTTCTTCGCATCGGCGCCAGCATCCTGACAAGATTTCATAACGTAACTGGATCATGTTAATACTACATGAACTGATTACGTTCACACAACATAACTGAAACAAGTAATTAGAAACATGTTTAAATTACATTTGGTACAAGCAATTAAATCCCATTTTGATGAGAAACTTAATATCTTTATGTAAACTATATTCAATGTGTTCTTCTTAATTCTGACCGACCACATATTCCCTTTTTTCTCCAGTGTATCCTGGATCAAGGAGGGAGAATACACTTCGAAGGTGATGCCAGTCCATCCCAGGGCATTGACTTTTAATGTACCTACTAAGTAGTTCGCAAAGAACCACGATTTAAGATATATTGATCTACCGTGTATTAGTGTATTTATATGCAACGATTTGCTGAAAGGTAAGCAAGCTGAATGACCATTAAATGAGTGAGCAAGTTAACTGAATTTGCTCTTATTTAGTCATGCTCACTGTACTAGTATTTGCATACAGTATAATGCTGTGATTTTTAAAGCTCTGTGACAAAATAGTGCAGTGGTTGCAAATGTCATTATGAATGTCTGTGGTTATAATTTGTTGTTTAGTAGCTATGCCTGCTTTGCAATGACAGCATTGGTCTTGTACAGCATGTGTGGACTATACTGCAGGCTGCCAGTTTACTGACTGCATATGAAATATTAAGGGTGTGGAAGTATGTACATGCAAATACTTTATTTGGAAAGGAAGCATGAGCAGGACCCAAACGTAATATTCACACAGGAAAGTTGATAAGAACATACACATTTAAATGTGCTGGGTTTATGCAAAGCATTTAACAAGACAGTAATATATTTAGCCAAAGAAATAAGGCAAGTATTACCACTAATGGCGCAAAAACATTTTGTTGATGTATAATGACAGTTTATATAATAATCGGAAAATGTAGTTGGTAACATACTATATTTGAGTTTTTTGCGGTTTTACCTTCAGCTGTTTCTCCTTTTTCTTGCGCACCTCCTCCCACTCGTTGACGATGCGCCCCCATAAGATCCACGAGTCCTCCTCCAGGTGCGAGAGGTTGGAAGAGGCAGAGGAGCTGGACACCAGCGAGGAGCCGCTGTTCCTCCGAGAGCCGTTCACCGAGCGCAGGGATTTACTGTCCGTCTCCAACAACCTGCAGAACAAAGCGCCAGCAGGAAGTGAAAACATCAGACTTCTGTGGAAAAGTGCAATCGTGTTTTCTTGGCTGTTTTCGGAGTTATTGATTTCCCAACATGATAACAGGGACATAAACGACAAGCGAGACTGCAGGAGCTATCTTGCTGCAGTGAACGCGATGAACCCCTACATGTTCAGTGGCTTTGATTTAGCAGACTGAAGTCTGCTTTGCTGGCAGATTATTTTGACCAGCGGTACTTTCTCTTTGTGCATTATTCCTGAGCATAGATTTAATTTAAAAACTTCCAGAAAATGTTATTAAAAAAAAAAAAAGAGTTGTTTTTTTTTTTATCATAAAAACAAAGAATCACCTAAACCATTGCAAAATATGGAAGGATCTCATTTGTACCATAAATGATCACTCCACTGAAAAACGAGTTAATCAGTCCCTCCAGGATTTCACGATTTTGCCATTGCAGAAGTTAAAGCAAAATCAAACTCCACAATATTCAGAGAAGCTTGCAATTTTTCTAAATTTTTAGAAAGATTTTAGGAAGATTTTCTGCAGATTTGGGCCAAGATGCGCCATGTGATGTCATCACAACACACATTCAGCCAAAGGCCTCTTCCAGCTAAAAGGTCTCATTTACCAACAAACGTCACTGCGTAAAACCGGGCAAAACAATTTTGTGCAGTTGCGATTTTGCCAATTCAAGTAGTTTTCCATAAAAAAAAAAAAGCACGAAAAACACCACAAGCCTCATCGCAAATTTTGAAAAAAGCCGCAGCAATCGCAAAAAAACTCTGTGGGTTATAGAAGACCAAACATTCAGATTGAGAATGTTACATCAGCAAAATACAGTTCCTTTTAACTTGCTGGATATTTTTTTTGCTAAAACGTTTACTGAAACAACTTGGCACTGACTTCAGTGAGAGTTTTCCAGAGAATCACTATTCTGACCTTTTGAAAAAAAAATATACAAACAACTGAGAAGGCAAAACATGAGCTGATACAATTATAGTTCTTTCAAAGTGCATTTACTCGACATTAATGTCTTTTAAAAACCAGCACTACTTTGTTGCTCGGAAAAAGAAATACCTGATAAACAAATGAGTCAAAATGAAGTCATTTGAACTGGTACTTGCATGCAGATAACATCTTTATAATATCCTTTCAACTCTCATTTGCAGGAAGAGAATAAGAGTTAATAGAATACATATTTGATACTTTAGGGAGAGGTGGAAAATTCAGTAGCCCAGGTACCCGGGACAAGCACAGTTCATGCTGGGGCTATATTTTTTTTTAATTATTCATAGCTGCCTGGCAGACAAGTAGGTTCAACAACCAGAATAAATCCTACTCCTTACTGACTTTCTGGAAACACAAGTTTGAATTGGTGTGTAACTCTGTTTAAAGATCATGTGCTTTATGGAAGATCCTGTAACTATATCATGAGCTACTTGTTCTGAATCTCACCGTCTTCTGCACTAGTTAGCTGGCTGATTATAGAACAATTAAATAAATGGATTATTTAGCTATGTTTACTAAGGAATCAAAGCAAAATAAACAGCGCAAAGACATCAAAGCTATTCTTTTTACTACACAGCTCATAACCGAAACATTGGCCAACGGCTTGCTGACTTTTTATTGAGGCTGCAAACAGGATGTGCTACATTAAAACTTTTCTGGGCAACCAAAACATACTTTTACTTACCCAGTAATTTCAGATTGCTGAAATATTTATGATGGGTCCGCTGCTGCTATAGGTCTTATTTTCTGTAAATTGCTGTGTAATGTGGTAAGGTGTTTACATTCTCAATGCAAAAGACTGTTAACAGTCAAAGCTCCATAGCAGGACCGTAACAAGTCCTGGTTGAGGAAAGTGTAAACATGGATGAATTAAGATAATGAAGATTTAATTGGTCACACATTTTTGGAGAATCTTCTGCATGTGAATATCTCCTTTTACGGACTGACACAAAATTTTTCACTTACGAACACCAGTATACCCCAGAACATGACATTACAGCCCATTAGAGAGAACAGAGTACTACTTCATGAGTGTATATAGACTAACATTTCAAATATAAACAGCTGTATGTTTGGAAATAGAGCCTGTTTAACAACCTGAGGGTGAGCTGGCTTACAATCACTCAAAACTGCAGGTAAACAGAATTTCTAGCTCGGTCCAAGTTCACAATCCCCAACGCCACATCCTATGGTGGTAAAAATGCAAACACACTCTTGTACTCCAACTATCAACTATAGAACAGGCTATATCAAGTGCAGGGAAATGTAAATATGAATGGACAAGACATCTAACAGCCCCCAAGCTTCTTCCAGTAAATAGATTCAGAAAGACAGATATGGGAAAGAGATAACACTGATAACATTAACAATTTATAAGATTATTATAATATAAGAAAAATAGTCTTGGACTCAGAAGCTCTGAACATTTGTACACTTTTCTGTACCTTGAACAAGGTGTGGCCAGAAAAGTTTGCATTTCACATTTCTGTGCACCAGTTTCCAGCAGGAAAACAAAGGTTTGAACAACATGACATAACGAGCTTTTTGAAACAAGATATACACTATACAGTGCCCTCCAATAATATTGGCACCCTTGGTAAATATGAGCAAAGAAATCTGTGAAAAATTGTCTTTATTGTTTAACCTTTTGATCTTAAAAAAAAAAAATCACAAAAATACTCTGCAATAGACTTCCTGTTTCACAGGGGTATAAATATGACACATAAGGTCAAATTCCCCTAGTCATTCATAACAACAGGTAAGAGCGAGGAATATAGCTGTTGTGTGCGGCAAAAGGTTGCTGAGCTTCACAAAATGGGAAGTGGCTATAAGAAAATAGCAAAAGCATTGAAAATGCCTACGATCAGTGCAATAATTAAGAAGTTCCAGTCAACTGGAAATGTTATGAATCAACCTGGAAGAGGACGTGTCTCTATATTGTCTCAACGCACTGTGAAGTGATGGTTGGAGTGGCCAAAAAATCTCCAAGGATCACCGCTGGACAATTGCAGAAGTTAATTGCTGGAACATTGTCAGCCACGTCAGTCAAACAGCCTCTTTCTGTAAAAGCATGTGGTTCTTAACCACGTTTATTGATTAAACATACCAGACTCTAGTGACAATACAGATCAGCTTGTAAAATAACAAAAACTGAACTGAAACAGCTGAAGCTCAAATTGTAGATCGTTTAAAAGAACCGCTGTTTAAAGGGCCACACTGGCAAGCAGCAGGCTTACCTTACCGACACGCAGGCTATCAGTGTGCAGCTGAATCAGCTCAGTGCCCACAGGTTCACAGAGCATACACGCACCCACACACACACACTCACACCATTGAAATCTGATCTCGGAAAAAGAGTGGGGGCCAGCGCTCCCAAGCTGTGAGACCGGTTACAGATTTGATGAGAGGCACTGAGAGCGACAGAGCTGAAGGAACCATTGCATGTTGGGAATATTTCAGTGATCTCATAGACTCTGAGTTCATGCTAGTCTTTGACTAGTGGAGCACAGGCTGTTGCTTATTGCACTACATAACCGTCATATGTAAGATCTGAGTTAAGATATTAATTATATGACTGTGTTCAATGTTTTATTCCTTCACAAAAACAACAGACGACAAATTAATCATGCACACTTAATTTCCCTTCAAGCTAACGTCAAATTATTGAAGCCTACACTCAAAAAAATTTATGTCTGTTTTATCTTAATAAATGCGTTTGGCTGCATTTATTTAGCAATAACAGTTGGTCCATAAAAGCCACTAAAAGTACTCTGACTGGGGCTGATCTGACTCAAAAGGTAAACTTAAAACGGATGTAAATGTGAACTAATAACTGCAAAATGTCAAAATTGAAATAACTGTTGAAAGCAATATATTCATAAAAATACATTCACACAATATTATAAAAAGCCAAGGGCATAAATATGCATTTTGGAATGCAGATTTGATGGATGACAGGACGCACACTTTCATAATGATAAGCCAGCAAAAAGCCAATATATTTTTTTCCATTTAGGCTTATTTTAGTCTGAATACTGTTTAAATGAGATTTTACCAGAGTAGCAGTTTATCATAGTACTTATAATCCTCTTATACTTTGCTACAAGTAGCAGCATTTGAAATATTTCAGTCTCCTGTAAAATTCCTTAAAATACCAACAAGTCAAACTCAACTTGCCAGTGGTGTCAATGGGGATGCCTCCGCGCTCAGAAAGTCTAGTCCTTCTTGTTACTCATTTGTATGCTTCAAATACCCATAAAATATACTTAGAACGGGACCTGGACCTTGCTGTGACCTTGACCCTCATTAGATCGGTTATTTTAATAATTCTATATAAATCCTACAAACACTCAGCCACACTTTGAGATATCGCGCTAACGAGAATCTCAGACAGACAAACGGAAAAAACACCACCTAGTGACGGAGGCATAATTATGTATACGTATGTTGCACAAGAAGAAATTGGTAGGTTTTAAATGCTGACAGCCAGCACACTTCAGCTATTTCTCCTATTAGATAAACTACAACAGAAGAATCTGGTACAGATGCTCCTGAATGCTGATGATTTGTATGAAGAGCTCTGCAGCATGACGACTGTGGTGTGATACAATCTACTTTGTCACATTTAGCCAAACAGTCTTCCAATTTGAAAAGCCCTCTCTGTTAATTCAGTATAGGTAAACACACGAAACGGTCATATAAAAGTCAGAAGCGCAAAAAACTCAGAATGCGTTTGTTATTAAACCCTGCTTTAAACCTGATAACTTCCAACAGAAATGTACAGTACTGTGCAAAAGTTTTAGGCACCCTATTTTTTTCCCATATTTTTTTTTTTAGTACAAACTTTGTTATAGATTTTTTTTTATTTTATGACTTCTACATTATCAAGTCAGTACAAAAAAAAACATTTTAGATTCCCAAACATTAGGTTTCTAGCTTTAAAATTAAATGTTACAGAAAAATGTTTGTATGTCATTAAAGAAAGCAGCATATTACGTAAGAGACACTTTTCAGACAAAAAACACAATGAAGGCTGCTGGGTTTTGCTGCAAAAATAAGAAGCGAGTGCGAAAGTCAAAGTCTCCAGAAGAACTGTGTCTGGTTCTGCAAGATGCTCAATAAAACTTACCAGCTCATTTCCTTATAAAACTGCACAAATTATACCAGAGACTACTATTTTTATTTTTTTTGTCACACCAAATATTGACTTTGTTTCATTTACTACTGTTTACTGCTCTTTACGGTATTTTTTTTTTCCAAATGTAGAAACATTTAATTTCATTATTTTGAAGGCGTCTTCGCTCTACAGAATTTCTTTGCATGTGCCTAAAACTTTTGCACAGTACTGTATAAGATTAAATAAGAAACCCAGTGCATGTTTCACTTATTTAACAGAGGCATCTATGCTCAGACATATGCTTCTAGTTTGTTACAATTAATTTTTTTACTCCATACAATAAATTTGCATTTCTGACCGTTTCAGAAAGTCCAGAGTACATTAAACGTGACCCGTCTCTACAAATGATTCACCTCGGTTAAACAAAGTACAGCCCGAGTTTTCACTCAGGGTCAAAACCAAGTGGCTAAAGATCTATCTTAACACAAACATGTTGCGCTTTATCAGCAGGAAATAATTATTTGACCAAGTAGAAAGGAAGCAAAAACAATAAATAAACTAGGCAAAAGAACAGATAAGAAAAAAAAATAATAAACAGATAAATTTAAAAAATTAATACAAAAAAAATAAATAAATAAAAAAAACTACATCATATCAACACGACAATGCAGCGTATGACCCAAGTAGCATGACATAGCGATTACACAAAAACACAAACCCTGGTACTGCATTGTCGATATCAGTGTAGTGGCTGTCGTGTCTCAGTGCCATTTTGATAGCGCTGTCATGTCATCACAGTAAAACAGCACTGTGCAAAAAAAAAAGTTAGACTGTTATCATATATCGTAGACATTTAGAGAATAAATAAACTAATTACTTCACTTTATATTGACACTAAATAATATCAATCAGTCAAACGGCCAGGTAATTTCGTGGGTTATCTATGAAACTTATATGAACATAATATTTAGAGTTATTCGGGTTCTCACCAGGTCATTTAGATTCTCATGCTGCTGTGCCGCTGCTTTTAATGCCAAGAGAAAATGCGCATCAGTGCCCATCTCTCTTAAGTCAACACACTATCTCTCTCTCTTTCTCTCTTATCTAAAAGTGAAAAGACCTTCAACTTGTGTGCCAGAAGAGCAACATGTCTATCACAGTTGTGTGTGCGCATATATGTGTGTGTGTGTACATCTCTGTGCACCCCATGTCCATGTACAATATGTACAGTCTGTTTGTTTTTCATGTTTTAGCTCTCCTGAGCTAGTGCCCTACTTTCAGAAGAGAGAGCGCAAATGTGTACTTTTAGCGGTGTGTGGGCGCTTCGCTCAGCGCATCTAATTTACCATAATCACTGATCCTGTGTTCCATCATCAGAGGAGACACAGAACACACTGGGCAGTGTCCTGATAGAGCCCAGAGAGTCTAAAAGCCTGTACTAGTGCTTTAATAAATTAATAAATTTCAATTTAGACAACTAAGGACTAATAAGAGAAGTACTGCGGTTCAAATACAGAGTAAACCCACAAAAAAAAAAAAAAAAAGGGGGGGGGCAGGTTTTAAACAATCGCTTGTTCAAATGAAATTTCTTTACCAAATACATTTACTAGCAAGTTGTCTCCATATTCATACACAGCAAGGCTCAGGTGCTACAGGCTATAACTGCTTCCCATAATGCTCAGAGCCTTGAACAATGCAGCTCCAGTACTCTTGGCCCAGTGAAGGCTATTTGTTTACTTCTAACTGTATCAAACAGGGAGGTCTAACCGCTACTTAATCCATTGGTTTCAGGTTGCTACGCTCAAACAGCTATGACTAATGCATAACTTTATACAGCACTACCTCAGCACTATCAAACTAGCAACGGTAAAGAGAAAGCAGGCCACCATGACTCATCTGTGGTTCAGGGTTTCCCCCAATACACTCTGTGTACTTCCCAGGGATTTCACATTGATTTAAAGCTACAGTGCAAAACATTTCTTTGTTCGAAATAATAATTAAAAAAAACAAAAAAAACATGATTGAGTCAGAGGACAAAGATCCTCTATAATATGATGTTCCTGAGCGGCTGAGTCACCCAGACAATCCTGTAATAATAAATGTGTCAGGTCAGACTTGGCATAAAATTTAGACGTAAAAGAAGTCCAGCTACATGGCGACCGGCAGGAGACACAGCCAACAGGAAAAGAAAGAAAGTTTAAACAAACAGGTGAAAGGGAATGCTACACTAATAATTTTTTTTTTTTTTTTAATGGATGGAATTTTAGCCTTTTTCATGCTAAACAAGTGGAATTTGTATTATTACCCAGTTCCTAGTGTGCTTCTCCATATTTTTGTATTTTAGACTCCGTTATATTGGGTATCATTGAGTGATTTGAAATCTACTCGATCGGTGTCTTTTTAACCCCTGGTGAGGATTATAGCTAGTGCACCAACACTATCCAGTTCATGCCAAACTTTTTTTTTTTGTTTTTTTTTTTTTGGATAGGCTGCAGAACAAAATACACAGGAACAACAGAAATGACCCAGTGTTGTACCTTTGTGCTCTACATTATATTTTAGCTAGGTAGCTAGAAGTAGCAGGGTATCTGCTTCTAACAACCCTAGAGATGTATACTGTATTTCTTGATTATGTCTTCTTCCCCCTACATTCAGCTTTCAATCCTTTTGCTTTCTACCGGAGCTTATACTTTAGCTAGTGAATGTTAGTTGACTCGTTCATTCTGTAGAATATGTGGTGTTTATGATATCGCAGCATGAGCACAGTTACACCATGGCAGGTTGGCAATGCTAATTGATCAGGCAGTCACAGTAATCGCTAACTGGCTGACGATAGTTAAAAGACAAGCTGATGTGGAGAGGTTTTGCGCTTTCTTCTGATATTCAGACACTGTGACAGTCACACCGATATACGCGATAAAGCTTTTTTTTTTAAATTTACTTCTCAAAACATTAACTTTTCTGTTAACTGGGGAGCGGCGATACGACCCGACATGAAGCGGAGTTCCTGAACCAACCCATGTGGATTATTTTCCTACAATAGCATGACCTGAAGTGTTTTATTCCTCTTATACCACAGTGATTTGCCAAAAATTATAATTTTTCATTTAGAATGACGCACCATGCTCTTAAACTATTTACATCCACAAGACAAGTCGGTTCCTGTCATCACTTAATTTAGAGATGCTATAAACAGTCATTCCTTCACCAGCCTCTCTTTGTTTCACTCTCATGAAGTTAAGACAAAAATACAGCTTGTCATGTTTCCAAGAAACTGGGAAGAGCAAACACCTTTGTCCTGAAGATACTCATGTGACTGTTACAAAGCACTGACACCCAAGACTCCTTCCATAAATGTTTAATAAACCTCACCTTCCACCATATCCACAGTTATATGTTTATCTTTGTGAATGAGCTGTTAGTATAAAAAAAATAATGTATTAGAACAAGCGTATCAATACACTGTAAATCGATCATCAGTGTTATAGACTGAACTATGGTCAGAGACGTGTTGATACAGAAAATTCAGCAATGCGGTGTTGTGTTACTTTTTAAAATGACTGAAAACCAAAAAAATGAAAGACACTTTACTACATCCTTCTAAATTCAGGACGGTGTTGATGAGATGTCAAGCTGACTCGGGTGTGTTAATTCAGAGCGAAAACTACACGTGGCAGGAATGCAGTTCAACACCCTCAGCAGGTGCAGTTACTGCAGGGTATAAAGAGAAGTCTCAATACTGACGCGTGTGCTATACTGAGAAGAGCTTTCACTACAGCTGTATGAGAGCAGCAGGTGGAGAGGACCGTGTTAATCATGGAGTTAGTGCCATATGAAAAGGACCCAGCTGTGTCCGGGGCTGCCTCTGTGTAGCTGGGGTCAGAGGGCGGATGGCCTGAACACCACGCCTATAGACACATCAGGGCAAAAATCAAAGGTCAAGAGACCAAACCCAACTGGACACACAAAGGGACAGGGCAATACATTATCTTTTATGGGACGGTCTGTTTCCCTGAGGAGAGGGAATATTCCCATCCCAGAAAGTTTCTGGTTTTCCTCTGATAAAGGACGCCATTATAGAAGAACTAATTCTACATTTCTACACACTGCTCTTTATACTGCTCTGTAAACATTTCTAAGAATCAACATTAAGATAGTCATACTCCAGAGGTCATACGCCATTAACATTAATATACACACAGACATATACTGTGCAAAAGTTTTAGGCAAAAAAAAAAAAATCTATAACAATACTAAAAAAAATATATAGGGTGCCTAAAATTTCGCACAGTACTGTAGATATAGATACATATACAGTATAGTAAAGTATATACAGTACTGTGCAAAAGTTTTAGGCACATGCAAAGAAATGCTATAGAGCAAAGATGCCTTCAAAATAATGAAATTAAATGTTTCCACATTAAAAAAAATACTCCAAGGAGCAGCAAACAGTAGTAAATGAAGCAAAGTCAATATTTGGTGTGACAAAAAATAAAAATAAAAATAGTAGTATCCAGTACAATTTGTGCAGTTTTATAAGGAAATGAGCTGGTAAGTTTTACTGAACATCTTGCAGAACCAGCCACAGTTCTTCTGGAGACTTTGACTTTCGCACTTGCTTCTGATTTTTGCAGTAAATCACAGCAGCCTTCATTGTGTTTTTTTGTCAACAAATCAACAACACTGCAATATCAATATGTTATATTGTAGAAAAGTAGATCAGGATTTATAAGGTGGAATTAACATGTTAATTTAATCTGTATTTCATGGCAACATTATTAAAGATTGTTTGGTGGTAGATTGTGCCTTAAATGTTTAAGTTGACAAATTAGTGTTATCACCACTCCCACTGCTGTCCGACATCCATGTGAAATGTATGAGCAAATCACACTTACCAATTTAATTGTACAAATGAGAAAAATCAGTATTTTATTTTGTATATTTGCTCATCCAACCATAATTCATTTCTGGTTATGCCACAGCCATCAACGCACAACGGGCTTCTGAATCGATTTTATATGCGAATGTGATTTTATATGCGAATGTGATTTTATATGCGAATGTGATTTGTGATTTTAACCAGACCAGCCACGATAGAAACCAGAGTGCGCGTAACTTCCTGTCCGATGGCGATGCTACAGATCTGCAGTTAATACTGGATAGTGTGAAAATGTTGAGCAGTAGTGTACTACTGTAGTGTAGCAGTAGGCCATTTTAAAATTAGTCTTTCCAAGTCCATGTGAGCCAAATGAAACAAGGCTGCAGGCCGGATATTAATAATACACTTGTGACTGCCATAACGCCTCCTTCTGATTATCTTAACTTTTTGGATTATTAAGTAAGCATGCTTCAAGGCAGTCAGGTTCCCACTTGCAAACTTTGTGCTCTGTATGCTACTACCTCTGGTGATGCTGCCTATTGTGTAAGAAGAGGTAGAGCTCATAATGAATATTAAATGGAAATATTGCAATACACAATATGAGAAGCAAATTCTTCTCACCGTTTTTTTGTATCGCAATATATGAGACAACAATATTCTGTTTCTGGGGCACGGTGGCTTAGGGGTTAGCATGTTTGCCTCGAACCTCTGGGGTTGGGGGTTTGATTCCCGCCTCCGCCCTGTGTGCGCAGAGTTTGCATGTCCTCCTCCGTGTTTCAGAGGTTTCCTACTCCAGTCCAAAACCATGCGCTGTAGGCTGCTGACATCTCTAAACTGTCCATGGTGTGCGAGTGTGTGCGCACGATTGTGCCATGAGATGGGTTGGCACCACATCAAGGGTGTCCCCCAGTCCCCTGGCATAGGCTCCAGGCAGTACAGAAAATGGATAGATGGAAGGATGGATGGATATTCAAACTCATGTCTATTATTTTGTATAAAACTTTAATCATATTAAGGTACCAAGAGCACCGTGTGTCCTCCCAAAGTTAAAAAGAAACCAGCAATATCATTAATTAGTCATAGTCCATGGCAAAGTGTCCAAGAGAGCAAAACTGTGGTCTCTGGTCGAGAAGAAGACTGAGGTTAATCTCTCTGCCGTCAATCACATTGACAGTAATCAATCATGGGCATCTGTGAGCTCATGTCTGTGGAAGAGGGCGGTTTCTTTTGAGGTGTGTTCAGCTGCCCTGTGACGTAGCATAAGTAGCAGGTTGAAAACATCCAGTGGCTTCACGTGTCTCACCTGCCAGCCATCATCCTCCCCAGTTGGTAGCAGTTATGTAATAGTGGAGAGCTAGCTAGTGGGTGGAAATTGGCAAATTACCAAGTTGGGAGAAAACAGGCAGTAAAATGTGTTTCTGCTCTTCAGCTGATAGCATCTCATGCCATTTGTGAAATCTTGATAAATGTGCTCTATTTGTAATGTGTCACTGGCAAGTTTTGAGCAAGATGATACATGCAGCCATGACTCAACTTTCCGTTTCATTCATTTACTTATCATTTCTTTAGTAATTGGGAATTTACTACGCAGTATATACATTAGAATATCGGTTAAGGACAAATCTGCTACTTCGCACCACAAGTCACTTTTAAACTTGCACTCGTAGCTTTCTTCACATGTTTTTTTTTTCCCCCTGCTGGTCTTCAAGTGTGTGCGTGAGGTCATGTGGTACAATGTCTACAGTGATTAGTCACAATGAATAAGACGGTATTGTAGCACTCTGTTTTATACGATGGCTGCTTGATGTAGAACCCACGCTGCTCTTGAATCGATTTAAAACAATTTTCAAATTATTAGATTTTCCAAAGAATCCAAAACCGGATGAATTGTTCATAATTTCCACTCGGCCCCCTCAACTCTTGATCATAAGGATATTGCTTCTTCTATTTTTTTTTTTTTAAGTGCTAGAAAAGTTGAAAGTGTTAGCACAATTTGAATTACATTGTCACTAACTACAACCACCATGAGAACTAGGATTTTTTTTTTTTTTTTTTTAAATGTACACCACACACACACACACACACACACACACAAACACACACGTGCATGGGTGTGTCTATGATTCTTTTAGCACAGGAAACACACTTTGCATTGTGCAAGCCTGCTGTCTTTTCCACTTTCATTAGTAAACATATACTCAAATCTAATTAGTTTACCTGCCAGCTTGTTACTGCTGTTATTTCATTTCTTAGGAAGTGTTTTTCATCAGCTCTTGTCACCTCATTAACACTTCACCTATTTCTGGTTCTGATGCCACTACTCCTAAAACCCTGCAGTCATCTCTAGTCTCTAAACAGCCATGAAGGAACACTGTCCTATAACCTTCCCTTCATAATAAAACTGGGGTGTAATGAACAGCATCCGTTCTAACCAGACCTCTTGACTGTTGTATTTAAGCATTATTCTCAACATTATGTCTCATAATACACTGCAAGCATGCATCCATACATACATAAGATGAAATTGCTGCATGCGCCTTGTTGGATTATCAATGAAAGTTTCAGATGAGTATGTAAAGAAATAAAGAGCAATGCACAAGCCATTCACAACACAGTGAGCAGCTCTAATGCTGCATTTTTACCTATTTCTGAATGAAAATGGGCATCTATGCTAAACAAAACACACTGTTTACAGGCTAATAATATGTCTCTAAAAATACAGATATTTACCTGTTACTTTGTGGATATTCATAGACATCAAAATGTTCTAATAATTGTTAAAAGTGATCATTTAAGTTAATGGTCGTAACAGTAGTAGCTGCTGTAGGTAAGGGTTCGGAGCAGCCATAGGACAAGACCGATTATCGATTATTAGTGATTACTTTGGAGGTGAGAGTATGAAATAGAGACAGAGACAGAGCGAGTGATTTATAGGCGCTGAGCCAGTGCGGACACCAGAACAGAAAATCAGGTTGTCACGTTGTTCATTCTTTATTTTTGTCACATCATACTATGTGTGGATTACAACGTGTTGTTTTCTCTCATAAAGGTGTTCCATATTGGTTTAATGCTACGGATAAAACGCATGCCTTAATAAAATTTACAACCAGTATACCCAAATAACCATCATGTCCCCCCACTGCTAGATCATATGGTCAGAGTTTAACAATTCTTTTAACCCTAACTGATGCAGTGCGTAGCTTCTCATTTCTTAATCAACCATGTCAGAAGACGTATCCCGTGGTCGTGGAAAAAATGTTACTGTGTACTTTGAGGAAGAAATGTGGTCAGAAAAAAAAAAAATGTTCAAAATCTTAAATGATCGCGACCGGAGATCTTTAAGCCGCTTGGTAAAAAAAAAAAAAAAAAATCAACAGTCGAACTCATGGCTATGTTTAATAGTGAAAATAAGAGCATTTCCACACGCACAATGCGACAAGAACTTACAGGACTGTGACTAAACTGCTGCGTGGCCTAAGCAGTGTGAGGCTAAAGAAAAAAAACGACTTCAGTTTGCTGGGGAACATAAAGATTGGACTGTAGAGCAATGAAAAAAGGTCATGTGGTCTGATGAGTCCAGATTTACCCTATTCCAAAGCGATGGGTGCATCAGGGTAAGAAGG